>JAANYP010003645.1:7124-167124 GCA_020465985.1 Centrapalus pauciflorus | reverse complement strand
TGTTGCATGTATGTGTGTGTGTGTGTGTGTGTATAATCGAATTCATTAACGTATCTCAGAATATCGAACATACCCTATTGTAAATAATCATTCATATATTTTTTACGTAACCATATATAAATCATGATTATAAGACTTTTTATCAAAAGAATTATACCTTTATACATTAAATTTGAAAAATAAATTTTGTGAATGGTTAAAAAAAATCATGTGAATGATGTGAGAGAATATTCACTTGGATGTTCATTTACAGAATTATATATGACCATTCTAAAAAAAATTAGGATGTAGAATTGACAAATGGATCTGAAATTCATATATCATGTGTGTAACATTAATTTAAACATAATTGTAGAAAAAAAGATTTTAAAAAGTTTTTTGGAGACTATACCTCGTGTGCATTCGATTTCGAGTGATACTTTTTTGAACCTAAGTCTATACACACACACACATAATGTATCAATTATATGATTAGTTATTATATATTATATTGTTATTGTCAATATTTTCATGTATTTTAAGGTTTTAATAATATATAGTTTAAATTATGCTCTCCTATGTGAGAAAACTTATATTAATTTCTAATGTTAATTACGTTGGTAACATAATTTTAATTTGAATTTGAATTTAAAATTAATATAAATTTTAAGATTGAAAATAGATTTAAAATTTAAAACATCTAACTAGATTAACTTTCATTAACAGTGGCTAAACTAGATGTTAATTACCATTAGTTTTTCAAAATAAATAAAAGATAATTTGAAGGAGTTATATTAAAAAAATTAGGAGGGAAATGAAAAATTAATTAACCGAAGAATTAACATGTGTATGTTCAATGGAGAACATCGATACATCAGAAAATCTTAGGAAACCGAATATGCATTAAGGACACTTTATGATGCTATGTGTTTGGATTTGCGTTTGAAAAGGTGCTACAGCATTTTGGAAATGACAATAAGATAATAGTTGTAACAAAAAGTGCAACCGAAATTTAGTGTTTGGTTTAGCTACTGGTGTTTGCTATCACAATTATCAAATAATCAGTTTTTAAAGTGTTTGAATTTGAGTTTTAACTTATAAAATGACCAAATAATCACTTATTAAGCAAATAAGCAACACTTTTTAACCTATGAATATATATGTGGTAGCATTAATTCTAAACGCAATAATCACTTACTAATGAATGCAATCCAAATAATTTAAACCAATTATTTATGTTATTGTAATGTAACAATCTAATAATCTTACTCATAACGCAAAACCAAACACCCTCTATATATAGTTACCATTAATTGACTGAAAATAATTTTGAAAATTAATTTATTTTTAATAAATCTTTAAAGATACTTAGGAAACTTAGGAAACAAATCACCACATTAACAACATTCCCTATATCACTCCCTCTTTCTCCCTCTCTCGGCTGCCGCACCCCCATCTCCTTCTCTTCGTCGTCGCACCACCGCCAACAATCACCACTATCGCCTCTCTCTCTCTCTCTCTCTCTCTCTCTCTCTCTCTCGGTTACATCACCGTCTTCCTAATATCACTCATCCTCTCTTTCTCTCTCTCGATTGATGATGATGAGTACGTACCGATGATGATTATGAACATGGACTAATGATGACGATGATGAACACGCTGATGATGATGATGAACTTATAAAGACATACATATTTGATTGAACAATAAAGTAATGCATGTTTTGAAGGTATGAACGTTTGTATGAACGGTGAATGTTTGAATAAACGATAAAGATTTGAATGAACGATGAACACAATGCATAGCGGCAGCAACATGATGTAATATGAAGATGTTGAAGGTTTAGAAGTTTGGATGTTTGAATAAACAATGAATGTTTGAATTAATGATGAACAACGGACACGATGCATAACAACATTAGTGTGATGCACAATAAATGATGAACAAGGAACGTGATGATGACGATGAACGATAAAGACGATTAACAATGATGCATCACGAATTTTTATACATTTTGTATAGATAAAATCAAGATGCATCAAGAATTATACGAAATGATGAGATGCATCACGAATAGAACATGACGTATTATGAATTTGTATAGATAAAGTCGACATGCATCACCAATTAAACGCTAAACATGAGATGCATTGACATCTCATCATTTTTATTTAATGTGTTTAGATTTTTCTAATTTTTTAGATTTGTCTCAATAACACTTATTTAGCATTTATTTTATTTTTTTATGGTATATTTAGTTAATATAAAATTAAAATTGATTTGACTTGATGTATTATTTTTTTTGAAATACCCTATGCATACCAAATATGTGTGTCGCGTGATCCACCAATGATAGATTCAATCTAAAGTTACGGTTGGTTCTTTTTAGGTTCCCCGATGCACATGGTTCTCCATAGAACCTTACCATGTATATATATTAAGGTTCAATTGAGAACTTTTATGCACCGAATAATCTAGTAATGGTGCATTAAAGACATTTATGGAATATTCAATTGATATGAAAATTAATTAATGACTTAAAATTAGATTGTATTAGATTAGGAAACAAATCATTTCATTAAACCACCTTCATAATATCTCTCTCAATTTCTCTCTCACACGCGTCTCTCTTTCCCTTTCCCTATCATCCACTCTCCCTCTTCCTCAACTTTCCACCATAATGAACAATGAACGGTGATGATAAGGAACACGATGAACAAGAGATGCAACCGATAATGAACAATATCATGAAACACGATGAACATAAAGAACACCATGAACATGAACGAATATGATGATGATTAACACGTTCACGCATCCCATTGGAACAATAAAAACAATGAGTTTTTGGGCGGTGAAATGCATCGAAATCCCATTGGAAAATGTTCGTACCGATGATGAACAATGATGCATGGGTTTTTGGCTAGAAAATTATCAGAATGATGAACACGGTGGAATGTTGAATCCGGTGGAACATTAATGAAGATGAACGAAGATACATCAACATCTCCATCATTTTTTTTTAAAAAATTTGTATATATTTTTTTAATTTTAGGAGTGTATCAATTAAATCTATGTAACATTTGTTAGATATAATTATTTGTTAGAATATTCAATTTAAAATAAAATAAAAATAAATTTGACTAAATATTTTTTTTTCCAAAACTACCCTCTGATATATATATATGCATCTAATATGGTGCATCACGTGATGCATTATGTATGTTGCATCACATGCATATACTTTCAATGCACCAGATCTAATGACTATTTAGTGGATCCCGATTTTCTCGATACATAAAATCTCTTAATTGAACTTGACCCTATACACACACACATAAAAATCAAGAGCACCAAATGTACCTTTTTAAAACCACAAGAATAAAAATCAAAAGTTGCGATCAAAAGAAGGAAAAAAAAACACAAGCACTTGCTTCTTCTTTTTGAACTACACGATATTTTATAATAACAGCGATCACTCACCACACTTATAGTATGATCATTCACAATATTTATTCTACATTCATCATTCATCTAGTTATTTAATCATTCAAAACATATTTACATTGATCATTTTATTATTCAACATAATGTTATATGATCATTTACAACACTCATTTGTTTGTGTTATATGATCATTCACAACACTTACTTAATTATTCTTCACAATTATATGATCTTTCACCAAAATTATTTGACCATTTTCAATACTTTTTTGATTATTCACCACATTTATTCGACGGTTTATCTAACTTATTTGACTATTTATCACAACATTTTGATCATTCACTAGTATTACATGATCATTTGACCATTCATGTAACAGCCCAAGTCCACCGGGCAGGATATTATCCGCTTTGGTCACCCACATGGGCGGATGTAGAGTGTTGGGGTGGGGGTCAAATGACCTCGATAACTATTTTATTTTACGTGTGATATGTATAATCGAAAATTTTTCGACCCCTATGATTTTTAAAGTTCGACCTCAATATCCGTGTTAGTTTTTATATATTCTACACAAAAAATAACTTGTTGTAAAATCTAAGAAAATATACCAAAGCCTAGTACTTTGTTCCACATTTAACGAATAATTTAAAAACATTTGAACCTTCATTTATTAGGCTAATTTATCGACTTATCGTTGGACTCTTCATATTTGGCCTTGAACTACGAATATATAGTTTTATTGTTACTTACTTGATTGTTGTTTGTAAGAATGTTTATTCTTATTTTAATCTTTTAGATATTTAGATTATTATATGTTTAATACTTTATATGTTTAACAATTAACATTTAGTTACATTTGTTTAATTGTTTTAGTTCATTAAACAATATGAATTGATTTTTGAATTTTTTTTTTACCAATTTCTATCAAGTGGAAGGACTTCTGACACTTCTCCACAAATTCCACAAAATAATAGCACAATTCAATTGGTGGTGAATGGCCGAATGACTGTTGCATTTGCACTATTTAAAAAGAATTACTCAATATTTCTAACGATGATCTAATAACGAAAGAATAACCCATTTTTAAAATACGAAAACTCGTAAGGAACAACATATAATCTAATTCCTTTTAGTTTGTAACGATTAATGAGTTATAACATTTACGTATTTTTTTATTATGTAATCAAGATAAAACTGACCCAAACTTTTGAGATGTGAAAATTTTTAATAGAACATTGATCCAGAGTCCCGGCTCTGATACCAATTATTATAGACTAACAGCCCAAGCCCACCAGGACAGAATATTGTCCACTTTGGTCACCCATCATGGTGCCTCACGATTTTGTTTTCATCCCAAAACGCTAAATATTGGGGGAGAGTTACCTCACCATTATAAAGATCTCTTGTTTATCTCGTCCACCAATGTGGGATGTCACAATTCACCTTAATGTTATATGATCATTCAAAACACTTATTTGATCATTTGTTAGTGTTATATAATCATTCTCAACACTTATTTTATCATTCATCAGCATTATTTGACCATTCACAGTACTTATTTAATTATTCATAACACTTATTTGATCAATATTGATTTTATCATTCATTTTAAACCTACGGATTCTTTAATATTACAAATCAAGAACACAAAAATCTTGAAATTGAGGGCTGAAAAGTTGGATCCAAGCTATTAAAAAGGAGCTATAACTGCTACAAACAACAAATCGAGGTAAAACTATATCAGATTTACGGTTTTATGAGTTTTGGTGTTTGGTTTTTATGAACACCGAATCTCAAATTTAAGATCTGGATCTTAATGCATGTTATATATTCTTGTGGAATTTTTTAAATCCAGTATTAGAGGAGCTATATACCAAATTTCAGCTTCTGATTCCAACTCTAAATATGATTTTGAAAATCAATATGTGTTTTTAGTGTGTGTGTTCGGTGATGTGGAAGAAAACAGTCAAAAGAGACTGATTTGGTACATATATTGTGATGTTTATGTTAAAAAGTGTTAAAAGAGTACATTTAAGCTCGTATCAATAGTTTCCAATTATAAAATATGCATAACTTGACCAAAAGTGAAATCTGGAAATTGTAGAAATGTTTAAGTATAAATTCGGATCATGATGAACACGATTCGGATCATCCAAATTTCGGATGAATTTTGGGTCACATTCGAATTTAGGACCATAGGCAACTCGGATGGAAAACTTGAAAAACTCACAAGTCGGTACACGGATTTCGGATAATGGGTCATCTGAATTTTGGATCATGTAACCATCTGAATTTTGGATGAATAGTACAAAATAAGGATGCTAAGTATGGGAAACTTGGATCATCCGAATTTCGGCTATACCCGAATTTCGGATCATTTCAATTTAAATTTCTAAAATATAAGTTTTAAGCAGAAACTAACATTGATATACTATTACACTAACTTAACAGGATCATTGTGGTGTTGACTAAACACACATTGATTTAGAGCCTACTTGTTCCGTGTAAGACCCTGTGGTTTCATTCCAGGGCATCCTTGCTAAACCACTGTGAGTGATAGATTAATATTCATACATTAATTGTCTTTGCATTCATATTTCAATGGCATGTTCTTGTTGTTCAAATACATCATTTGGCACTCTCATATGATTTATTGTATTGATGCATATTCGTACTTGACATGTGACAAACATGTAGGCATCGTTCATTTGAAAATGCATCATTGAAATCATGTTCTGACATGATTACATTTCAAAATCTGATATAACCTGGGCTGAGGTTGACAGTAGGCCACTGTCGGGGACTGATCATCCCATGCACTCTTTCTAGCCAGGTTACCACATCCCCGATCAGTATATTTGAAGTGTCAATCCATGCTTGCACTGCATGATGAACACTTATTATGGGGCTTGCACTGCCCGTACTCTCATTAGTCGTAAAGAAATACTTTTTGAATATGTAATATGTCATTTCACTAAGCCATAGCTTACCCGTTGACTTTCAACGTTTTCGGGCAAAGGAAAAGAAGTAGCTGGACCTTCTTCTTAAGCTTTCATTCAATTCCCAGTGACTTTAGAAGCTACTTGGTACTTTGATGAAGTTGTAACTTTGTGGCTGGGATTTGTTGATGTTACAATCAAACATTAATGTTGTAATAAGTATATTATGACAACGTAGACATATATTTTCTCATGCATTGTAAGGTTGATGTACTTAAAAACTCATTCTATGCTTAATATTTTAGTCCTATATTAATATTGGGTTGCATGATCCTGGTGAAAAATCTTCGGACCAAACGCCCCCTTAGGACTCAGAAATAAATGTTCTAAATATTATTTGTTATATTTCAAAACATGTCTGGATATATAAATGTTCTAAATATTAATTGTTATATTTCAAAACATGTCTGGAGATGATAGGACTCCGCAGCAAATGTTCCAAATGATGCAAAGTCTAATTGAACAAAACAACGAATTACAAGCTAAAAGAATGGCTGAGCAAGCTCAATCATTCGCTGATCAGCTAAGGGTCAGGGATGAGGCCGAGGCCAAGCGAAAAGGTAATAAATGGAAGAATAAAGAACAACAGCAAGATGAACAAGGGGATATGCAGGAAGATACAGGTTCTTCCGATAAAGCAAAAGGTTGTAGGTTCAAAGATTTCAAGAGTAACGGGGCAGTTGTATTCGATGGAATTGGAGATGTTGTGACAACATTAGAATGGATCACAACTACTAAAAGAACCTTTCGAATCAGCGACTATGCTGAGAAGGATAAGGTCTGATATGTTACTCCAATGTTTGCTAAGGACGCTGTCATGTGGTGGGATGCGATGATCAATGTGCTGACGATGGAGGTAGTGTTGCACATGTCATGGAACGAGTTCAAGGAAGTATTTTCACAACAATATTGTCCTGCTGATGTGAAGCGCCGTTTGGAGGTGAAGTTTTTAGGTCTGACTCAAGGAACAAAGTGTGAAGACCTCCCCTTACGGGGCAGTCCTCAATGTCTAGGTCCCACAATTTTGCAATACGATATCAATCATAATTAAGATAGAGTAATTAAGTTGCGGAATTTCAAATTACAGTACAAACATTTTACGATAAGTTTAATACAATTTTAGCACGGATTACAGTTTTCAAATTAAACTTTTAAAGGGTACAAGACTAATCTAATACATGTCACCATACTATCAAAGTAAATCTACCCAGACAGACCAACACGATTTATCATCTTCATAGTTGTACCAAAAGGGTCGTTTGAGTAGTGGTCTATGAAAACTTCGACTTGATTCTTGAAAGACCTAAGAACTAAGTCCGGCAGGTGCTTTTCCTTTATCTATTTCTGTAAAAAGATTAAACAACAACTATAAGCAATGCTTAGTGAGAATATAGATTTTCAGATTACATGCATTTCAACAAGCGGATCATGGGGTCTAGCATGATATGTCTTGACTGCCGTTACAACCACTCATGATTGAGACATAGTAGTCATAGAGTTGGATGATGTCCACGTCACACTCACGCTTTTAGTGGAAGTTATCCACTTATATTGGGCTAGCTACCAGCAATCATCATGGGGGCAGCATTAGAATAATCAATACCAAGTTCAATGGAACTGGTGACATAGCAGGATCTAGAACAATAGACCGACAAGACTAATCATGCTAAGCTGAATCAATACATCAAATATGCGAGCAATGATGGAAGCATAAATAATCAAGGTCGTGATAGCAATATCAACAAATAACAATATCTGAATTGAACTGTAAGTACAATGTATGCAAAATGATAAGTCAAATAGCCATCATGATCCACAGGGCATCACCGAACCATGGTGAGCACATGTCACAATCCAGCTGAGCATAAATGAATGCAAAAATAAACTATCATCAACAATATGTCTCAACCGGAATCTAGCATGTAAAACTGAATATCTATAACTCACTTGTTCTGTATTTGGTCTAAGCTATTGTCTTATCAAGCAGATTTCTCCACCACCTGAGTTATCTCAGGATTTAAATCTTTAATCTTTATCTTCCTGGACTCTGGCTTTGCTTTACAAATCTTTGACCTACTTTTAATAACTTTAATCTTTAATACTTTAATTTTTTGTTCAAAATTAATCTGAACATGTCCAGAATTTTATCATAGCAAGAACATTAGCTTTTAGCTTTAAATCTTTATTTGATCTGATTCTGATAACTGATAGACTCAAATCAATCATTTTTACACTTTCTTTGCTCATTTGAAGTCTCAAAGATATATATATATATATATATATATATATATATATATATATATATATATATATATATATCATGATACTTTATTTAAATGTTCTCTAATTATTTTAATCATGCAGCTTATATTAGTGAAATAAAATGATAAGAAATTTATTTGTTATTTTAAAGCATCAAAATTGACCATCCGAACTGGACATCCGAACCGGGCCATCCGAATTGGGCATCCGGACTAGGTCATCCAAACTCGGATCATCTCCCATCGGAGATTGCATCTGAAATGGCATCCGAGATGGGATCCGAAATGGTGCCCCATCCGAATTCGGATCCATCACTTACTCATTTTCCAGATTTCATTTTAACACTTTACTTATATTTTGTGACTGAAAATTATTAATATCAATTTAAATGCATTCTTTCAACACTTTTAACATAAAACATGACATTAAACATACCAAATTAGCTTCTTTTTGACTGTTGTTCAACAGTTCATCGAACACACACACACACACACACACACACACACACACACACACACCAAAACCACATAGTAATTTCGAAATCATTGTTTTAGTTCGAATCAAAGTCTGAAACTTGGTATATTACTTCTATGATACTCGATTTACACTAATCCATGTGAACATTTAACATGCAACCACATTTGAGCTTCAAATCTCAAATTCGGTTTTTCTCAAAACCGAACACTAACCCTTATAAAATTTGAAATTTTAAGTAGATATTACCTTCAACTATTGTAGATTCTTGATATATGATGATTGTTTGTAACTTCCTCTTGATTAATTTCAGAATTTATTGCAAGCATTAATGGATTCTTGGAGAATATTTTGAAGAAGTCGTAGATTTGAAGAGAGAGAAGGAGCAATTAGTTTTCTTTAAATGGTGGTAAATGACATTAATGCCTTATTTTGGTTTATATAATTTAATTTAGCTATATGTGCAATTTAACCCCCTATACTTTTGTATATTACATCTCTTTTTTTTAATTTGATCATCTAATAACTTATAATATATATTTAATTTAATTAAATAAATTTCATTACTTAATTAAATGACAATACAAATAATGTAATTAAATTACATTATTAGCTCAAAAACAGAAATTAAGTTCAGTTAAAAACTAAGTTGTTACAGAATGGGCTCCACCATGCACAGACTTCGTCCTCGAAGTTAGCTAAGTTCGAACAGACTTGGATACGTAGCTTTCATGACATCTTTTGATTCCCAAGACTGATGTGAACCTTTGTGATGTTTCCACTGAACGAGCACCATCCGCACCTCTTTATGCGAAGCTTTTTGGTCTTCGAATCCAGAATACATTCTGGCTCTTCAACCACGTGAAGCTTCTCATCAATTTGTAGATAAACATGTGGTATCTGCACTTCTCTTTCATCAGCTAAGCTCTTTGGCAGATGACTAACATGGAATACAAGATGTATTCCCACTAAGTCTGTTTCAATTCTAGATGATTTGATTGGTTTCCTATCTTTTCAATTATCTTGAACGGACCAATGAATCTTGGAGCTAGCTTATTTCTCTTTATGAATCGCACCACATTCTTCATTGGAGATACTTTCAGCATCACCCAATCGTTAATCGCAAAACTGTAGATCGATGACGATTGTCATAGTATGACTTCTGCCTGCTTTGAGCTTCAAGAATATTCCTTCTAACGAGTTGGATCTTCTCATGAGTCAACTGTAGAAGGGCAGGACCTGCTAAAGGCGATTCACCTGTTTCGCGCCAACACGTGGGAGTTCTACACTTTCTTCCTTAAATGGCATCAATGACTTATTTTGGTTTATATAATTTAATTTAGCTATATGTGCAATTTAACCCCCTATACTTTTGTATATTACATCTCTCTTTTTTTTTAAATTTGATCATCTAATAACTTATAATATATATTTAATTTAATTAAATAAATTTCATTACTTAATTAAATTACAATACAAATAATGTAATTAAATTACATTATTAGCTCAAAAACAGAATTTGAGTTCGGTTAAAAACTAGGTTGTTACACAAAGACAGTAACTCACTATGTTGTGAAGTTCACTCGATTGATTCTATTTGCACCCCAGCAGATTAATGCTGAGGAGAGAAAGATATGCCGGCTCGAGGCCGGTTTAGATTATGATATTCGCTGAACAATGAGCAGTGTTCGGTATGCAACTTTTGCTTGGATGTTAGAGGCTGCTCGGAATGTGGAACAGGTTTTGTTGCTTTCTGGATATGTTATGGGTTCGGCTGCCGCAGGACCAACTCATCAGTCGCCGCCAAAAAGGCAACGGGAGTCTGGAAATACTGGATCATCCCGATCCTCTCCCCAGTCAAGTCAACCATCATCCTCACCAAGGAAAGGAAGGGCCTTCTCGGCCAACACTAAAACGAGGGACTGCAGGCGGTGCAGGAAGACTCATTGTGGGGAATGTAAGACCCGGGACATGTATTGTTTCTGCTGTGGACAAAAAGGTCACCACTGGGAGCATTGTCCATGAAAAGGCGAGGCATGCTATAATTGTCACAAGGTTGGCCACTTTGTCAGAGACTGCCAGAAACCTCCAAGAGATCAAAGCGCTCAGCAATCAACCACAAGATCTTCTGGAGCTTCCACTGCTCGGAGAGAGCAAACCCATAGGGCTCCAACAAGGGCTTTCCAAATTACCGCGGAAGAAGAAAAAGATGACCCTGAAGTGGTCACTGGTACGTGTTTGATAAATTCTATTCCTGCTTGTATTCTCTTTGATTCTGGAGCCAATCGTTCGTTTGCCTCAACTTCGTTTGCACGTCAACTTAATATGCCTACATCGAATTTACAATTTGTACTTGATATCCAAACTGCTAGCAATATGTTAGTTAAGACCGATAAATTATTTAAGAACTGCACTTTATTCATAGAAGATATTCAACCTAGATTTAATTCCCATGGAGTTCGGGGAGTTTGATGTTATCATGGGTATGGACTGGCTTGTCCATAACGAGGCTCAGATAGTGTGCAAGAAAAGAATGATCAAGATTACTACTCCCGAGGGTCGCGACATATGTATATACGGTGACAAACAAAAACGCGACTTATGCCTTATTTCTACCGCTAAGGCCCGAAAACATGTCGCTAAGGGTTGTTCTGCTTATCTAGCCTACGCTCTTGATTCAAAGGCTAAAACAAAAAACCCTCTCTATCGTTCCCATTGTCTCTGAATTTCCTGATGTCTTTCCAGAAGATATCTCGGGTGTGCCACCTGATCGTCAGGTGGAATTCCATATCGATCATATTCCTGGAGCCGCTCCTATAGCGAAAGCTCCATATCGTTTAGCTCCTGCTGAATTGTAGGAAATGATGAAACAGTTACAGGAGCTACTTGATAAGGGTATTATTCGCCCAAGTTCTTCACCTTGGGGTGCTTCTGTATTGTTTGTCAAGAAGAAGGACGGCACATTACGTATGTGCATCGACTACCGCGAGCTCAACAAAGTGACAATCAAGAACAAATATCCGTTACCCCGAATTGATGATCTCATCGACCTGTTGCAAGGTGCTAGTTACTTCTCGAAGATTGATGTTCGATCGGGATATCATCAGCTTAAAGTTCACAATGACGATATTCCTAAAACGACTTTCCAAACTCGTTACGGACATTACGAGTTTCTGGTGATGTCGTTCGGTCTTACAAATGCGCCGGCTGCTTTCATGGATCTCATGAATAGAGTTTGATGGCCAATGCTCGAAAAATCTGTCATTGTTTTCATTGATGACATTCTAAGTTATTCAAAGACCAAAGAAGATCATGCAAGGCATTTAAGAGAATTGCTAGAGTTGCTGCGAAAAGAGCGACTTTATGCCAAATTCTCAAAATGTGGCATGTCTCAACATTCGAAACAATTCCTTTGATTTCTATATTCACTTTTAAACTCTTGTTAACTTTGCTCCTTCTCAATATTTCATTCAGATCCAATTTTTAGGGCACGTGATATCTGGTGTTGGTATTGCCGTTGATCCATTAAAGATCGAGGCTATCCAGAACTGGGAATCTCCATGAAATGCCTCAAAAATTCGTAGCTTATTGGGATTGGCTGGTTACTACTGCCGATTCATCAAAGACTTCTCCAAAATTGTCGTTCCGCTTACCGAGCTCACTCGCAAGAACGCAACTTTCACTTGGGAAGAGGAACAACAAGCAGCTTTTGAAAGGTTAAAGAGATTACTAAGTGAAGCACCGGTTTTGGCCCTGCCTGAGGGAAACAAGGACTTTATAGTCTACACAGATGCATCAGGCATGGGATTAGGAGGCGTATTAATGCAGCGGGGAAATGTCCTAGCATACGCCTCAAGAGAACTTAAATCACATGAGAAAGATTACTCTACTCATGACTTAGAGTTAACTGCTATGACATTTGCTCTGAAGCTCTGGAGACATTACTTATATGAGACCAAATGTCAGCTCTACACTGACCACAAGAGCTTGAAATATATATTCAGTCAGAAGGACTTGAATATGAGACAAAGAAGGTCCATGGAGCTGATTAAGGACTACGAATGCGGAATTCTATACCATCCGGGAAAAGTAAATGTGGTGGCAGATGCCTTGAGTAGGAAAGCTTACTGCAAAGCTTACTGCTACGCCTAAACTTTTACAATGTTGACGTCAACTCTCATCGCTGATGTAAGGGCTGCTCAACTGCGGGCCTTAAAGGAGGAGAATGTTAAAGACGAGAATGTCAGGATTCAGCTACCAATAATGCAAGATGATGGAACCGGATTAAAAGGTTTGTATGGAAGAAAATGAGTTCCTAAGTTCGGAGGTATGCGCGAAGAAATTTTAAAGGAAGCCCATCAATCAAAATTCTCTATTCACCCTGGACACACAAAAATGTACAACGACTTGAAGGCCGATTTCTCGTGGCCAGAGTTAAAAAGGGACGTCGGTCAATATGTGGAAAAATGCAGAACCTGCAGATTAGTTAAAGCTGAACACCAACAACCCTATGGTAGTATGCAACCTCTTCCTTTTCCAGAATGAAAGTGGGACCATATTACTATGGATTTCATAACCAAGCTACCCAAGACTCGTCGTCAACATGATTCCATTTGGATCATTGTTGATCGTCTAACCAAATCTGCTCACTTCATACCTATAAGAGAAACTTACTCTTTGGATCGTTTAGCTCAAATCTACATGAACGAAATCGTCACAAGACATGGTGTGCCCAAATCTATTGTTTCTGACCGAGATAGTAGATTCACTTCAAATTTCTGGGCTGCTCTATAAAATGGTCTTGGTATTCGTATCGCTATGAGTACTGATTATAGACCCCAGTCTGACGGACAAAGCGAAAGGACGATTTTGACACTAGAAGACATGTAAAGAGCTTGTATCATGGATTCGGGAGGTAACTGGAATGTTCACCTTCCATTAGCTGAATTTTCATATAACAACAGTTGTCATTCCACAATCAAGATGGCACCATTCGAATTCTTATATGGGAGAAAGTGTAGGACTCCAACTTGTTGGAGGGAAACAGGAGAAATTCATTTTGTCAGGCCGACTTTGCTGCAAGAAACTAACGAAAAGATTCAACTGATTCGGTAATACATGAAAACGACACAAGATTGACAAAAGAACTATCACGATCGTCGTCACAAAGCAATCGAGTTTCAGAAAGACGATTGGGTGTACTTGAAAGTGTCTCCGATGAAAGGTGTCACCAGATTTGTAAAGCGAGGAAAACTATCTCCTCGATTTGTAGGACCCTTTCGTATACTTGAAAAAGTTGGGAACCAGTCCTATCATTTGACCTTACCAGAGGAACTATCAGGAGTTCATCCAGTCTTTCACGTGGGTTACTTAAGAAAAAGTCTTCGGGAACCATGGATGGACTGATCATTCTGACATGAAAGTTGATGAACGACTAAGGTTTATGGATGAACCGCAGTGCATACTGGAAACAAAGATTAAGAAACTTCGGAACAAGGAAATCAAGATGGTACTAGTTAAATGGAAGCATCACAAGGGAGCTAACCACACTTGGTTGTCTGAAGAGGACATGAAGACCAAATACCCAAGTTTGTTTAGCGCATCATGACTTCGCGGACGAAGTATAAGCGTGGCGGAGCCCATGCTGTAACATCCCGAATTTTAAATTTTGTAAAAAAATGATTAATTAAGAATCAAAAGTGTTTTGATGGATTGTTGTGGTTCGAAAATTTTCATTTCATATATATATATATATATATATATATATATATATATATATATATATATATATATATATATATATATATATATATATATATATATATATATATATATATATATATATATATATATATATATATATACATATATATATACATATATATATATATATACATATATATATATATATATATATATATATATAAAAATGATAATAATGAGGGGAAATCCTCATTGTTGTTTTTCGAGCAAGCATAACAATAAAGAACCGACATCGGTAGGATACACATCGATATTAAAAATAGTGATGATGATGAGAAATCATCATCGTCGTCTTTTGAGCGAGCAAAACAATGAAAAACCGACATAGATATTTAAAATGGTGTAAATGGGAAATTTATAAGTTAAAGGGTGTAAATTGCAATTAAGGTAAAATAGTAATAAAAATAAGGAAACAAGTGAACAACCGTTCACTTTTACAAACTCACACTTCTCTCTCTTTGCTCGTCTCTCTCTCATTCTCTCTAATCCTACGGATTCTTCAATATTACAAATCAAGAACACAAAAATCTTGGAATTGAGGGCTAAAAAGTTGGATTCAAGCTATTAAAAAGGAGCTATAACTGCTACAAACAACAAACCGAGGTAAAACTTTTTCAGATTTACGGTTTTATGAGTTTTGGTGTTCGGTTTTTATGAACACCGAATCTCAGATTTAAGATATGGAGCTTAATGCATGTTATATATTCTTGTGCAATTGTTTAAATCGAGTATTGGAGGAGCTGTATACCAAATTTCAGCTTCTGATTCCAACTCTAACTATGATTTTGAAAATCACTATGTGTTTTTAGTGTGTGTGTTCGTCGATGTGGAAAAAAACAGTCAAAAGGGACTGATTTGGTATGTACATTGCAATGTTTATGTTAAAAAGTGTTAAAAGAGTATATTTAAGCTCGTATCAATAGTTTTCAGTTATAAAATATGCATAAATTGACCAAAAGTGAAATCTGAAAATTTGTAGAAATGTTTAAGTATAAATTCGGATCTTGATGAACACGATTCGGATCATCCGAATTTCCGGTGAATTTCGAATTTCGGACCATAGGCAACTCGGATGGAAAACTTGAAAAACTCACAAGTTAGTACACGGATTTTGGATAATAGGTAATCCAAATTTCGGAAGAATAGTACAAAATAAAGATGCTAAGTATGGGAGAATTGGATCATCCGAATTTCGGTTGGGATCCGAATTTCGGATCATTTCAATTTAAATTTCTAAAATTTAAGTTTTAAGCAGAACCTGACATTTATTTACTATTACACTGACTTAACAGGATCATTGTGGTGTTGACTAACACATATTGATTTAGAGCCTACTTGTACCGTGTAAGACCTTGTGGTTTAATTCCAGGGCATCCTTGCTAAACCACTGTGAGTGATAGATTAATATTCATACATTTATTGTCTTTGCATTCATATTTCAATGGCATGTTCTTGTTGTTCAAAATACATCATTTGGCACTCTCATATGATTTATTGTATTGATGCATATTCGTACTTGACATGTGACAAACATGTAGCCATCGTTCATTTGAAAATGCATCATTGAAATCATGTTTTGACATGATTACATTTCAAAATCTTATGTAACCTGGGCTGAGGTTGACAGCAGGCCACTGTTAGGGACTGATTATCCCATGCACTCTTTCCAGCCAGGTTAGCACATCCCCGATCAACATATTTGAACTGCCAATCCATGTTTGCACTGCATGATGAACACTTATTATGGGGCTTGCACTGCACGTACTCTCATTAGTTGTAACGAAATACTTGTTTAATATGCGATCTGTCATCTCACTAAGCCATAGCTTACCCTTGACTTTCAATGTTTTCAGGCAAAGGAAAAGAAGTAGTTGGACCTTCTTCTTAAGCTTTCATTCAATTCCTAGTGACTTTAGAAGCTACTTGTTACTTTGATGAAGTTGTAACTTTGGGGGTGGGATTTGTTGATGTTACAATCAAACATAATGTTGTAATAAGTAGATTATGACACCGTAGACATATAATTTCTCATGCTTTAGTGGTTGATGTACTTAAAAACTCATTCTAGGCTTAATATTTTAGTCGTATATTAATAATGGGTTGCATGTTGATCTTGGTGATTGTATTATATCAATTAAAAAAGGGAGGATGTCTCAATATAATCATTTGACCATTCACTCTAATGTTATATGATCATACACAACACTTATTTGATCTTCTGTTTGTCTTATATGATCATTTACAACACTTATTTGATCATTCACAATACTTATTTGATCATTCATCACACTTATTCGACTATTTATCAGACTTATTTGACTGTTTACATTGATCATTCACTGGTGTTATATGATCATTCACAAACGTAAAAATTTAAGAGCATTTAGTTTCAAAAGATGTATATCCAAGATAATTATAGAACAAAGTTGTTTTATATTTAGTTCTTATAAAAAAGTTTCTGATCAAATATAACTTTCTTTCAAATATTTCATCGAACACCTTTCATGCACTACTTAATTATCATGTTTCAAGAATCTGGAGTTGAATTTTCAATTTTAAAAAAAAATAGTCATGTTCTATCTTAGTTTTTTACAATGGGTCCATTTAACTGTTCGACCCGTTTGGCCCGTTGGGTAAAGATTGCCATCCCTACACCTACCTATACCTATTAACCATACCATACCCTACTCTACCCTACCAACACCTACCCCACCCCACCCTACCCTAACTACATACACCCTATGATAACTATTTAACACTACCTACCTATATCAATCCATTGTACCATACTCTACTGTACTTACCCACCCTAACTTAACTAGACATCGTATCTTACTCGCATTCATCCTAATTCATCTATCTCTATGTATACATACCCACCCCATACTACTTCTTCTCACCCAACCCTACGTACACACCCTACCCTTTCCTATCATACATACCCACCTGTCTTACCTTACCCATCTCACACCAAATACACTTCGTATCCTACCCTCACCCATCCTACCTTACCCACATCTACCTATACACACCCATCCCACAATACTCATTCACATCTCATCCCATTCTAGCACACCCTACCCACCTCTACCTACCATAGTTACCCTACTCGACCTACCACCGTACCCCTACCTATCTACACTTTGCCCACCTTTTAATATATCCTACCTTACTTCTTATACACCTACATGTTTTACCATATCATTTGATATATTCGCAAATAAATAAGATTATACAAATAATTGAATTTGAAATCCTGCAAGCCAAACACATGACATGACTCAAATCCTGTCACATTTGAATCCCGTCATTTTCAAATTGTGTCATATTTACATCCTGGTATATCAAAATTCTTATAATCCAAACGCTACCTAAGTTTTCATGGAAGAAGAGATGGAGATGGAGAAAGAAAACGAGAACAAGCAACGTGAATAATCTCATGTTTCTCATGATGGTTACCTAATTTGAGTTTTGAAATTTTAAAATATCGATCGTGTCCTTGGAGTGGTTAATTTCATCGTGTAGTATTATGGTGGCACATTTTGTACGCTTAAAAAAGTGAGGTACGCAAACAAACCCTATTTTATATATATATATATATATATATATATATATATATATATATATATATATATATATATATATATATATATATATATATATATATATAGGGGGAGAGGTTTTTTTAAGAACCTTAAAGATGGTGAGAACCTAGGAACCTTTTATAACCCTTGGATCAAAAGGGTATTTTTGGAATAAAAAATATTATCTTTCTCTCTCCACCTTTTTTATTATATGCATCTCTTTTTCATTATCTCTCTCTTTTTTTTTTCATTTTCATTTTCTCTTTCTTTCATTAGAATTGATTTTAATATTAAAAAAACGTTTTTTATAAAAAAATAAATTTTTTTCTATATAAAAAAATTACTTAATTGCTAAAAAATTAATGTATTCTATATAGAAATATTATATGTCTATATAGAATGTTATATAATTCTATATCTTTTTATGTAGAATAACATTACTATTCATAATCTATATAGAATGTTATCTTTCATATATATTTCATATATTTTTATGTTTATTATACAAATCTATATTTTTTTTGTAGATTACCATTACTATTCATTGTGTTTTTTGTATATTTTATATCAGTTGCATACCAAGTGTTCGATAAAATGTCTAAATGAAATCTTATTTTTTTGTTTCAATGTGTTTTTGGTATATTTTATCATTTAATCTACGTAGAATATATGATACTTGACATTCTACACGACATTCTAAACAGATTGCATGACATTCTACGTAGATTGTATGTCATTCTACGTAGATTGAATGTCATTCTACGTAGATTGAATGCCACTCTACGTAGATTGCATGATATTCTACGTAGATTGTACATAGAATATGTTTGTCGATACTCTACGTAGATTGCATGTCATTCTACGTAGATTGCATGTCATTTAACGTAGATTGAATGTCATTCTATGTAGATTGCATGTTATTCTATGTAGATTAACAGTTTTATTCTATGTATTTTTGGTATATTTTATATCAGTTGCATACCAAGTGTTTGATAAAATGTCTAAATGAAATATTCTTTTTTTGTTTCAATGTGTTTTTGATATATTTTATCATGTAATCTATGTAGAATATATGATATTTGACATTTTACACAACATTCTACATAGATTGCATGACATTCTATGCAGATTGCATGACATTCGACGTAGATTGAATGTCATTCTACGTAGATTGCATGTCATTCTACATAGATTGCATGACATTCTACGTATATTGTACATAAAATATGTTCGTCGATACTCTACATAGAATATGACAGATTCATTTTCAATGTTTTATAACGAAGATTATTTGTAAAATATTAGATATATATATGAATGTAATAGTTATTAGATGTTTTACATGGTAATCTACGTAGATTACATGATAATCTACATAGAATATATGATACAAGACTACTTGTAAAAAATCACACATAATCTATGTAGAATGTTATGTTTCTTATATATTTCATATATTTTTATGTTTTTTATACATTTCTATATCTTTTTATGTAAATGTACATTAACATTCAATGTGTTTTTGGTATATTTTATCATATAATCTATGTAGAATATATGATACTTGACATTCTACATGACATTCTACGTAGATTGAAAGACATTCTACGTAGATTGCATGTCATTCTACGTAGATTGAATGTCATTCTACGTAGATTGAATGTCATTGTAAGTAGATTGCATGACATTCTACGTAGATTGTACATAGAATATGTTCGTCGATACTCTACGTAGATTGCATGTCATTCTACGTAAATTGAATGTCATTCTACGTAGATTGAATGTCATTCCACGTAGATTGCGTGACATTCTATGTAGAGTATCGACGAACATATTCTATGTACAATCTACGTACATTGGACAGATTCATTTTCCATATTTTATAATTAAAATTATTTGTAAGATATTATATTTATAATGAATGTAATAGTTATTAGATGTTTTACATGATAATCTATGTTGATTACATAATAATCTACATAGAATATAATACAATACTACTTGTAAAAATCACACATAATCTATGTAAAATGTTATGTTTCTTATATATTTAATATATTTTTATGTTTCTTATGCATTTCTATATCTTTTTATGTAAATTAACATTACTATTCAATGTCTTTTTGATATATTTTATCATGTAATAATCTACGTAGAATATATGATAATTGACATTCTACACGACATTCTACGTAGATTGCATGTCATTCTACGTAGATTGCATGTCATTCTACGTATATTGCATACCATTCTATGTAGATTGCATGTCATTCTACGTAGATTGAATGTCATTCTACGTAGATTGAATGTCATTCTACGTAGAATGCATGACATTCTACGTAGATTGTACATATAATATGTTCGTCGATACTCTACTTAGAATATGACAGATTCATTTTTCATGTTTTATGATAAAGATTATTTGTAAGATATTATATTTTAATGATTGTAATAGTTATTGGATGTTTTACATGATAATCTACGTAGATTACATGATAATCTACCTAGATTAAATGATAATCTAAATAGAATATAATACAAGACTACTTGTAAAAAATAACACATAATCTATGTAGAATGTTATGTTTCTTATATATATCATATATTTTTATGTTTTTTATACATTTCTATATCTTTTTATGTAGATTAACATTACTATTCAATGTCTTTTTGGTATATTTTATATCAGTTGCATACCAAGTGTTTGATAAAATGTCTAAATAAAATCTTTTTTTTTGTTTCAATGTGTTTTTGATATATTTTATGAGGTGATCTACGTAGAATATATGATATTTGACATTCTCCACGACATTCTATGTAGATTGCATGTCATTCTACGTAGAATACATGACATTCTACGTAGATTGTACATAGAATATGTTCGTTAACATATTCTATATAGAAAAAAAATATTCTATATAGATATATAATATTTCTATATAAAATACGTTATTTTTTTAGCAATTAAATAATTTTCTATATAGAAAAAATAATTTTTTTTATAAAAACGTTTTTTTACTTTAAAAATCAATTATAATGAAAGAAAAATAAAATGAAAATGAAAAAAAGTAAGAGAGAGAAAGAGAAAAAGTAGATTTTTTCCTTTCAAAAATACCCATTTCACACATTTTCGAGTTTCTCCACTATCAAAGTTCAAAATAATTACAAAATTGTCATGCAATATATCAACCATTGATTATCATTAATCCAAAGGCCATAAAAAGTTCTTAGGTTTCCACATTTTTTATGGTTCTTAGAAGAACCCTCCCCTATATAGATTGCATGTCATTCTACGTAGAATGTCATGTATTCTACCTTGCCACATTTCGATTTCTTGGCTGGGAACAAACAATATAGGGAGAGTTTCTTTTAAGAAAAAATATTATCTTTCTCTCTCCAACTTTTCTTATTATATGCATCTTTTTTTCACTTTCTCTCTCTTACTTTTTTTTTCATTTTCATTTTCTCTTTCTTTCTTTCATTAGAATTGATTTTAATATTAAAAAACGTTTTTTATAAAAAAAATAAATTTTTTTCGATATAAAAAATTATTTAATTGCTAAAAAATTAATGTATTCTACATAGAAATATTATATGTCTATATAGAATGTTATATAATTCTATATCTTTTTATGTAGATTAACATTACTATTCATAATCTATGTAGAATGTTATGTTTCTTATATATTTCATATATTTTTATTTTTATTATACAAATCTATGTATTTTTTGTAGATTACCATTACTATTCATTGTGTTTTTGGTATATTTTATATCAGTTGCATACCAAGTGTTCGATAAAATGTCTAAATGAAATCTTATTTTTTTATTCAATGTGTTTTTGGTATATTTTATCATTTAATCTACGTAGAATATATGATACTTGACATTCTACACGACATTCTACATAGATTGCATGACATTCTACGTAGATTGCATGTCATTCTACGTAGATTGAATTTCATTATATGTAGATTAATGCCATTCTACGTAGATTACATGACTATCTACGTAGATTGTACATAGAATATGTTTGTCGATACTCTTCGTAGATTGCATGTCATTCTACGTAGATTGCATGTCATTCTACGTAGATTGAATGTCATTTTACGTAGATTGCATGTCATTCTACGTAGATTAACAGTTTTATTCTATGTATTTATGATATATTTTATATCAGTTTTATTCTATGTATTTTTGGTATATTTTATATCAGTTGCATATCAGTTCCAACCCTCCCCTATGTAGATTGCATGTCATTCTACGTAGAATACATGACATTCTACGTAGATTGTACATAGAATATGTTCGTTAACATATTCTATATAGAAAAAAAATATTCTATATAGATATATAATATTTTTATATAAAATACGTTATTTTTTTAGCAATTAAATAATTTTCTATATAGAAAAAATAATTTTTTTTATAAAAACGTTTTTTTACTTTAAAAATCAATTATAATGAAAGAAAAATAAAATGAAAATGAAAAAAAAAAGTAAGAGAGAGAAAGAGAAAAAGTAGATTTTTTTTTCTTCCAAAAATACATTTTTCACACATTTTCAAGTTTCTTCACTATCAAAGTTCAAAATAATTACAAAATTGTCATGCAATATATCAACCATTGATTATCATTAATCCAAAGGCCATAAAAAGTTCTTAGGTTCCCACATTTTTTATGGTTCTTAGAAGAACCCTCTCCTATATATATATATATATATATATATATATATATATATATATATATATATATAAAGAGTGAGTGTGTGTGCGAGAGGTTCAAAAAGGAATCTCTCAAAATTACGTTCACCCGAAGTAACCAACCTTAAAAAAATCAATTTTTTTCATAACCATGTTTAAATTAATGTTATACACATGATATATATGAATTTCACATATATTCAGACTTTCTATGTCCTTAAAAATTACATGAATGTTCGTGCACATTTATGTGAATGTTCATTCACACCATTCACATGGTCTTTTTTTTTTATCATTCACAAGATTTATGATGTTGAATCTTTTGATAAAAAAATCTTATAATGTTGTATTATACATGTCTACAAAAAAATATATATATGTGAATGACCATTAGCAACAAGGTACGCTGAAATCTAATATTTGGTACGCTGATAAACCTGGTTCAACAATATATATATATATATATATATATATATATATATATATATATATATGTATGTATGTATGTATATACAGGGTTAAGTTCCATGGAGTACCATATTAGACGGGGGGAACCGAGCTACCACATTAAATGAAAATGTTTATTACGATAAAATGTTAAATTCAATGCAAAATTGTAATATACATATGTTTAAAATTGCTTTATGATTAACTAATTTACATCATTTTTATATTTATCATGTTAAATTTGTTTAAATCTTTAATTTTATTTAAAAGTGTAATATGCACATGTTCATACATATTGCACATTTGAACATGTGCATATTGCTATTTTCCATGAAATATAATATTTTTATCATAATGAACATGTAAATGATGTAACATTTTATTTTAAATTTTAACCCAGTTTCCTTCAAAGATAAGATTATGTTATATCCACTGAAATCTCAACAAACATTTAAAAGTTACTTTAATTAATAATTATAATAATAATAAACTTAAAAGTTATTAATAAATATTTTTTTGTTTTTTTAATAATTTATACTTACTTTTAATTGAAATATTATTAAAATTTATTAGTATAATATTTAGTTTTTTATTTTAAGTTTATATAATTAGAAAAAAAGATATCTATTAAAATTATTCGTGTAATACACGAACAATAAACTAGTGTTTGTGTTATATTGTAAACTTTCACAAGTGTTATACACGCATACACCCAGTATAATTACTTCATCCATCTCAAATTAAAACTCATTCTAGTTTAATTAATTTCGCCAATAATAAAGGTTTGTTTTCAACTTTTCACATACAATTTGTTATAAATTATAAGATTTCAATTAAACCTGTCAAACCGGAGACATGAGATACAGGAATTTGTGAGAGACATGATGACACGAATACATCTTAAAAGGTGAGATAAAACTTATTGTACTTCGTGTATTCGTGTCGTATCAAATTCGTGTCTAACACGTGAAAACGACACGAATACACGAATTGCCAACAATTATAACCTTAATTGTGAGTTCTAAAAATTTAGTTTGTTAAGTAATTAATAATTAACGGTCTAACTGCTATGTAATTTGATGTAATTATTAAAATTTTGATATCTGTATATTTTTGTCTGCTAGACAATTATTGTAGGATAATAATCGATCATCGATGCATGATAGAAAAATTTTATATAATGCATCGACTGGTCTCACGATACAAATATTGCAATTAATATTGGATAATATCAAAGATTGGTCAGCATTTAGATATGTGACAACAAATATGATAATGACTTCATTAATCAATCAATGTAGATATAATTGAAACTTAGCCGCCGTTGACTAGAAAAAGTCAGAAAGTTGACATTAGATATATGTTGTTTAGAATTTAAGTTTTTCTTATGGGTTCATTGGATATCCAAATTTCGGATTTTCAAAATTTCCAACATATATATATATATATATATATATATATATATATATATATATATATATATATATATATATATATATATATATATATATATAGAGAGAGAGAGAGAGAGAGAGAGAGAGAGGGGGGGTTTAATGGAAAACCACAATGCACCTGAAAACTTGTGAAAACCGCACTGCACCACCACAAATGCATCAAATTCCCCGCGTGATGCATCAAAATCTCACGTGATGCATCAAATTTCCCGCGTGATGCATCAAATTTCCCGCGTGATGCATCACTTTATTTACGATGATGCCACCGCGTTTTTAATGAAATGCACCAAATCGGACGGTATACGTAGGTTTCCATAGTTTTCACGTGCATAATAGTTTTCTATTGAACCCACCCCTATATATATATATATATATATATATATATATATATATATATATATATATATATATATATATATATATATATATAGAGGGAGGTTCCATTGAGAACTTTTGTGCATTGAGGCACAAAAGAACCTCCACTGTCCGTTGGATGAAAAGAATGTGTGGGTTAGATCAAATGGCAAAAGGGTAATTAAATAGAAAGTTTTATGCATCAAGTGCACATAATGAAATTCGCGGAGGGGTAAAATAGGAATTATGCAATCCTTATTTAATTGTTACACTTCCAAAATTAAGAAATATAATACAATTTCAAAATACATCAAAATACATGCATATCGTTCATTTTTTCATGCATATCGTTCATCTCTTCCAAAAATAAATCATGCATATTGTTCATCTCTTCCAAAACCAAAATATATCAAAATACAAACATGAATCGTTCATACAAAATAAATTATGCATACCGTTCATCTTTTCCAAAATCAAGAGGGGCTAAGAGAGAGGGGAGAGAGAGAGAGAGAGAGAGAGATAGAGAGAAATGGGGAGTGATTTTAGGAAAGAAGTTAATGGTATTTCCATACCAAATTTAGCTAAATAGAATTTCCATACATTTAATATCCCCTAAATGCCCTTTGTGCACCCTTGGTAGATAGTCCGATGCACAAAAGTTCTCAATGGTGCCTCGATGCACAAAAGTTCTCAATCGAACCCGTATATATATATATATATATATATATATATATATATATATATATATATATATATATATATATATATGGTTCGAGAAAGTACCACCTATTATGCAGCGCACCAGAAGGTACCACGTTTAAAAAAACTTTTTAAATTTTTTTTTTCATAAACATGTTTTAATTAACATTATGAAGATCATATGTAAATTTCACATGCATTCACATCTCCTAGCTCCTAAAAAATGATGTGAACACACACTTACATAATTTTGAAGACATGTGAATGTCTATTTATGTGATGCGTGTTTTCATGCACTTAGAGTGTTCGGATTCGCGTGAAATTTACATATGATCTGTGTAATGTTAATTAGAACATGTTCAAGAAAATTTTTTTAAAAAATTACTTTTAAGGGTGGTACCTTGTGTTACGCTGCATTTGAGGTGCCTATCTGAATCGAAATTTCAGATTTTAAAATTTCAAGTAACCATAGATTTTGGCATGTGGCATTACATACTACCGCCATTTGAAACTTATATTTTTTTTATATCTATAGTTAATCCATACCAAAAATAATTTAAATGGTATTTAATTAAATCTAAATCTAAAATAACTCTTATCTAGTATAAAACATAAATTTGAATTTGAATTTATATTTATATTTATATTTATATTTAAGTACATAATATATATAAGTAGATATTATAAATTTATTAAAGTTTTAAAAAAAATAATACTACAATATTAATGAAATTATTTTTTAAAATTTATACCCATGCTATACATGAGTTTGTAGACTACTATATATGTATGTATGTATGTATGTATGTATGTATGTATGTATGTATGTATGTATGTATGTATGTATGTATGTGTACATAGATACATTACATACACACACGTATGTATGTACATACATACATTTATATATATATATATATATATATATATATATATATATATAGGGGTGGGTTCAATCACTACAAGAAAAGTGTCATTTAGTGACACACGCTTTTAGTGACACAAAAATAAGTGTCATCATATCTTACTTTTAGTGACACTTATGAAAAATTGTAGGTATAGATCAATCTTTTATCCACACATTTTCAAAATTAGTGACACAAACACATACATTTTTAGTCACTATATATCTATACCCACTCCACTTTTACCCACTCTTTTTGTTGTCAAAAAAGTGTCACTATAGGTATCAAAATCTTTTACAACACAACAAAAAGAGTGGGTAGAAGTGGAGTGGGTATAGATTTATAGTGACTAAAAATGTATGTTGGTATAGACCTCAAGCATTTTGTGACAAACTTTGTGTCACTAATTTAGAAAAAGTGTGGGTAAAAGTTTGTTCTATACCTACACTTTTCATAAGTGTCACTAAAAGTAAGATATAGTGACACTTTTTTTTGTGTCACTAAAAGCGTGTGTCACTAAATGACACTTTTCTTGTAGTGAATGGAGAACCTTATGCATCGAAGAACCTTGGAGAACAACAATGCATCGCTAGAAAAACTGAAATGCATCACGTAGAAATTGATGCATCACGCGGGAATTTGATACATCACGTGGAAATAATGTAGATATCGATGCATCACGCGAGAATTTGATGCATCACGTGGAAATAATGATGCATTACGGGGGAATTGTGATGCATTTGTGGTGGTGCATGGAGGTTCTTTAAGGTTCTTCGATGCATGGAGGTTCTCCATTGAACCCACCTCTATATAAATATATATATATGTATGTATGTATGTATGTATGTATGTAGGTAGGTATATACATTATGTATGTATGTATAGGAAGTGGATCAAATGAGGACCGTTTTTAAAATGAAGACTGAAACGCCCCGTTCTAATAACGCGACGCTTTTACTAAAATCTGCAACATAAACCTTGAATTAATAAATAAAGCTTTCTAAGTTCAAACTACAACCATCAGAGTACACTATACTTTAAATGTAGTTATTACAACCAAATTGAAAGTCTAGGGATCTACCCATCCCAATTATGAATTCATTAATAATTACAAATTGAGCGGAAGTCTATCTGATACCACGAGTTCTCAAACTCTTGACCTTGAAGCTGGTGTTTTCCCTTTATCAGCTAAACCTGAAACATTGCCCCCACAACTGGGGTAAGCCGTCGCCTAGTGAGTAACAGATTTAATAGCACAAATAAACATGAATAACATGAATGATACAATTATCGGCACAAAGTCAACATGTGTAGCACCCGACCTTCCTAGCAGTGCGTCCACGGATAGGTAGTCTGTGTAGAATCCGGCCTTCCCAGCAATGCATACACAGTAACACAGCTTGCGGCACTCCCGACTTACAGCGTATAAAAATAACATGCAGCCACACAGGCATGCAATCATCACATAAATACACAGTATGCATACCGGGGAATAAGGGTTATCATGTAACAATTCATGGTGATGAAAAAGAATGGCAGATATCAAAGGCAATATGGCTGCGAAATGGATAAGCACGGTAATATGAAATGAAATAGATAACCAGCACAAACATATTATAAAATGATCATTTATGAAATTAAATCAATTACTCACTGTGCCCGCAAATCCGTACTCGCCAAACGACAACTTGATATCCACTGAAAGCACTACCAAGAGCCACACATCTCAACTGAACTACTAGAGTCCTGATATAAAATGTATAGTGCCGATTTATCAATATCCTTTACTTTATAAATTACGATGCCCAATATCTAATTCTATTTATTTGTTAATAATTTACTATCCCATTCGTTTATAATAAATCTGTACTTCTCTGCATAAAATGGTTTATTTTTGTTACATTATTAAAATAACCTTATAATTTAATGTAAATATTTAATCTTTAGTTACAACAATTATAAAAATATTAATTGAAGTTGCATGAATACTCACCAACTTGAGTTAAATAACTAAATTATTTACTTATAGAATATTTAATTCCCTTTACATATATTATATTACAATTTAAAAGAATAGTCCCACCAACTTTATTTAATTAACCAACCCAAATCTATCTAATAAAAAAAAACCATAATTAATTAAAGGGACAACCTAGTCAACATCTAACGAAGCCCAAAATTAGATTCTAACCTAAGCCCAGATAATTAATAAATACAACAACTAAACTTAAAACTATAACCCTTTTAATTTATCAAATTATTTGCATATAACAATCCAAATAGAATAAGAAGAAGCAAGTCCACTTAAAATTACCAAAAATAAATTTTGAAGCCATCCATTAAAAGTGTCCAGCCCAATTCCTTTAACCTAATCTATATCACATGACTAAACTAAAAAGCCCACAAAACAACAAAAAAAAAAAAACTGCAGTTCTGAATTTTTAAAACCCATAATCTAACCTAATTGAACTCAAAAAGAATTAAAAGAAAAGGAAAAAAAACATCCTAATCTCATTATCTCCTCTCCCTGCTCGGTGCACAGGAAGAATAGAAGAGGAAGAGCAGCTCCAATGGTCAATCAGAGAGGTGGCGGTGGCCACCGGCCACGCCGCCGCCGCACCTCCTCTCCGGTGACTCAAACCCACCCCCTTTCTCTTGATTTCGAATCTCATAATTCCCTACATATTCTAGATTTTTCTTCAAAACTTAAATCTCAAGAATTTTGGAAAGACAAATCTATTGATTGTAAATCTGATTTTAATCACCAAATAATATTGAAATCTTGTTTTTCGTCATATATTAAACATTACTACATAAATTTTCGAGTTCAACTAGTGCACCCACCACATCACCATTACAGCTCATTGGAAGTTTTTTTTTTACTTGATATGAAGAAAGTGATAGATTATTCTTACAGATAATAGTTCATTTTCAGATTCATAAAACATTTCTGATCTCATTTATAGTGGTTTTATATAGATTTTCGGATTAAAGGTCGAAACCCCTTTAATCCTCCATGTTTGTTCATTGAAGCTTTTAAACCCAAAAAAATGATGAAGATGAGGATAATAAACATTATTGGTTATTCATTTCTAGTTTAATAAACAATATTTATATTCTTTTTATGAATCCTAACATCACTTGAAAATTACATACGGGAATAAGAATGAAGTTTGATGGTTACCTCAAAAGTTTAACAATGGTTTTTGTTATGATGTTGTTGATTTGATGGTAATGATATTGCAACTTGTTGATCCAAATTTTGAGTTTCCAGCCCAAAATCAGAAAAAGAATACCCAATTGATATGAATGTGAGGGTTTCTGATGAAATGGTTGTAGGTTTCATGTGTGTGTATATATATATATATATATATATATATATATATATATATATATATATATATATATATATATATATATATATATATATATATATATATATATATATATATATATATATATATATGAATGTATGAAGAAAAGTTGGGTGATGATGATGATGATATTAGATGTATAAATGCATGCATATATTAATTTTTTTTAAATGAATATAATGATATATATATATATATATATATATATATATATATATATATATATATATTAGTTTGTAACTATTTCCAATTTGTTAAAATTTACAAATTCAACACTTTAAATGACAACAATGAAATTGATAATTTATATCGTATTTTCTTGAATTAATCATTAAATTAAATGACTCGAAATTAATTAATTACCTCGAAAATTAGCGGGTGTTACAAAGACGGTAAGAACCAATAAAAATGAGACAAATCATCAATATTAATCCACATTATAAGGGTGTTTTGGACATTTATAAATTTAAATTAAATTATAAAATAAAAATACTAATTTACCCTTCCCAATTTCCATAATTACATCCTGAAATCTCTTTCTCTCCACCATAATTATTCACATTACAAAACAAAGTCTTCTCTCTCCCTCTCCCATGGTGTCACACACAGCACCATATTCTCCGGCAGTCTTCCACCTCTTCCACTCTTTCACGGTCATCGCCGCTGTGATATCACCAACATCAATGACGTGAACCCGACACCACAACCAACGTGAACAGTGTACCACTACCGTCGTGAATCACTTGCTTGAATCGTGAACCTACACGCGCCTCCTCTTCCTCCTCCTCTTTTTCTTGAACCGTGAACTGCCGTTCGCTGTGAACCCTCTGCCTTCCCGAACTGTGTACCGCCACCGTTGTGAATCGCTTGCTTGAATCGTGAACCGCCGCTCACCTCCTCCTCACTCGCTTGAACTGTGAACCGTCGTGAACAACTCAAAGTCCAAACCGATGCCTTCGTGAATCACGGTGGAGTCGTGAATCATTGTAGTTGTTATGAATCACGGTGGGTCATCGAACTGCTACACAATAAGTGATGTCGTCAAAATCGGTGTTGTGAACCATAAGTTGTGTCATCGAAATCGGTGGTGTCATGAATCACGAAAACATTTTGAATCATTGTAGGTGTTGTGAATCACGATGGTGACAACGAAATCGGTGTTGCCTAATTCACAATTAAACTCTATAGAATTAATTTGAATAATATGGTACACAATGACCAAAATGCCCTTTTATTAGATTCCACCACATATAATATTGAACTTAATTACAATTATGTCACCTAGCTTCTTATTGATTGATTCACAATAAAAGTAATATTATTTGTTCTTACCGTCCTCATTTTAAGTACGGTCCTCATGTTATGCTCAACCTATATATACATATATATAATATGGTTCGTAGAATCACCACTCATTATGTAGCGCACCAGAAGGTACGTACACCACCATTAAAAAAACTTCTTTTATAATTTTTTTCATAATCATGTTTTAAATAACATTATAAAGATTATATGTAAATTTCACATACATTCACATATCCTAAATCATTAAAAACGATGTAAACTTACACTTACATAATTTTGCATGTATGTAAACGTACAACTATGTAATGCATGATTTCATGCATCTACGTTTACGCAGGGATCATGATGCATCACACGTGAATTATGATGCATCATACAGAAATTGTGATGCATTTGTGGATCTACATTTATTTTCCTGATGTCTGTGATTCTCCAAGAACCCTCTATGCATATACATGTATCATGTATTTATGCTATGTATGCAACTCCATTCTTGTTATAAAAAAATCAACTAATCAACATTTCTGTTGGTTTTGCCATGGGTTCACCATTTCTTTTGCTTGTGATCGGGTTACTAATCCTATCTCGATCACCATTGATATCTTCCTCTTCGTTTCGATCACCACGATTTGGATTGAAGCTGGGCTCATCTCTGTCAGTGGAGAAAAACCGCAACTTCTTGATCTCACCAAAGGGGCTTTACACAGCCGGATTTTACAGGGTTGGGGAGAATGCTTATTGTTTTTCGATATGGGTCACTAAACCTCACTCAGACAGGAGTCAAACTATAGTGTGGATGGCTAACCGCGATTTACCTGTTAACGGGAAGTTCTCGAAGCTTTCTTTGCTGAAAACTGGAAATCTGGTTTTAAGAGATGCATATCAAAAGTTGCCTATTTGGACCACAGGTACTAGAGATTCAACAGAATCTGCTCAGTTGAAAATGAATGATTCAGGAAACCTTTGTCTTCAAAATAGAGATGGAAAGATTCTATGGCAAAGCTTTGATTTCCCAACAGATACCCTTCTTCCCAATCAACAACTCACCAAAGATGCACTACTTGTCTCTTCAAGAAGTCGAACCAACTATTCGTCTGGTTTCTACAAGCTCTTTTTCGACAATGATAATGTGATTCGACTTGTCTATAGTGACTCTAAACTGACCGGAATATATTGGCCTAATCCCGAGCTTAAAGCTTGGGAATCTGGTAGAGATACCTATGGAAGTCGAAGGATTGCATCCCTGGATTCATCTGGCCATTTCATATCAACTGATAAGCTATTCTTTAATGCATCAGATGCTGGAGATCAGCCACTGAGAAGGTTGACCATGGATTTTGATGGTAATGTCCGTTCCTACAGTCTAGATGAGATCGCAGGAATTTGGCAAGTTACATGGCAAGCTATTTCAGAAGGATGTAGAATCCATGGAAGTTGTGGAGAGAACAGTACTTGTTCTAATGATGTTATGCATGGTAGGAAGTGTTCTTGCTTACCTAATCACAGGTTGATCAATCGCACAGATTTGTCGTATGGATGTGAACCTGAATTCAAGCCGACTTTATGTGGTAATGGTGAAGATCACTTCCTACACCTTCCTCATTTTGACTTTTATGGTTATGATTCAAGATATATGCCAAATACAACTCTAGATGAGTGCAAGCAAGAGTGCCGAAAAATTTGCAGCTGCAAAGGGTTCCAGTTTAAGTTTGATTGGAACAGAGGTTTCTCTATTTGTTATCCGAAGTTTCTATTGGTGAATGGATTCAGCTCGCCAAATTTTAATGGTTCCATGTATTTAAAGGTACCGAAAACCATTCCTTTATCTTCCAATAACAATAAGGTTGTTCAGGGAATCAGCTTAAACTGTACTAAGAAACACACCATCCAACTTGAGAGAGCTTATGTCATAAACCAGCAGCATGAGTCCATCAAGTTCATGATGCTGACTGCCTACATATTTGGTGCAATCGAGATCATTTTCATATTGTACTTCTTGTATGGAACCCGATCACGTACGACTACGCAACATTACCTCCAAGCAGCTAATGCATTTAAGAGATTCAGCTATGCCGAGTTAAAGAGGGCCTCGGGCAATTTCAGCAAGGAGATAGGGAGAGGAGGTGGGGGCATAGTGTACAAAGGAATATTGTCGGACAACCGTGTTGTAGCAATCAAGCATCTTAATGAATCCAGTAACAAGCAAGAGGAAGCTGAACTTCTAGCAGAGATAAGCACACTTGGGAGGCTTAACCACATGAACTTGATAGACATGTGGGGTTACTGTGCTGAGAATAAACACAGGCTTTTGGTTTACGAATATATGGAGAACAGGTCCCTGGCTCAGAATTTACGCTCCAAGAAGCTGGATTGGGATAAGAGGTTTGACATTGCATTAGGCACTGCAAAAGGGCTAGGTTATCTACATGAAGAATGCTTGGAATGGATTTTGCATTGCGACGTTAAGCCTCATAATATATTGCTAGATTGCAATTACAAGCCAAAGGTAGCAGATTTTGGGATGTCTAAGTTATTGGATAGAGATGGGACGCGTAATTTAGAGTTTACAAGAGCAAGAGGGACAAGAGGTTACATGGCACCGGAATGGTTGTTTGTTAATGTTCCAATAACTTCAAAAGTTGATGTTTATAGCTATGGGGTGGTTATGTTAGAGATGATAACTGGTCGGAGCCCGACAAGTACGAATCAAAGTGAGGGTTAGAGAAAAGACTGGATAGCTGGTTGAGAGAAAAGATTGTTGCAGCCGGTGGAAAGAATGATTGGATCAAAGAAACTGTAGACTCTACAGTTGACGGGGATTACGACATGAGTAGAATGGAAGTTCTCCTTAAGGTAGCTTTACGGTGTTCGGAGGAAGATAAAGATGCAAGACCAAGCATGAGCCAGGTGGTGAATATGCTGCTGCATGTAGAAGAAGAAATTTAGAAAGCATATGATATGGTTTTAAATCACATCTTTTGCTAAATTATGAAGTGCTAGTGCGTGTTAAATTTGGGAGTAATTGGTTGTTATCTTAATCATTATATACTTATTATTGTTTATGTATAAAACTTTTATACATCACATGACTTTTATGTCACACTTAAATTCATATTAAAATTTTCAATTAGTTTATTATAATAGTTCACTAACCATGTTGTCCATTGTGTGCAGGCACCACTGACCATCTCATTTCTTAAAGCAATTATATTTCAGTCCATTTCATACCTAATTAACTAATAATTGCAACATTTAATGGAAACTTCTTGCTGCTAATTATTTTAAAAGCAAACCCCATATATATATATATATATATATATATATATATATATATATATATATATATATATATATATATATATATATATATATATATATATATATATATATATATATTTAAGTCTTAATTAATAGGATTGTACGCTGTAACGACTTCTAAAACGGTTTACCTCTTGTCAGTTATGATTAGAAAGTCCTAGCAATAGTCTTTAATTCGGACCTCATCACTTTTGGCTTCGTCCCACCATTGGATTCATCATGCAATTCCTAAGTAGTCGTCTGCAATTCTAGCTAAAGTGAGCCATTTCCCACAATAATATAACAAGCACATGCCACCTTTGGGCATTTCTCATCATCATGCCCCAATTATATACAACAATAACAGTGTACTTTGAGGGGATCGCACCTTCAACCATGTCTCTTACCACATCTTCTACATCTATTGTGTTTATTAACTTGTTGCGATGCAGAGTATGCCCCATCACGTTTGTAATTAACCGCCATAAATTCTTTTCTTATTAGTTGCAATCCTTTGTTGGTAGCTTGTGTTACTGTGTCATATTGCAAGAAGAACAATAACTTGAGTCTTGAATAGTTCCCAAGTGAATGACTTAATCAACTCAGGACATAATTCATTTTTCCTAATAATTGCACCATCTCAAGGCTTGTCAAACCAATTGCCCTTTATATAATTTAACACTTTATCTTAATCCTTGTAATTCACTTTTGAATTGATCAATCTTCCATACCCGTAATGCAATAGGTCGCCTTCTTAACCCTCAGGGATCCGGAAAATATTGGTGGTTGTTGGTTTTTGAAGGATCTAGTAATATATATAATCTGGATCACTCATAACATATTGAGTCCCATTCATGATCGATCTTTTCATTATTAATGTCTTTACATTCAGTTTTAGTTTCATCTATGGTATCTGTGTTTACCACAAGATGGCTCTCTTTATGTTTCCTCCTTTTGTTAGCCTTTAGTTAGCCTCAACCTCAACGTGGGCTTGGAATTGAGCTTGAATCATTTAAGCTTGTTGCTCGGTATTTAGATCCAGTATGGCTTGAAAGTTAGCTTACCTTGATTCATATCGTAAAATGAGCCAATTTTTTATAATTTTTCTTTCTTTTTTGACACGCGTTAGACTCATTAGTAATATTGTTCTGTTTAGTTTATATGCAGGTGAAACTTGTGAGTTTGATGCCAATTGGACATTGAGAGACGTTTTTGAATGCATGTTGTAACTCTTTAAACCGAAACTGCATGATTTTAGCCCAATACCCTACATTTATTTGTGTTAGAATTTGATCAGTCATATAACATCATTTTTATGCTAATTCTCGTTTTATATTTGTTATGTCAATGTTGATTGATAGCAGTAAAACTTGAACTTAAATCCATGCTAAAATCATAATTTTGGAAAATTTGACACACATGTTCATCTTCGCCTTCTATTTTTTTTTCCTAGTAGCCCCACTGAACTTTCTTCCCTTCATTTGGATGACAACCCAACTTTTTAGCCCTTAAGGTTTGACCTTTATTCGAGATCGTGTTTGAGTCATACAATTTCTGTTTTAGTAGTGTTACTTTTCTTCTTCTTTATTTTGAACGTTGATACACATATATGAGGATTAGAGATTGTGTTAATAATATGGAGCCCCTGATGTGTTTTCATTCAGTTTTAGTTTATAAAGATCTTATGATAATTTATTGAGAAAAATAAAGAAAGCTACTAAAAGTAAACAACAAAAAAAACTAATGAAAAGAGTAAAGAAAAGAAAAGAAAAAATAAATTTCTTTGCTTTTACTAGGTTGTGACCGGTCGCATAATTGAGATATAATTTAGTTATTTATATAGTTTTGTTGGAAATTCATTTTAAGTGTTAATAAACTTTAAGATATATAAGTTTAGTATATGTATTTAATTGTGTAATATTCCGGTATGTGTATGTGTATAAACCGGATGACATTAAGTAGTTATTAGTAGTTATTTTCCCTCCACAATTAACTACCAAAATGAACCATCACATTGGTTCTTTGCACCGGTTCATTGTCTATATAAGCGAGGAACAATTATGTAATTAATCCATGTGTGAATAATGTATTAAGTTAGTTATATGTTCTGTGTTTTACTTTCCCTCTGTTTCTGCCTCTTGTATATACACACTGCACTCACACAGAATTCAGAAACTTTCTACATAGAAGAGAGATATGGCAAGGCAATTACGGGCATCTAATTTCAGAGATTATAGGATGTCATTCTACCATGATCGCTATTCTAACAATTGGTATCAGAGCAGACTTCGATTGGGACTGAAAGGAGACGCTGAAAGTGTGGATCATGGATGAAAGAAAAGTTGCGCAGAATGAGGGATAAGAGACTGCACTTGCAGCGCTGGGAAGAAGACCGTAGGATTGAGGAATTGAAGAGAAAAGAAAGGCGTTCAAGATGTTATAAGTGTCGAACCAGAGGGCACTTCGCATGGGACTGCACTGTGAATGGATCAATGAAGGGAAAAGAAAAGATTCTTGAACCAACTTGTGATGATCTGTCGGTGAACAAATCAAAGGAGGAAGAATACACTCCTTCTTCTCCAAACCAGAAGATCGAACCTTTGAAACCATATGTTCAAAGATACAAGGAAAGGATATGCTTTGATGGTGAATACCTGGTACAAGGAACGGACAACACCAACTGGAACAACTATTGGTATGTGAACACCAAAATCTCTAAACACATGACACCCAATAAAGATTTGTTTAACAAATTGAAAAGTTGTTTTATAGTGGACACTCACGAACATGAACCAAACATACTATTTACACATGGTATTGGGGTTATCAAATTGAAAACAACCCACAATGAGTACGCAATACCATATGTAGCGTATGTGCCTGAAATCAACATCAATTTACTTAGCATGAAGCAACTGATCATGCAAGGTTTTGAAGTTGATTTTGATGGTCTTACATGCAAAGTGTCACATGTGTTTGATCCTGAAAATGAAGAGAAGAGTTTTGTTGAAGAAAGTGGTTTTAAAAGACAAGATGAATATCTTACAAAGTATTTTGAAGACATTGACAACTCAATTGATGTTGTCAAGTCACAAGAAAATCAAGAGGATGATGATTTGGAAGTAGTGTCTTTAAAGATTGATAGTATTGAAGAATTTATCAAACTTTTGGATTTGATAAATGACAACCACTTTGTTATGGCACATAAAACTTTATTTAAAAATGCATTTGAAAGAGCTTTAAGTTGGTATCATGAGAACATTACCAAGTTAAAGATAGAATTGACATTTAAGTTGTTTGGAGCAAAAATATGCTTGTTTGATCTTACAAGATCGTTGAAAGTAATGGAGGCTTTGAAAGTGTTACATCAAGAAACAAGTGGGGTGGAATAGCCAACGGTTTACGCTTTCCAATTGATTTCCAAAATGGGTTAAAGGAAATCTATGTTGTATGCCTAGTACACCCTCAAGAGTACTACAAGTTCATCAAGAGAACCGAGAAACGGCAATGGGAGCATTCAAGTGAGTTGAATGTTGTGGGCACAACTAAGAGAGTAGTTGCCAAGATGAACCAAGATTTGAGGATTGTATAGCACGAGGATGCAATGTTGATGATGTGAACACAAATTAAGGACAAGAAGAAGGTGGTTGAAGGAACAAGCAACAAAGAAGATGGAACAATTAATGTGGTTTTGAAGATGGCAAGTGAAGTGATTGAAGATGGTGTCAACAAAGAAGATGATGACTTTGTCGTCATTGTGTGAAGCTCAAAGATGGATGATTCATATTAAAGTTTATAACACTTAGGGGGTGAATGTTGGAAATTCATTTTAAGTGTTAATAAACTTTAAGATATATAAGTTTAGTATGTGTATTTAATTGTGTAATATTCCGGTATGTGTATGTGTATAAACCGGATGACATTAAGTAGTTATTAGTAGTTATTTTCCCTCCAAAATTAACTACCGAAATGAACCATCACATTGGTTCTTTGCACCGGTTCATTGTCTATATAAGGGAGGAACAATTATGTAATTAATCCATGTGTGTATAATGTATTAAGTTAGTTATATGTTCTGTGTTTTACTTTCCCTCTGTTTCTGCCTCTTGTATATTGCACACACACAGACTTCAGAAACTTTCTACATAGAAGAGAGATATGGCAAGGCAATTACGGGCATCTAATTTCAGAGATTATAGGATGTCATTCTACCATGATCGCTATTCTAACAAGTTTGTCCCTAATTTTTATTTGTTTTAGTTTTGTGTCATCATATTTTGTACTCTATCTTTTTGTTTTTGTTCAGCTGGCTGCTATTCTTTTAGATAGAATCCCGATTGTTTTGTATTTGTCCAGTTTTCTCGTATATCGCTCACCCTGAGTCTAGCCACATGGCAGGGATGTGATTTATTTTCAAGCATATGCTAATCTCGTTGATATGTTTGGCATTGAGTGGACTTTTTTTTTTTGCATATACACTAGTCGATACACATATGAGTGTCGAGAGAATTCCTTGTGAGGTGCTTGTTCATGCGCTAGGTTTGAAAGTATCTAACATGGTATTCCATGATTTTTACATCTCTTAGATCATGTAGTTCTCACTTGCATTGTTAAGTCTCAAGTGTGTCTACGAATCTTTGTTGCTTTTGAGTCTGTTTGCATTTAAAAAGAGAAAAATTTTTTGAGTGACTTTGGATATTTTTTAGCAGAGTTGCTTAACGATAAATAACGGTCAAGTGTGAGGTTATTTGATATATCGTGTGTGGTACATATTTTCATATCATTATTTTTCCTGCATTTTAGTACGTTTATCCTCGATTGACTTGAAGATGATACTAGATTGCTTCATATTTTTTCGTAGGTTTGAAGCTGCAAGATGGCTAAAAGAACGCAAAATGGAGCGAAATCGACAATTTACGGACGTAGTCGATTTACCTTGAAATTGCCGAAGTTTTGCCTATATTAGCCTGGTCGTGACCATGACAAATGGATCGTGACTCGGCTCAAGTAATCTCGAAGCCCAGTCTGAGATTCACAAATTCTGATCCTTCTTAAATCCGAAATTTACTCCAATCTTAGATCTCAAGTGAATCCGAGATTTGGGTCCGAAATTCAACAAAAAAATCCTTCATATTTAATTAGAAGCTTATATGAGCATATTGTATGGTACACATACAAAGTCAAAACCCAATTGCAAAAAGTTTACCTTCATTTAACACATGATATAAAGTGTTTGATGCCCTTATTGGGCAGGGTTTGATACAAATAATAGAAAAATGACAAAAAAAACCTCTCATCTTCACTTATTCAATCCAGGAAGAATACCTGTCCGAACCCCTCTTATCATCTCAGAAGTGTGCAGAACTCTCCCTCACTCTCGCTTCATCGACGACGACCATCCCCCTCCCACACGATACCGCTCTTCTCCCTTCTTGTCTGCAAGTGAACGACCATTTTTACTTGGCAGATGTCGCAGAGTGGGGAATCTTTAGGGGAAGGATGATAAATATTACCTTTTGGGTTGTATTCTTCATCCCTTCAGAATGCTTGAATTGGTTTCAGTTTATATAAAAACTATCTTCTGAACGTGCAAGATAAACATATGAATCAACTAAAAATATAAATATACGATGACCATCTTTGTAAATGTTTTCCTATATTTAATGAGAATTTGTTGAGAATACTGTAACATAGGTATTGGATAGGTATTACAATTTAAGAAAATTACTAAAAAAAATTTTAATAATAAGGAACTTAATGTGTTGACCAGGTAGCGCTGTATTATTTTTTTGGGTTACTCGCATTTTTTCTAAAAAATATTTTTTAAAAAGATTTTCAATGTTGTTGTATGTAATATTTAAAATATTTTTTTACATATAATAATGTACCTAATTTGTATTCTTATTTAAAAATTTCTATATGTCAAAACGATATATATTTACAATTGTTTATGTGTGTGTGTGTGTGTGTGTGTGTATATATATATAAATTACTGAATTCTGTTATTGATAGAATTACCTATAATTATAATTGTATTTTACATCATATTATATAGTGGAAACACTTTTGACACAAACGGGATAAACCAAAATATTATGTTGTTATACTTTTTTGTCTCAGATACATCATAAAGTTCAATGTTATATAATTATTTTACAAAATTTCATATTATAAAAAGAAAAAGGCATTTTTTTTTGTAAAATCAAAATACCAATCATGAATACTTTTTGTGGATTGATGCAACCCTTCATACATGATTTAATAATGCACATGCATTGTGTGGGTTTACAAATATTGCACATTCATTAATGTTCATGATTATTTTTTGTAGGTTCTTATGTGCATTTATTATTGTATTGTATAAAAATATTTAACTTGTATTCTAATTAGTAGAGATTGTTCTATTCGTTGTTGGTCTGTAATAATTTTTTTTTTGGCCAAATAATCGTCTTCAAAAGTCAGCTTGTAACCACTTGTATAATCCAGTGGTGCCTCGTAAGTTCACTTTACCTTCATCATATACTTAATTTTCTGTTTAACGTTGCTTTTGTTGTTATTAATTAATTGTCATTATTACAACTGTTTTTCTTTTTTTAATGGGAATTTGTTGAGAATATTGTGTTAACATAGGTTTGGAAAGGTATTATAATTTAAGATAAATATTCAAAAAGAATTTAAACATTTTCATAATTATCCATCCTTGTAAACAATGTTTCATATAGTAATGCACTTAATTTGTTCAAACGTAGCAACTAATTAATATTTGGGTTACAGACAATATTTTTTTAAAAAGTTTTTTAAAAAGATTTTAAATGTTGTTGTATATAATATTTGTAAACATTTATTTTTTGCATATAATATTTGTAAACATTTATTTTTTGCATATAATAATGTACCTAATTTGTATTATTAACAATTATTTTAAAACCTATGAATTATTTTTTTTAATTACTTTCATTAGTATATAAATTCTAATCTTAATTTATATGTTTCTGTTGACAAAAATTATATAACTTACCTGTATTTTTACATATAGTTGTGATTTGTGTATTTATGAAGTTAGAAACAGATATATCAAGTAAATACGTTAATATAAAAAAATGTGGTGTCCTATTGAAGTATTGAACAACGAACATAATATATGAAATCATAAATGTTACCTTTTGGGTTGTATTTTTTAGCAGCCGAGCTTCAGAATTCTTGAGTTGGTTTCAGTTTACATAAATAATACTTTCTGAATGTGCAAGATAAACACATCGATTAACTTAAAATATAAATATACGTTGATTATCTTTGTAACTGTTTTCCTATTTTTAATGAGAATTTGTTGGAAATACCGTAAAATAGGTATTGGATGGGTATTTCAATTTAGAAAAATTAATCAAATTTTTTTTAATAATAAGGTCTTTAATGTGTTGACAGTTTGCGACTAATTATTTTTTGGGTTACACGCTTTTTTTCTAAAAAATATTTTTAAAATGATTTTGAATGTTGTTGTATGTAATATTTGAAAATTTTTACATATATTAATGTCCTAATTTGTATTATTATTTAAAAATATTCAATATGCCAAAACGAATTATCTACAATATACTGAAATCTTTTATTTATAGAATTTCTATACTTATAATTGTATTTTACATCATATTATATAGTGGAAACACTTTTGACACAAACTGGATAAATCAAAAAATTATGTTGTTACCCTTTTTTTGTCTCGGATACATCATAAAGTTCAATGCTAAATAACTATTTTACAAAATTTAATATTATAAAAAGAAAAAAGACACTTTTAAAATCATAAATACCAATAATGATAACTTTTTGTGGGTTGATGCAACCCTTCATACATGACATAATATTGCACATGCATTGTGCGGGTTTCCAATTTAAATTTTTACAAATATTGTATAATAATACAATGTATGTTTACCTTGATATGTATATTTAAAAAAATAAATAAATTTATTTTCATTTCATATTAGTTCATGTAATGGACGTTCATTGTTTAGCTAGTAAAAATACAAAACTTTTATCCTGATTTTTTTTGATAAGCAATTGTATTTAAAATTGTTTTAGCATTATATAGTTGATTCACTTAAAATATTATTTTATTTAAAATCATGTCTATGGATTCTATTTGAATGTGAGTTAGTACAATTCTTCATATGAAATATAGCGTTTTGATGAATAAAAGCATGGGCTAAAGCCGTACAATAGTAGTATACTTTTTAAGGTGCATCGATATATAGTACGTGTACTTTTTATATTGTTAATATGATACATTTACTTTTTTATGACGGTTATTTCGTCTAGCTTTGCGCAGTTGTGGGAGAATTGTCGGTACGAATTTGTTCACCGTTGGATCTGCGTGAAATTTGAGGAGAAGCTTCGCAACACAGAGTTCTTCGATCTGGATGGTGGAGATCATCATTGGAGATTTCTATAGAGGTCTGTAGGTGTTTGAAGTTGGCTGTGCTGTGTGATTTCTCCTACCAGGTTATCACAATGACGAGAGAGTGTATTTGATGCTTCAATTATGGAAATATGAACATTAATAAAAAAATAGAAATTCCACTCTTAACAGGTATATCCAGTAACCGCTTACAGGTATCATATTGGTATGAAAAAATGTAGTACATATATCAAATTTGAACGATTCAGAAAGTACACGTGTAATATAAATAATTAAAATAGTACACGTACCATATCGATACATTTTAAAAAGTACACAACTATTCTACGACTTTAACATATAAAATAGTGATCTACTTTTATGGTGTGTGGATTATATCCGTTTAAAAGTTACATCTCAAATTTGGTTGTTGAGGCTCAGTGTTTTTGAACACTCATTAACAAAAAAAATTTAAATTATTTAAAGCCTTCTATATGAACTAATATCTAGAAAAAAATATTATGTCGAATGAATGAACAAATACATAAAATTCTATAAAAGTTCATATTAAGGAAGGATTGCACCAAATCTTACATAGATTTCAATAGTAATGATTGTGTAAAGATTCAAATATACTTGGAAGACTGTTATGAAGTGTAATTAATAATATTGACTTCTACTACTAATGAAAAAAGCTCACTTAATTCATAAACTTTAAACAGAAACAATTGTGTAACCATTAGACTGGACGCTTTCTACGTAGATTTGTGTTCTTTATCCAATAGAAGATGGTTCTTCAATTTGTGTTGTACCTTCTGCATATAATCTCTCATTTTCATTGTTACTCATTGTTAGCAGTCAAAGTGCTCTGCTCCGGTCCATATTGACACAGTTCCTTACTTGTTTTTGGATAATCTCGTCTTCTACAATCTGCATATTTTAAGAAATGATTAAGTATGTCGTGTATAACTAAATGATTTATCATACCAGCAAAAACTAACTATTATTATCTCATTGGCAACTTGTTGTACAAAATGTTGGTATGCCTGTTCTGCCACGTCTTCTTCATGTGATTTGATTTCAAAAACTTCATCCCTTTTCCAATGCTTTCGGTTGTGCATGCGTTTTTGCTGCTTTGTGTATAACTTTTTCTACATACAAAATCAATTTAGTGACAATTATAAAAATTAGAAGAGAAAGAAGCGTAGTAAGTGAATACCCAGTATTCGTGTTCATGCTCCAACCGGTGTGGATGTATGTTGCTTTGTTAATATGAACCCAATCTACTATGACGGTTGGTTCCTGATATAGATTTCATTCTAGTTTTAGTACAAAGATAAAATTGGAGTGAAATTTCATATATAAACGCAAAGTATTTACCTGAAATTCGCCATTCCACTGTATCGTTAAAACAGGTGCCTACAACATTAAAAAAAACACCAATAAAAATACGAACATGTATATATACACTTCTGTAACCCAAATTACTTACCATGTATTCACTACCCATGCTTTTTACTTAATTAATGTTGCTGCTATCATTACCCTATATATATGGGCTTTCAAAATACTGCGTAGGATAATGTAGTGTGTAGTTGCTTTTCTAAGTTTAAGGAGTTTAACTGCCCACTACTTTAACTTACTACTTCCACAGTTATTGAGACTATGCTACTTTTAAGGCAACATAACTACTCAATACTTAAACGAATTAAATTAATATTTTATGCATATTCTAAGTTCTGATTTTGTCGTGAATGAAAATAAATTTTTTATGTTTACTTGTTTGCAATGTTCAATTTTATGTTGTAAATGCACTTTTTTTCATTTATTATCGTGTGATAAAAAAAAAGGTACTTATACAACTCTCTCACCAACTATAAAAACATTTTTTTATTTTTTAACCTATTACTGATGTTCATTTTAAATCTGTTAATTTTCATAAAAATCTTACAATTCATTTTCTTATTTTCTCGTGCTTCATTTAAATCAAATTAAATTTTTTGTCTGTGTACGTTATTCCTTAAATCACTTTAAGTTATATTTAATATAATATTTTTCATAATAATCATACAATTCGATTGGTATGTTGTGAATAGACACGTTTTTTTATTTTCGTAAACTAAAAAAGGATTGTTACATAAGGGTATCCCAAACTATAATTACGCTTTCCTATTTTTTTTAGTCTGTTAATATTCATCATTAGAATATGCTTGTCTTTAATAAATTAATTTTCATAAAAATCCTACAATTCATTTTCTTATTTTGGTCCGCTTCATCTAAACCAAATTAAAATTTTTTTACTTCTTTTATCCTGGAGTTATAAAAAAGTACAAACATTGTACTTTGTTATGTTTATCTGTTTGTCATACTTGTTTTTTATGTTGTGAATGCATACTTTTTTAATAATAAAAAAAGATTGTTATAATTCTCTCACCAACTATAATTACGTTTTCCAATTCTTTTAACCTCTTAATTATCTGCTGGACCAACATAAAACTTAGATATAATGAAAGGATGTTGATCTTAATAAATCTATAAAGTAGCATTTTTTTTTCGAAATTCACAGACTACGCAAAGTCTAACCGCAAATATGTTTAGTTTATAATGTTATTATCCATTTTCATATACAAGTTTTATAACACTTAAACGTTATTATTATCTATTTTCATTTACAAGTTTTATAACACTTAAACGTTAATAAGTTGAAGTACTATAAATAACGAAATGAATAGAGTACGTATACTTATTAGCAACATATGATAATAAAGACAATATTGGATGAAGTACGGCGGACTAATGTATGTTTGACGTAATAGTAAAATAACCAGCTGAACAAATATAAAACTTAGATATCATTTTTTATTCATACGGAATAGAAAAAGTCTAAGTAAAAACAATACATTAATGAAATGAAAATACAGACGACACGACACGTACAAGAAAACGAAGAGGATTAAAGGGAACGAACAAACTTAATAATTGAAAACATTGAGATGAAACGTAGATAAATAACAATTACTGAGGGATCTAAATTGATTGTGGTGCAGGTGAGTTGTCTCCTGTTGTCGCCACATCGTCATCATCGCTGGAAATGTCAACAATTTCAATAGGAAATATGAGAGCAAGTTTACGGCAGTTGCATTGGCGGGTATTCCGTTTCTCCATGTACATGATGGTGGAAATGATAAGGTGACGGACTTCGAGGCGTACCATATATATTCAGATGTGGGTAACGGTGGTATTCCGGGGTCGTCGTTTCCCTGAAAAAGATAAAAAATAAGGTTGACATAACATTACAAAAGTATTAGTAATTGTGAACGAACGCACATCAAACATGCTAATGTTAATACCTGCTCACCCATAGCCACAGATTTCTCATGCAAAGCAAAACCAAACACACAACACAATTAAACACAACTTACTGTCATGAATCATATAAATAATGCATGTGCCATATAATGACATATAGATATACATACATCACTATCAGCATCGTAGTTTGCATCTTCAATAAAGTCCCTTATCGTTGCCGGCATGTGCCAGTGGCATTGTTAATACGTCATCACCCATGGCCACAGATTCCTGATGCAAAGCACTACAAGAAATAGTGGTATTAGAGGCGACAGGCATTAGGGGCGACAACCGGCATTAGAGGCGACGGGGTGTATTAGGGGCGACAAGTCGCCTCTATTGCTGAAAAAAATGTGGGGTCTTTTCCCCCTGCTCCCCCCTCTTTTACCCCCTAAATTTATTTCTTTTTCATTTCATCAAATCATTTTCACCTATCTGCTCTCTCTCCCTCACGTACTGCGCCTCCACCGTGAACACCGCAGGCGACCGCTCCTCTTCTTCATCTTCATCTTCGGCGACCAAGGTACATTCTTCATCTTCTTTCTCGAGGGATCACCGAGGGGTCTCTCACATCCTCACCGACGCCTTTCACTCACCAGCGCCTCTCACTCACTGGCGGCCTCTCACTCACCGACGCCTCCTTCTTCTGGCCACCACAACACACACACTCACTCACACACAGACGCACACATACTCACACATAGACGCACACACTCACACTACTCTCACAAATACACACAAATTTGTTTATATATAATTTTTGTTTTGTTTATGTTAACTTTTAGGGTATAACTTATGGATATAAAACTTTTGTTGTGTTTATGTAAAATTTTATGAAATAATTTATAAATTTATAAATTTTGTTGTGTTTATGTATAATGTTAGGTTAAAATTTATAGATCTATAATTTTTGTTGTGTTTCTGTGTAATTTTTGGGATAATTTATAGATTTATAATTGTTGTTGTGTTTATGTAAAATTTTAGGAAATAATTTATAAATTTATAATTTTTGTTGTGTTTATGTATAATGTTAGGTTAAAATTTATAGATCTATAATTTTTGTTGTGTTTATGTGTAATTTTTGGGATAATTAGATTTATAATTGTTGTTGTGTTTATGTATTATTTTCGGATATAATTTATTGATTTGCTAAAAAACTAGTATATATATAATTTTATTATATGTATGTATAATGTTAGGAAACAATTTGTGTATAATTTTAGGTACAATATATGTATTTGTTGAAACATATATATATATATATATATATATATATATATATATATATATATATATATATATATATATATATAGAGAGAGAGAGAGAGAGAGAGAGAGAGAGGGAGAGAGAGACAGAGAGTCAGGTTCGAAAAAGTACCTCTCGAAATCAAGTGCACCCGAAGGTACCAGCCTTAAAATACTTTTTTTTTTTAATTTTTTTTCTCATAACCATGTTTAATTTAATGTTATACGCATGATATATAAATTTCACATACATTCACATTTTTTGTGTCCTTAAAAATTATGTGAATGCTCAATGCATATTTATGTGAATGGTCATCCATGTGAATGGTCATTTCACACCATGTGAATGGTGTGAATGACCATTCACATGATTTTTTTACCGTTCACAAGATTTATGACGTTGCTCCTTTTGAAAAAAAATCGTATAATGTTGTCTTATACGTGTTTATTAAAAAAAAATACATGTGAATGATCATTCACATTAGGGTACGCTGGGTACGATGGAATCTCATAGGTACGCTGATGAACCTGATTCTATATATATATATATATATATATATATATATATATATATATATATATATATATATATATATATATATATATATATATATATATATTTGTGTGTGTATTTGTTGAAATATCTAGTATATACACAATTTTATTGTACGTATGAACTAGTTTATTAATCCGTGTATTACACGGATAACTTTAAAGTTATATAAACTAAAATTTAAAGGTTAACATTAAAATTTTGATATATTGAAACTATTTATACTTATGAACTTAACATATTTTATTAACGTTAGTTTTAAGTATAAGTTAGTTAATATATATATATATATATATATATATATATATATATATATATATATATATATATATATATATATATATATATATATATATATATATATATATATATGTATATGTATATGTATATGTATATGTATGTATATATAGTCAATAATAACGTTAAAGTTTATTGTCATTATTATAAGTAGTTAATACTTTTTAAATGCTGGGTTATTTTAAATTTTTAATGCCAAAAATTTTACTCCTTTAATAGTTTTTAATAGTTTAGATAGATAATTTTAGGGTATAAATACATATCAAGTATTTATAAGATTTAAATTAAAATAACAAAATACATAGTTAGTTATAAACCACAATTTGAAAAACATTTTTATATATACTTTGTGAAATGTGTGTGTGTGTGTGTGTGTGTGTGTTTGAGCTTAGAATAAATACACGTCCTAAATTTGATCTAGAAATTAATTTCGGATTGTCCCCGTTTTGTGAGTGATCATGAAGAAAGGGATCCTAATTATGAAATCGAGATGTCTGAGAACGACGATGAAGTGTCTCAGGGCGAGTTTGATTAAAACACTTTATATGTAATTGACTTTTCATTGTAGACTTTTATTTTGACTTGTCATTTTAAACTTATAACTGACTTTTAATGCAATGATTAGAGTGATATTGATTTGTATTAACTTTTCAGGTAATGATGTTTTTCTGGGTTATTCTTTGTTCCATCATGGCCGATGTTATGCCACGGGAACATGGCGGAGATGGCGGGGAGGAACCACCAAATCCAGGTGGTAGAGGTCGTGGGCAGCATGAGCTGGATGGCAACTCTTATTATGATTTATTTATTTAGTATATTTATTTATTTATTATTATTCATCATGACTAATACTTTTTTAATTATAATTGTAGCTATACCACCCCCAAGAAGAAGAGGCAAGGCCAAAAACATTGGCCTTGTGATGATGTGGGAAAAAAATGGAAGGCAGCCTATACCTCTGGTGTTTGACAAAGTTGGCACCGTTGCAACTTACACCACTGTTGGAGATGTACACGATCTATTCATTCGTGAGATTGCGTCATATATGGTGGGATATCGCGTTGGATAGACCTTCTTGGGCTAAAGTTTCTGATGCCGAAAAGAATGCAATGTTCGGGCATCTTAAATCAATCTCGACCCAACCAACAAGCGGTGGCACCAACCAGAGAAATGAAGGGGACGTCGGGGACGACGATGACGATGACGAATAGGTTTTTTAGTTTTCTTGGTGTAAAACGACTTGATTATGTTATTGTTGAATATTGTATTGTTTAATGACTTATGATAGTTTATGTAGAATATTTTTTGTTTATGAATTTGTTGGATGTTGTTGTTAATAGCAAGTTTTTATTTTTTAAAAAAATTCTGGTTTTGAAAGAAATCAGAATCTGTATATTTTTTTTTAAAAGAAAGGCATTAGAGGCGACTTATTAGGGGCGACACATGCAATAGGGGCGACTTATTAGGGGCGACATCTGGGCATTAGTGACGAAGCATTAGGGGCGACTTATTAGAGGCGACATGTCGCCTCTAAAGCCTTTAAAGGCGACAGAGTCGCCCCTGTTGCCCTCAAATCTTGTAGTGAAGCAAAACCAAAGACACAACAAAATGAAACAGAACTTACTCGCATGAATCATATAAATAATGCATGTGACACAAAAATCAGATATAGATATACATACATCACGAAGAACATCGTAGTTTGCATCTTCAATAAAGTCCCTTATCGGGGTCGGAGTATCAGGTTGCGCATGTTCTTGTGGCATTAGGGCTGTAGGCTGGCTTAAATTACTGACCTCGTTACTGACGGGGTTTGTTGTGGTAACAATCTCGGGAACAGTCGGGTTTTCCTGCGCAATGATTTAAAAAAAAAAATTGAACGTGAGTCAACTATATAATGGTATAACGATGATAAATAAAATTGCTTGGTTAAAAAATCTGGATAAAAGTTTTTAATTTTTACTTCTAAACAATGAACGTGCATAACACAAACTAATATGAAATTAAAAGAAATTGCTTTATTTGTATAATATACATTGTATTATTATACAATATTTGGAAAAACTAAAAATGCAGGATGATTAAGTGCGAACCTGGGTATCCATATTGTCGATGAACGCTAGTGGTTCTGGAAGCATAATACCAACAGCAGAGTTTATGAATATATAGGTAAGCAACTTGTCGTAAGGTAGACTCACCTGTGTAATTATAAGGGTAGGGCAGTTGGTTATAACCTCAACAAAAAAAGGAATGTGAGAAAGTGGGGGACAGCTAAATGGTGCAGTTACAGGAAGTGGGTGGTGAGAAAATTCGTGTTGTAACAGTTGCAATTTCCATGTCACATAGTTTACGTAAACATGAGCATGAAAAAAAAAACTACCTAGCAGGTGGGTTGAAACTGCTGTTGTAGTTGAATGAAAAGAGATGGTTATGGAGCAACAAAAGGCATTAACGGGTTGTACCACATGCAAAGCAAGAAATACGCCTTATCAACGGTCCATATTGGAAGATGAAAAATTGGACGACTTCTCTGTTGCGCAAACAATATATATTATGACATCAATTACATCACTGAGACAATCGTTTGATGTATGAAAACCATTTACACAAGATATAAACATTTACTTAATATACTGATACAATCATTTACATCAAAATTAAAGGCTGATATGTACGACAAAAAATATATTGCTGATACGATCATTTAGTTCATATACAAATACATCATGGTATCGGTGAAGTTCATAAAACTAGCAATTTATAGTCAATAAATCAGTAATGATATGGTAATGTTGATATATATTGATTTCAAAATGTAGTAATGATATAGTTGTATTGATACATATCGATATCAAAATATAGTAATGATATTTCATATTGATTTCATACTATCAGTATCCATAATCAAATGATACATGTCGATTTTCAAAAAAAAAACTAAAAACCCTAATTGAAGAATTGATACATATCACTATTCAAATTGATGCATGTGCATTAGAAAAAGCAAGATAAAAAAACCCCAATTAAAGTATTGATACGTATCAAGAAACCAGATTTGGAACACTTTTATCTACTAGTCACCAACTCATCATGGTAATCATATAATTAAGGTCCATCAAAATCTATCTTTGAAACATCATGGATTGTGGTTGTAGTTCAGGGTGAGAAGTCGACATAACTGACCAAGAAGACACGGTCCTTGTAACCGCCAAATGGGTGGTTGTGGTTCATGATGCCAATGACCATCCAATGAGACACAAATAAGAAATAGTGGAGAGGAATATTGTAAGCGATGCCAATGGAGGTTGGTGTCAGCTAGGGCTGCTGACGGAAGTGAACGATGACAAAGTGAATGATGACATGACTCAAAAGAGGTAGTTTGGCTTCTTCCCGACAATGGTTACTAGACAACGACAAACTAGGCAATCCCTGAGGTTTTGGGATCTTCTTGGAATTCCCATTATTAGGGTTTTGGGATCTTCTTGGAATTCCCATTATTAGGGTTAAGCACATAGAGAGAACTGTAGAATATATTTACGGATTGCAAAAATGTTTGGATTGAGAGTCGTGAAACACTCTCAGATTGAACTATTTCGATGGTACAATCGAAATCTCAATCGGATAAAACTCAGAAAAACGAATAGAGAATATGTGATATTTCTGATATCTTGTACCGTTGTAAAATGACCAAAAAACGGCGGGTAATATTTGGCGGGAACCGCCAAAATGGCCAACCGCCATTTTAACCGCCAAATTCAACCAACCGAATTTCGGTCCAATTCGAATCCTGCTAGGGGCTCTGCCCCTTGGACCCCGTCACCAGGGGCTGCCGCCCCTCGAACCCTACTCTTCGGGGGCACTACCCCCGAACCCCTGGTAATTAATCTTAAACAATATTGAACAAGTGTGCACTCCGCACCAACCCAACTTGTTCAATATGTAATAAGATTATTTTGGTCAAACAAGTTCATCTCATTACACTTAAATAATATTGGTGATAAAATCACCAACAAGAACATGGGAGAGGAGAGTGTGTGTGTGTGTGAGAGAGAGAGAGAGAGAGAGAGAGAGAGAGAGAGAGAGAGAGAGAGAGGGAGGGAGATAGATGGAAACATGAAATATGGACTATATTCCTTTACAGAGAGAGAACTGGAATGTGAGAGAGAGGGTTAATAATATGTGAGTCGTCATGTTAATCTGGTGCCGCTCGATCGTGTTATCACGGGTGGATACCGAAAGTTTCTCATTCACGTGTTTTTATCATCAACTACAAAGATTCAAGTTTTAAAGCTTGCATGTTACTTATAATTTGTTTACTTGATGATCATGTATGGAATTCGTAAAATTTTAAAAAAGCTTTTGTTGCGTTAATACAATTAAAATTTATGTTTATTTTTAAACCGCTAAGAATTCCCAACACTTATTATGTTCTGCATGCAAATTCATTACTATAGCTTCTATGAACATTAGCTTTTCATTTGATTCATTGCTATTCGTTTCATTTCAATAATCAATTACAAAGCATTTTTCATAAACTAAAGTGGAGCATTAACTGACATCATAATCGTTAAATGTGCTAAATTTATATTATGATAAGCATATAAAGCATACTCCGATGTCACCGCCATGTAAGTTATACGGGTAGCTAACCCCGTATGAGGTTGCTCCCCACTTATACACAAGGCTGCTTTAACATCATCCTATTCCTTTAACTTCTTGTAACGATAGCGGTCACGCATCAGCAAAGCATTATGACTTGTCCCTTTATATAAAGCAAATCATAGCACATCAAAACAAAGAACGCAACACACATAATTGCATGAAAAAGTATATAAATATCTGCTATCTCACTAAGCATTAGCTTAAAATTGTTAAATTGTATATTTTCAGGGAAAAGCAAAAGTATAGCGGAACCTTCTACTAAGATTCAAGCCCTTGAAGCAGAAGTTCTAGCCCACTTTTCCTAGCTTGCGGTAAACTGGTTGGTTTAATAATAAAATCTGGTTCGAGCAAGGTACCAGCTTTAATACTATCATTCTTGTGTCATAGCATGGAAAGTAACGACACTTGTAGCTTGTGTATGACAAGTCTTGTACTTTTGTAGTATTCTATGTTGCCTTATATAATGTTTAGATTTGTGTAATTATAGCTTTAGCTTGATCTTGGAGTTAACATGTGACTATAAGAAGGATGTTACATTTTAAATTGAAACTCGTGAAAAAGAAAACACTAAGGTGGCGTTTGGTTCGCAGAATGTTTTAGAAGGAATTGGAATCTGATAAGGAATTGGAATCTGCAAGGAATTGGAATTGGAATCCAAATCATGTTTGGTTGGCTAAAAATGAAATTGGAATCCAACTTCATAATTCGTTGGTAGGGTAGGATGGGATGGGTGGTAGAGGCGGATAAATCTCTAAGGTAGGAATAAGATGAGATGGATAGGGGTAGGGTGGGTGGGTGAGATGGGGTAGGTAGGGTGGATGAGGGATGGGTAGGTGGGTAGGGTAGGTATGGTGGGTAGTAGGTAAGAGTAGGTTGGATAGCGTAGGTAGGGTATGGGTAGGTGGGTAAAGGTGGTTTGGGATGGGATAGGTAGGGTAGGGTAGGGTGGGTATGGGTAGGTATGGTCGGGAGTAAGTAACAGTAGGTTGGATAGCGTAGGTACGGTTGGGTTGGGGTGGGGTGGGTGGGGTGGGTATTGTATGATGGATGAGGGATGGATAGGTGGGTAAGGGTAGGTATGGTGGGTAGTAGGTAAGAGTAGGTTGGATAACATAGGTAGGGTTGGGGTGGGTGGGTTAGAGGTGGGTGGGTATGTGGTAGGGTAGGGTGGGTGGGTAGATGGGTAATGGTAGGTATGGTGGGTAGTAGGTAAGAGTAGGTTGGATAGCAAAGGTAGGGTTGGGGTAGGTGGGTTAGAGGTGGGTGGGATGGGGTAGGATAGGGTAGGGTGGGTCGGTAGGTAGGTAGGTAGGGTGGGTGGATGGGGTAAGACTAGACATGGTCTAGTGTAGTGTGTTAAACGTAAGGGGTATTTTTGTAATCAACCACTTTCTGTTTTGAAAAGGAATTGAATTCCATCAATTGTGTGAAGGAATGTTATTTTCCTTCATTCATTGGAAAATTTCAATTTTGATGGAATCCAATTCCTTTCCAGTGTTGAACCAAACACATGAATTGACTGGAATTGGATTCCTTTCCCCTCCAATTCCCTTGGATTCCAGTGAACCAAACGGCCCCTAAATTCATTTACATTTGGGTATCAGGATTTAAAAGTTGGAGCTAGTCGACGGGCAGTCGGTCATGTGGCTTCCTCCTCTGCCCTATCTGTCGCGTGCGGCGTACCTTGCCACATTCTGATTTCTTGGCTGGGAACAAACAATAATGGAAGGAAGGAACTCTGTATTATACTAAGTCAAATGAGATCTTTTTTTTTTCCAGCTGCAGCTAAAGCTAAGTGTGACAAGTGGGTCATGTTTGGGGATTGTCGTGTTAATGTTAAGATATTAACGAGTTTTCTTGTCAGAATTGTATCCATCCAAATTTTGACCAAATTATTTTCGTGTATGGTTTTGTTGAATTATGTTGGTTGGGCTCAAGTTAAGTATAGGTTTTTGTATTTGTTTTTGGGCTTTTTAGTTATGGTTCTGTTGGTTCTGTTTTGTTGTTTTGGGCCCTGGGCTCGTATTGAAAGTCTTTATTCTTAAATGCAAGTTAATTGTGAAGGGCATAATAACATATTTGCAAGTATTGTTATGTTTTGTTTATTTTACTTAAGTTGAAAAGTGCAGGTGCTATTTGCAATTCTTCATTTCTAATCCTCTTTATAGGCGTAGGTGAGCATTGGTAGCTACACCAACTAATTTCTTTTTCCAGACGTTTCTTCTTCGTCTCTTCATCTGCCAAGAAGTTGTTTAGTTTTAGGGTTTGTAAGTTGTAACAAATCCAACTATAGTTTTTTCTGTTCTTTTTGTTGTTTTGGTTGTGAGAGAGTGGTTGGCATCTGTTGATGGTTTAATCATAGAGTGTTGTAGTGAGTTTTAATGTGTAAGTAATAGAGTGGTCATTTGACCGGTTAGATTAGGTTTCAATAAAAGGTTTGTTTGGTTCTTGATGTTCCTGTTAGAGTAAATTACATAAATGGTCCCTGTGGTTTGTAGCAAATTGCAGGTTTCGTCCCTAACATTGTTACGCTTTCAGTCTCTAAGAAACTCAATTTTTTATAAATTCCAAATTTGCCCTTATAATTTAATTTTACATATGGTCCCTAATTGATTAATTTAGTTTTTTTTTATGTTTAATTATTTGTATATTTATAATTGTTTAATTAATAAATGATATTATACTTATTATTATAATAATTTAGTTACATTTTAACTATGTATTAATAAGTTTTATTATTATCATCATCATCATCATCTACACTCATTCGTATTGACAAAAATATTTATTTTTTTATTAGTTTTTGTTTTATATTTTTTCCATCCATCTATATATTTAATTAATTTACCCTTCTTATCTTAATATATTAAATTTTTAATGCTATTAATGTTTTTTTTAAAGTCTTAACATGAAAAAAAATGTACATTCATTTACAAATGTAACATCCTCGGATTCAAATTATTATATTTAAAGTTTATTAAGTTTAAATTGTAATTTAAGTTGAACTATGAAAGTTGGTACGGAATTTTGGATTAATTATAAAGTTTGTTGTATTATTTGGAAATTTAGAAATTTCAATTTATTTAAGTGAGAATAATTATTAAATTATTAAGGGTAATAAATAAAAGATAGCATTCTTTTACTTATAAAATCAGTATTAATTGGGATCAGATAAGTTGAAGGGCTAAAAGTGTCAATAGCCGAAATTTTTGAATAAAAGACTCTTTGGTGTCTTTCATCTTCATTTCACCATTTGAATTCACAAGAAACTCTCTCTATCTCTCTCTAAATCTTTGCTGAAATTCGACAAATTGAAAGCAAAATTCGTGGATTAAACCAGGAAATTAACAAGATTCAAGTGGAAATCAAGGTAAGAATCATTATATCTCAATTTGGGCTTTATTTTGAGGGTTTTGAGGTTCAAAATTCGGATTTTTAATCTGAAAATTTGTGTTGCATGTTGGTTATAGTAGTTGGAAATCATTCTTGGAAGATTTCTGAAGCTTAGGAAACAAGAATCAACGGTTAATTCGTCCAAAAAGGTAACAAAAATCTGAATTCTATGAAGTTTTTGGTGTTCTTGAGTTTTTCCTCATTTTAGGTCAAATCTGGACTAAATTGGATGTTAATGTTAAGGAAAATGATGTAAAAACACTCAATATATAGTAATAAGTCGAATGTATGAATTGCATGTTGTTAGATTTAAGTTTTGGAAATTTATACTTAAAATCCATAAGTTGCGAACTGCAAACCTGCTAGTGAACTCGGCGAGTTCAGGGGGAACTCGGCGAGTTCTCAAGAACATGTTGAATAAATCTTCAAAAATTCATAAGTGTTGGATCCGAATTCGGTTGGGACCCGAATTCGGATGAGACCCGAAATTTGGATAGGACCGAAATCAACTTAAGAACCGAACTCGGAGGTGTCCGAATTCGGATGGGTCAACCCGAACTCGGATGGGTCAACCCAATCCGGATGAGTCCGAAATTCAGTCAATGGTCCGAAATCCGGATAGGAACTCGGCGAGTTCCTTATGCCTACTCGGCGAGTTCTATAAGTTTTTGGGTAATTCGGATGGGTTTAAAAGGATCCAAATTTATGGTGAAATAAACAAACTTTTGGGATATCTTTTGTACTATAATAAGGCATATAATGGAGGGTTAATTGTGAATATTAACACCTTGAATAATGGTATATAACATGAGTTTCGGATGACGTTTCCGAATGTTGTAGCACTTTATTTTATACAAGTTGATGGTAAATTGTTAAAGAACATATAATGATGATATGTTTTACATATGGAAATGAAACAGGTCCCTTGTGGTGTTGTTTAACCCACAGTGGGGTACTTTGTGGATCCGGTTGAAAGCCCGAAGAGAAATAAGATAAATTGAAGTTTAATAACGCACCCACTGTGAGTACCTTTGATTTTAACATTGCTGCATCTGCATTATGTTTGCATTGCCTGCTGAGGCATGTTGTTTCATATTCGTTTGGCACTCTACTAACATGCGTATATGTTGATGCACATTCATACTTGTTGCATGTCCGTTCATTTGTTGTGCATCCTTTCGATGGACCTGCGTGGTCGCATCTGTACTCTGATGTTACTGTGCTATATGACCAAGAGTTTGACACCTATGTGGTCAGGATAGACAGTAAGTCATCCCCGATGTAATGTCTGCCTCAGATGGTTGGTTTTCTTATGCCGAGTGTCAGCTCGAAGGAGCTGCGGCTCGGGTTTGCGTACTTGGAGTACGTGTGGAGTATACGGTATGTGTTACCGCGGTTACTCTGGGTGGCATCATAATGATTTGTAGAATGTGTAAATTCATATGGTATTCACTAAGCTTTAGCTTACCCCTTCAGTTGTTACATTTTTACAGGAAAAGGGAAATCCGTTGCGGGACCGTCTAGCTAGGACGTTTATTGAAGTGTTTGAAGATTTCTACTGTTTAGCTTGGTATTTGGTTTATGGAATTAATGTTGTAATAATTTGGGAATGATGTAATACTTTGAGTATGTAGACCTAGACATGTAACCTATGTAGCACCATAGTGTGTTTGACAAATTTGTATTATTTTATGTGCTTTTATGCTTCCGCACTTTAATTAAGATTTCAGATCATTATATATATGTTTGTTGGTGAATAATCCTGGGTGAATTGTACTTGGTGGTTAATGTGGCAAGGGTGTCACAGCGTATGGTATCCGAGCAGTAGTTTGAGATTCAAGTGTCCGTGAGGTCTTGGTCTCAAACATTAAGTGATGATATGTAGAAATTTTAAGTAATGATCTGAACTAAGATAGGTTACGATCTAGTAATCATAAGAATATTGACTATCATACGGGACAATTGGGTGGTGTCTATAAATAAATGACATGTTACTAAATAAGTTATATGTTTCATATTTCAGAACATGTCTGGAGGAGGAATGACACCCGAAGAAACAAGGGAAATGATGCTAGCCTTGATGGCTGAGCAAAATCAGATGATTCAAGATCAGTTTCGGGCTCGAGATGAGGCCGAAGCTAAGCAAAGGGAAGATAAGAGGAAGAATAAGGAAAAATAGGGAGGAAACAATGATGAGCAAGATGACAACACTGGGTCATCTAATAAGCCCAGGGGTTGTCGTATCAAGGACTTTAAGGGAAATGGAGCGGTCGAGTTCAATGGACTGGGTGATGCTGTTGCCGCTCTGGAATGGATAACAGCCACTGAACGGACATTCCGAATCAGCGATTGTGCTGAGAAGGATATGGTCCGGTTCGCTACTGCAATGTTCACCAAGGATGCAGTAATGTGGTGGAACTCGATGGTGAATGCGTTAACTATGGAGAAAGTTGCTGTAATGAAATGGGCTGAGTTTACTGAAATTTTCACTCAGCAATATTGTCCGGCTGATGAGCGCCGAAGACTTGAGGCAAAATTCATGACGCTGATTCAGGGGACTAAGTCTGTGTCCCAGTATGCAGTAGAGTTCACGAGGCTGAGTTTGTTCGTGCCTCATCAAGTTGATACAGAAGAAAGGATAGTGACCAGGTTTGAGGCTGGTCTGGATCTGGAAATTCGAAGGGTGATGAGCAATGTACGCGACCCCACATTTGCTGGTCTACTGGAAGCCGCCAGAAATGTGGAACAGATTCTAAGTATGTCTGGATATGTGATGGGGTCTGCTGCTGCTTCAGCTAACCCAACTCAACCCTCACCAACGAAACGTCAGCGTGAAGGAGGCTACTCTGGTTCTTCACGATCTTCGCAGTACTCGTCGCAACAATCCTTTCGTCGACAGTCTAGTTCTTCTGGTCGTGCACGTGCTTACTCTATCAACACCGAGCCGCAGTATTGTAATAAGTGTCATCTGGAACACTTCGGCAAGTGCACAAACGGGCGTGCATGTTTTTGCTGTGGAGAGTTGGGCCATTACCAGCATGAATGTCCACGAAGAGCTGATGCTTGCCATAAGTGTGGAGTATGGGGGCACTATAGTCGGAATTGTCGAAAGAATGCTCCAGCAGCTGCTGCTCCATCGACAACACGATCATCTGGAGGATCTAGTGGTGGTTCAGTCAACCGCCGGAACCAGCCACAAAGGGCACCGGCTCGTGCATTCCAGATAACCGCGGAAGAGGCTAGGGAAAACCCGGAGGTGGTCACGGGTATGTTTATTGTAAACTCTTTACCTGCAAGAGTGTTATTTGACTCGGGTGCCAATAGATCGTTGTTTGCTCAACAACTTGCCATGCCTTTGTCTAAGCTATCTGCTGTACTAGATATTGAAACTGCTAGTAATACTCTAGTCAAAGTATATCATGTATACCGTAACTGCACCTTAGTGATTGAAGATGTAGTCTTCAGTTTGGACTTGATTCCGATCAAGTTTAGTGAATTTGATGTAATTATCGGGATGGATTGGTTGATAGAGAACGAAAACCATATAGTGTGTAAGAAGCGTATGATAAAGATAACTACTCCGGAGGGGCGTGAGATCTGTATTTACGGGGATAGGAGAAGTGGGGATCTGTGCCTATTGACTATTGCAAAAGCCCGAAAGCTTGTTGCAAAGGGGTGTGACGCCTACCTGGCATATGCTATAGATGCCAAGGCTGAAAAGAAGACGTTGGCCGATGTGCCTGTTGTTTCACAATTCCCGGATGTGTTTCCGGAAGACTTGTCTGGCGTGCCGCCTGAGAGACAAGTGGAATTTAGAATTGATCTGATCCCTGGAGCTGCACCGGTAGCTCGTTCTCCTTATCGCCTTGCCCCAACCGAGATGAAAGAGATGATGACACAACTCCAGGAGTTGTTGGACAAGGGCTTCATTCGACCGAGTTCATCGCCGTGGGGAGCCCCTGTTTTGTTTGTGAAAAAGAAGGATGGCACAATGCGGATGTGCATTGATTACCGGGAGTTGAATAAACTGACTGTTAAGAACAAGTATCCGCTGCCGAGGATAGACGATTTGTTCGACCAATTACATGGGGCGAGTGTATTTTCTAAGATTCATCTGAGATCGGGATATCATCAATTGAGGTTCGAGAGGAAGATGTGCCAAAGACAGCTTTTAGGACTCGGTATGGGCATTACGAGTTTCTGGTGATGCCTTTCAGTTTAACCAATGTCCCGGCAGTGTTTATGGATTTAATGAATAGAGTATGTAGATCGATGTTGGATAAATCGGTAATTGTGTTTATCGATGATATTTTAGTATACTCTAAGTCTGAAGCCGAACATGCTGATCATTTAAGGGAATTGCTGGAATTGCTAAGAAAAGAGAAGTTGTATGCCAAGTTCTCAAAATGTGAGTTTTGGCTGCAACAGATTCAGTTTTTAGGGCATGTGATTTCGGGGGCCGGAATTTCAGTAGATCCGGCTAAGGTAGAAGCGGTAAGGAATTGGGAGCCGCCTCGTTCAGCTACAGAAGTCAGAAGTTTTCTAGGGCTGGCGGGCTACTATAGGAGATTTATAAAGGACTTTTCAAAGATTTCAGTCCCTTTAACTGTGTTAACAAAGAAGAATGCACCGTTTGTATGGGAAACCGTGCAGCAAGAGGCGTTTGATTTTTTGAAGAAGACTTTAAGTGAAGCACCGATACTTGCCCTACCAGAGGGTAATGAGGACTTTGTTGTATACACAGATGCTTCGAGGTTGGGACTTGGTGCGGTATTGATGCAACGTGGAAAAGTTATAGCTTATGCTTCGAGACAGTTAAAGCAACACGAGAAGAATTATTCAACTCATGACTTGGAGTTGACTGCAGTTACGTTTGCATTAAAACTGTGGAGACACTATCTATATGGGACTAAGTGTCAACTCTACACGGACCATAAGAGTTTGAAATACATCTTCAGCCAGAAAGAACTTAACATGAGACAGAGACGTTCGATGGAACTGATAAAGGACTATGACTGTGAAATCCTTTACCATCCTGGAAAGGCTAACGTGGTAGCCGATGCTTTGAGTCGCAAAGCATATGCCAAGGATTGTTGTTATATGCTGACGTCTACTATGCTGACCTCCACTATTATTGATGATGTCAAGGCCGCTCAAGAGGAAGCCTTGAAAGACGAAAATGTTGGTGCTGAGGATATAAGAGCACAGATTAAGGATATGGAAACAAGTGAATCGGGTTTGAAAGGTATATATGGGAGAATCTGGGTGCCAAAGTTTGGAGGCATGAGAAATGTGATAATAGAAGAAGCTCATCAGTCTAAGTTTTCTGTACATCCCGGGAGCACAAAGATGTACAACGAGCTGAAAGCAGACTTCTGGTGGCCCGGATTAAAGAAAGACATAGGTCAGTACGTGGAGAGATGCAGAACTTGTCGGTTAGTGAAAGCCGAGCACCAACAACCTTATGGTAGTTTGCAACCGCTTCCCATTCCGGAATGGAAGTGGGAGCATATCACTATGGACTTTGTCACAAAGTTGCCGAAAACTAGGCGTCAACACGATGCAATTTGGGTGATAGTTGATCGGTTAACTAAGTCCGCACATTTTATACCGATCCGGGAAAGCTATTCATTGGAAAAGTTGGCTCACATTTACTTGGATGAGATTGTTTCGAGACATGGAGTACCTATGTCTATAGTATTTGATCGGGACAGCCGATTTACTTCCAACTTTTGGTCGGCTTTACAAGAGGGGTTGGGAACGAGAATAACAATGAGTACGACTTACCGCCCGCAAACCGATGGTCAAAGTGAAAGGACTATCCTAACACTTGAAGATATGATGCGATCGTGTGTATTGGATCTCGGTGGCAATTGGGACGATCATTTGCCACTGATCGAGTTTTCATATAATAATAGTTATCACGCGACGATCAAGAAAGCGCCGTTCGAAGCATTGTATGGGAGAAGGTGTAGGACTCCTACATGTTGGAGGGAAACCGGAGAGACGCCGATTGCTGGGCCGGCATTATTACAAGAGACAAATGAGAAGATTCAGTTGGTGAGACAGAATATGAAAGCGGCCCAGGATCGCCAGAAAAGTTACTACGATAGAAGGCACAAACCAATCAGCTTTGAGGTAAATGATTGGGTGTATCTGAAAGTATCACCAATGAGGGGTGTTACTCGTTTCGTGAAGAGAGGCAAACTGGCTCCGAGATTTGTTGGGCCATTTAAGATAGTAGAAAAAGTTGGAAACCAATCATATCGTTTGGAATTGCCTGAAGAGATGTCGGGCATACATCCGGTGTTCCATGTGGGGAACCTTAGAAAGTCATTCACAACCGAAAACGAAGATTGGGCAGATCACACGGAGTTGCAGATTGATGAAAGGCTCCGGTATGTAGAAGAGCCGGAGTGTGTGTTAGATTCGAAAGTAAAGAAGTTGAGAAGCAAAGAGATAGAGATGGTGCTTGTACGTTGGAAGCATCATAAGGGAGCGAATCATACTTGGGAAACAAAGGCAGAGATGTTGAAGAAGTATCCGAAACTCTTCGAATCCAAGTAACTTCGAGGACGAAGTTTAGCGTGGTGGAGCCCATGTTGTAACATCCTCGGATTCAAATTATTATATTTAAAGTTTATTAAGTTTAAATTGTAATTTAAGTTGAACTATGAAAGTTGGTACGGAATTTTGGATTAATTATAAAGTTTGTTGTATTATTTGGAAATTTAGAAATTTCAATTTATTTAAGTGAGAATAATTATTAAATTATTAAGGGTAATAAATAAAAGATAGCATTCTTTTATTTATAAAATCAGTATTAATTGGGATCAGATAAGTTGAAGGGCTAAAAGTGTCAATAGCCAAAATTTTTGAATAAAAGACTCTTTGGTGTCTTTCATCTTCATTTTACCATTTGAATTCACAAGAAACTCTCTCTATCTCTCTCTAAATCTTTGCTGAAATTCGACAAATTGAAAGCAAAATTCGTGGATTAAACCAGGAAATTAACAAGATTCAAGTGGAAAACAAGGTAAGAATCATTATATCTCAATTTGGGCTTTATTTTGAGGGTTTTGAGGTTCAAAATTCGGATTTTTAATCTGAAAATTTGTGTTGCATGTTGGTTATAGTAGTTGGAAATCATTCTTGGAAGATTTCTGAAGCTTAGGAAACAAGAATCAACGGTTAATTCGTCCAAAAAGGTAACAAAAATCTGAATTCTATGAAGTTTTTGGTGTTCTTGAGTTTTTCCTCATTTTAGGTCAAATCTGGACTAAATTGGATGTTAATGTTAAGGAAAATGATGTAAAAACACTCAATATATAGTAATAAGTCGAATGTATGAATTGCATGTTGTTAGATTTAAGTTTTGGAAATTTATACTTAAAATCCGTAAGTTGCGAACTGCAATTAAACCTGCTAGTGAACTCGGCGAGTTCAGGGGGAACTCGGCGAGTTCTCAAGAACATGTTGAATAAATCTTCAAAAATTCATAAGTGTTGGATCCAAATTCGGTTGGGACCCGAATTCGGATGAGACCCGAAATTTGGATAGGACCGAAATCAACTTAAGAACCGAACTCGGAGGTGTCCGAATTCGGATGGGTCAACTCGAACTCGGATGGGTCAACCCAATCCGGATGAGTCCGAAATTCAGTCAATGGTCCGAAATCCGGATAGGAACTCGGCGAGTTCCTTATGCCTACTCGGCGAGTTCTATAAGTTTTTGGGTAATTCGGATGGGTTTAAAAGGATCCGAATTTATGGTCAAATAAACAAACTTTTGGGATATCTTTTGTACTATAATAAGGCATATAATGGAGAGTTAATTGTGAATATTAACACCTTGAATAATGGTATATAACATGAGTTTCGGATGACATTTCCGAATGTTGTAGCACTTTATTTTATACAAGTTGATGGTAAATTGTTAAAGAACATATAATGATGATATGTTTTACATATGGAAATGAAACAGGTCCCTTGTGGTGTTGTTTAACCCACAGTGGGGTACTTTGTGGATCCGGTTGAAAGCCCGAAGAGAAATAAGATAAATTGAAGTTTAATAACGCACCCACTGTGAGTACCTTTGATTTTAACATTGCTGCATCTGCATTATGTTTGCATTGCCTGCTGAGGCATGTTGTTTCATATTCGTTTGGCATTCTACTAACATGCGTATATGTTGATGCACATTCATACTTGTTGCATGTCCGTTCATTTGTTGTGCATCCTTTCAATGGACCTGCGTGGTCGCATCTGTACTCTGATGTTACTGTGCTATATGACCAAGAGTTTGACACCTATGTGGTCAGGATAGACAGTAAGTCATCCCCGATGTAATGTCTGCCTCAGATGGTTGGTTTTCTTATGCCGAGTGTCAGCTCGAAGGAGCTGCGGCTCGGGTTTGCGTACTTGGAGTACGTGTGGAGTATACGGTATGTGTTACCGCGGTTACTCTGGGTGGCATCATAATGATTTGTAGAATGTGTAAATTCATATGGTATTCACTAAGCTTTAGCTTACCCCTTCAGTTGTTACATTTTTACAGGAAAAGGGAAATCCGTTGCGGGACCGTCTAGCTAGGACGTTTATTGAAGTGTTTGAAGATTTCTACTGTTTAGCTTGGTATTTGGTTTATGGAATTAATGTTGTAATAATTTGGGAATGATGTAATACTTTGAGTATGTAGACCTAGACATGTAACCTATGTAGCACCATAGTGTGTTTGACAAATTTGTATTATTTTATGTGCTTTTATGCTTCCGCACTTTAATTAAGATTTCAGCTCATTATATATATGTTTGTTGGTGAATAATCCTGGGTGAATTGTAATTGGTGGTTAATGTGGCAAGGGTGTCACACAAATTTTAAAAATCATTCATTTTTATTTTATAGAACTTTATTAATAGACTATCGTATATTCTACGTATAAAATAGTATTAGTAAAATGTATTATTTATAATAAACTTTTACAAGCTTGTAATTTTTTATCATTTTTAAATTTTTTATGAGTGTAACATAGGTCTAGAAACAAATCAAACGTTCGACGAACCGTTCATGAACCGTTGCGGGAAGTTCGTTTATGTTCGTTCATTTATTAAATAAAATGATATGTTACACTAGGGATGTAAACGAACCGGACGAACACAAACGATGGTGTGTTTATTAACGTTTGGTTCATTTTACAACCCTCTGTTACACTCTTAAAAAATTTTAAAAATGCTAAAACAATACAATGTTGTTAAAGTTAATTAAAAATAATACAATTTTACTAACACTAATTCATATGCAAAATATACGATACTCTACTAATATAAATTTATAAAATAAAATAAAAAATTTAAAATTTATAAATGAATGTACATATTTTTCATGTTTAAAATTTCGAAAAAAAGACATTAATAGTATTTAAAAGTTAATATAGAAAAATAAGAAGGGTAAATTAATTAAATACATTGATAAAAAAAAATTTATAAGATAAAAGTTAATAATAAAATAAATATTTTTGTCAAAATGAATGAATGTAGATAATAATAACAACAACAATAATAATTTTATTAATACATATGTAAAATCATAAAAAAATTGTAATTAAATTATTTTACTAATATGTAAAATATTATTTATAAATTAAACAATTATAAATATAAAAATAATTAAACATAAGAAAACTAAATTAATTAATTAATTAGGGACCAATTGTGAAATTAAATTATAAGGGCAAAATTGGAATTTTTTAAAAAATTGAGTTTTTTAGGGACTGAAAGTGTGACAAGGTTTCAAAATATGGACTACCGGTGTAATTTTTTAAAGTTAGGGACGAAACCTGTAATTTGCTATAAACCATAGGGATCATTTATGTAATTTACTCTTCTTGATATCTTATTTCTTCAAGTTCGAAACGTATCAACTTTTTTCGTGTCGGTTCGTGTGACCAATGTGTTGACATTTTTGTTTGTAGTTCATAGTTTTCAAATTGGATATTTGTTTTTGAATATAGTTTTCGGTTTTTGGCTTGAGTGTTCAATTATTAAAGTAGATCTTTGGTGTTTTGTTCAATTTGAATTCCAAAAAATATAGATCAGAATTACAAAACTCAAATAACTTACCAAAATAAATTAATAAATATTCATTTAACAATGTAACTATAAAGTATAATCCACGACTGAGCCTAAATATGTAGCAGCCTAAATATGTAGCAGCTGCAAGCTGTTACTCCCAGGTCTTTTGGATAATGAAGGACTCAGCTTCGTGACTATCTATATTTTAAATTTGATTTATTTAGTTTTTACAATTCCTTTTATTTATAAATGATTTTTAGAAAAGTCTAAATAGGTTAATTGCACTAGTACAAAAAAACCCTTCAACCCCCCCTATTCAACCTAGGCTAACCCAAAAAAGCTTTAAAAATCAGGGTAGAAAACGTCCGTTGTTTTTTTAGGAACAAAGACCCCGGTTTTTTCTAAACGAACCGGGGTTAAAAACCTTTATACATGCGTCGTACAAGGGTGTAGCGCACGGCTTTTTGTAAATCATATAGACCCCGGATCTTTTGATACCAACCGGGTTTCATAAAATTTTTAAAATGTTTAAAATACACAAAAACCTTTTTCTCACCTAAAATCTCTCATCTTTCTCTCTAATCTCAAACACCAGATCTCTCTCAAACACCAGATCTGGTCTCCTTCTCTCTGGTCTCCTTCTCTCCTCCTCTCCACTGGATAAAGGTTCTTGGTCTCCTTCTCGATCTCCACCACCATCGTCGTACATGGGTGCAGATCCAGCTGTTCCACCACCATCGCCGCCGAATTCTCGGTCTCATCCTCTCCACCGGTTAAAGGTTTCGATTTCAGTATGGATTTCTCAATATTCGTATCTTTCAGATCTTTATCTGTTCTTGATCGAAATGCTAGTTAAGGGTTTCCATTTCATAAAGGGTTCTTGATTCAGACATATCGAAGGTTAGGGTTTGGGTTTTGCTTTTGGTGTTCTTGATTTTGAATCTTGTTAGTGTTATTGATTTAGGGGTTGTTTTGATTTTGGTTTTCTGGAATTCTGTTGTTGCTGTGTCAAGGTGATGATGGTGATGCAAGGTAGGAGTGTCATTTGTGTTGTCTATATCATAATTTTCAGCAGCAATATAAAACTAAGTGATGTGTGTTTGTTTGTGAAAGCAAGACAGAAAGAAAAGATCATTAGCAGCACTAAGTGGGTGGGTGTGTGTCTTACTTTCAAGTAACAACAGCTTTAATGTTTATACGTATATGCAAAATGTAGAGAGTAGTGTGTGCTTGTGTCTGGTAGTTAAAACAGAAACAGAAATTAGCATTAGTACTTGTGTGTGTTCAAAATTAAATAAACACAACATTAGTACTAATGATTTAAATGAACGCAGAAACAGAAATTAGCATTAATACTAATGATTTATCTTATATTTGGCTATAGGTTGTTGAACCACTTTAGCATCTGGAAAAGAACTCCATTGGCTCCATTGACGTTTGTGGTTATGGAATAGAAGGTATGTTAATTACCAGGTATATGAGTTGAGTTCAGTAGAAAATGTAAAATCAGTTCTCTCTCTAGTTATTGAATTTGATGGAATAATATATCCGATTGAATTTTCTCTCAATTTGTGCCTGATTTTCTCTCAGTTGGTTTCCATTGTAATTTTTACATAAGAAGTGATCTGTTTGGTGTCTTTATCTATATGGGGTCATATAGCAAGTCGGTCCGACCTTAATATTACCAACAATTGTTGTTTCTTCTGATCGGTACTGGTCAGATTTATGTTGAATCTTTTAGTGATAATGAAACATAAAGTACTGTCTGTCATTAATAATCTGAAAATTATAGGAATTGAAATGCATGTACTGTCTGAAATTATAGGAATTGTTTCTGTATGTTAATTATTGTCTGTCACTTTAGGTTCTGGAAAAGAACTCCATTGTTCCTGTGCTTGGGGAAATGCACAACAGGAATTGAAATGCATGTACTGTCTGTCATTAATAATATGAAATTATAGGAATTGACACATAAAAAGTCTCCCTATTCCAGTTATGTAGTCATATATTTTGATGCCTACAGAAATATTTCAAGAACATTAAACAATTATGCATTTCATGGCCCCTACAAATACATCCCGTCCTAGTTTATATGCCCGCAGGACAGCTTGCAAAAGACATCGAGAAACTGTCGGACGATGCTGCAGCTAATTTTGCTTTTATACATCTGAAAAAGATTCTTCCTGATGCTTCTGCCCCTGTAATAACTGTTTCTTGTTGCATTATATTTGAAAGTCGAGTTTCTTTGAACTTTTAGCCATCGAAAAGCTAAGAATCAGTTGTAGAACTGAAACTTAAAGGTGAGTTTCTTTTTATGCAGATTCAGCATCTAGTTTCCCGATGGGGCAGTGACGTCAATTCGCTAGGCTCCTATAGCTACGACGCAGTAGGAAAACCCCATGATCTGTATTAGAAGCTGAGGATCCCTGTGGACAACTTATTCTTTGCAGGGGAAGCGACAAGTACCGACCATCCAGTGTCGGTGCACGGTGCGTACCACACTAGAGTGATGGCTGCAGAGGACTGCAGAATGCGCGTGCTGGAACGTTATGGAGAACTCGACCTTTTCCAACCTGTCATGGGTGAGGATACCCCAGCTTCTGTCCCATTATTGATGTCTTATTCAGAGCAAAATTATGCATTTCATGGCCATTTAGAATATATATCTTTAAACTTATTTGTACCCTGGTAAGTTTCATAATTCTTTCATTTCAGCTTACTTACAGGAGGAAAGTAATTTGCTGCAGCAACTATCAGATGCATGCTTGGTTGTTGATGCACTGGAGCCGGAGGCACAGTGAGGGAAGAATTGGTGAAGAACTTCTGCAGCACGGAGCTTATTTCTTATAAACAGATTTATGAAGGAGCTAGTTTGCATTCTGTATCTATTTTCCTAGTAGTACTTCAAAATTAATTTGATATCCTTGCAACTGGGAGGAATTGCAATTTTACTTGTTTTTATATGAGATCAATTACATAATTCGTGATATATATGATCATGGTTTTGAACGACGATTGTTAGGACGTATGTTTAATCTCCCTGCTATATTTCATCATCAACTGAACTTATTGAATTGCTCTTTATGAGTGATGTTGCATATGAACTACCTTGTAGTAAATCAGACGAGTAGTATATCGTGAAGATTTACAAAACACTTGTAGTAATTTTGGGCTATACAAAATTATTAGGCAGCATTTTGTTTTAAATATTACAGCTTCTAGAAACTGGAAATAGTAGCTGCATTGTAATATTAAAAAAAAAATAATAATACTTTTAACCCCGGTTTTTTATAAAAAAAACCTGGGTTGAAAATGCAGGGGTTAAGTAATATTCTAGGGGTTAAAACTTTCAGACCCGGTTGCTTATTAAGGAACCGGGGTTAAATACAAATCTACCCCGGTTAAAAAACCGGGGTCTATGTCGTGTATCAACTACCTACCCCCCTTTCTACCACGGTTAAAGAACCGGGGTCTATTACAAATTTAACCGGGGTAAAAGGGTCTTTTTGTACTAGTGTTGGGTTGATTTTGGGTAACCCGGATCCCGAACCTGACCCAAAAAATTTCGTGTCTACCAATCTTCAACCCGCTTCGGGTTCGAGTTTTGTCCGTATCACTTTTTCGTGTCATGTTTACATGATGTTGTTGGAAATTGTCTGTATCTTATTTAAAATATGCAAATACTAATATAATTTGTGTACAGCTCTATTTCAATGGGATTGATTAAAAGTGGACCTAAGATATATGTGTAATCAAATTTAGTTATGTATCAATTTATTAGTTAAGTTATTAACTTGGTTTAATGAACTAAAATATTAATGGATTATCGAAAAACATGCTGGACTAGCAATACATGTAACTAATACTAAATGATTTAAATAATTATAATTTTAGTTGTCGATTAGTCAAATTTTTAGTTATCGAGTTTGTCAAAATAACTTAATAACATAATAAATAGAATACATAATTATAATCTCAATGTGGAAATAGTTTTATTAATCTAAGGTTTATAAATTAATAGAAATATAATGGAGCAATTGAAATTTTTTTTTCCATTTAGTACTCAAACTTTAGATAAATAGTTTGATTAATTTGAACGACTAATAATTGTGTTGAATAAATAATGTATTTGATTTAAGGACTCTAGTAGATATACTCTCGTCGGTGATTGTTACCATGGGCGGACCTACCTTGTTGCCGACGGTGGCACGAACAACCAGTCCTTTTCCGAGTAACGTCGTTGCGTAGTATAATATTCTTTGCCAGTCATTTCTTTCTTTTTTAAACAAGTTTACGATGATGAACTGTGTGTATGTTATACTCACCTCGTCGGAGCTGCAAATGGCCGGCATTGAACTTATCTTCTTGAAGATAAGAAGAGGAAGAAATGAATGATAAGAAATTAAAACAATGATATTTGAGAAATATGATTCATGGCTTTGAATTTGTTTATTACGGCGGCTCCAACATTTTTAGGAGTCCAAAAGTCTATAGCACAATCCCAAATCCAATCCATTATCTTCTTTGATTCTTTCACGGCTGGAGTACCCTTTGACTCACACAATTACGCTCACGCTTGGGGCGCGCCCTGGACAGCGCTCACCGCTCACGAACTACTCTTTCTCTCTTCTTCTTTGACAGCGCCTGAATTGCCCTTTATCGATCTCTTCTTCTGCTGCGACCAACGACCACTTGACTCTATCTTCTTCGCATGGACAACGCGTCTGCTAGACTCAACCTCTCCTCTCAAGTAAGCGTAAAAACGCTAACTCTCTAATCTCTATTTCTATGTCAAATTGGTGATGGTGTAAATGAAGTGATTTGTTGATTTTTCTAAAAACTTTTATAATCTAGTGAGTAGTAACTAGTGTTAATATGTTATGAATTGATTTGTCGAATATGATTGTTGTTTGTTGTGAACTTCTTGAATTTGAGTTTTATAAATTCTTTTTAGGATTGTTAAATGGTCTAAATTGGTATTCCTAGTTGTTGAATTGAATAGTTTTTTTAATCATTCGTACAGAAAGATGAAAAGATTTTATAAAAGAAAAGTTTCATCTTCATCATCAACTCCCGATTCAATTGATGAAGAATCTTCTAGAGAAATGCTAGTAATAAAATTTCATAGAATAATTCTACTTTAATGCCTATTTATGTAACGAATATGAATGACCTTCCTAGTGATCCAAGAATTTTGGAATATAATGTTAATCAAAGAGATGAAGTAAGATGACATTATTGGCTTAAAGGACCATGTCAACCACGTGGACATGACTTTCTAAGCACAATCATATGAAATAGCCAAGAAGTTTTATCCCAACTTGGTTTGATCAATATGGTAATTGGTTAGAGTATAGCATAAAAGTGGATAAAGCCTTTTGCTTATGTTCTTACCTTTTTAGTGACCATGGTGGTCATTAATGTGGGAATGATGCATTTGTGACAGAAGGTTTTAATTGTTGGAATGAAACAGCGAGACTTGTTAGTCATGTAGGTGATCGTAGTTTTCATAATATGACACTTAAAAAATGTGAAGATCTAATGAAACAAAAGCTATCTAAGTCTGTTGCACTAGATAAGCAAACTGACACTATGGAAAAAGAGTATTGAATGCGATTGGAGTCTACAATTGAGGGTTGTAAATATTTGTTGTTATGTGCACACTTGTTACGTAGTCATGATGAGTTAAAATTTGCAATTTGCAAAGGAGATTTTTTGGAAGCAGTGAACTTATATGTAAAACGTGATGAGGCTGAACTAAAGGTTACTTAAAAAAATGCTTCGAGAAATAATAAAATGGTGGTTCCATGCATTCAAAAAGATGTCGTTAATTGTTTAGCAAATGAAGTACTCAAATCCATTTTTTAAGAAATTGGGGATGATGTCTTTGCATTGTTGGTTGATAAGTCTAGTGATGTGTTGAAAAAGAAACAAATTGCAGTTTTTTTACGTTATGTTGATAGATGTGAACTTGTTAAGGAAAGTTTTGTTGGTTTTGTTCATGTGACGGATACATCTACATCATCTCTTAGATATGTCACTGATTCTTTTTTTTTCTAAACATGGACTGAGTTTGAGACAATTGAGAGGTTAAGGATATGACGGGGCAAGCAATATGCATGGTCACTTTAATGGTTTAAATGCTAAAATCTTAAAAGATAACAAATAGCTTATTATGTACATTGTTTTGCTCACCAACTTCAACTAGTGGTTGTTGCATTTGCTAGGAAACATGTGCTGCTACTAATTTTTTTACATGTTAACTCTAGTAATGAATGTGCGTTGTTTGTGCATACTGTAAAAGGAACGACATGATTCGAGAAAATGAAAAAGGCCATTGGTAATGGCGAACTTAAAACAGGAAGGGGGTTAAATCAAGAGCTTTCTCTTATACGACCTGGAGATACACGATGGAGTTCCCATTATAAAACTATTTTGTGTTTGACTGATATGTTTCCAACAGTTATTAATGTGCTTGAATATGTGGAGGATGAAACCAATGATACCATCGCTCAAAATAATAAATCAAGCAATACATGATTTTAAATCATTTAACTTTGTGTTATATTTGCATTTGATAAAGAGAATTATAGGAGTCATGAATGTTTTGTCACAAGCTCTTCGAGAGAAAGACCAAGATATTTTGGAAGCATTCCATTGGTGGAAACAACGAGGCGAAAACTACAAGATTTTAGAGTAAACGTGTTTGAAAGTATTTTAGAGAGATGTTCTTTTTGCAAAAGGATGGTATTCAAATGTTGAGCATGACAGAGATTTATGTTAGTTCAAGAAGCCGAAGACAAAGGACTAACTTCACCAATCAACATTATTATGAGGTTAAATGTTTCAACATTGTCGTAGATATGCAAATTTAGAAGTTCGGTGATCGTTTTAGTGAGGCTAGTAACGAGTTACTTGCAAGTATGGCAGGTTTGAATCCGTGTGATTCTTTTTCTCACTTTGATGCATCAAAGTTAGTGGCTGAAATGTACCCATATGATTTTGATGGTGTGGAAAGGATGACTCTTGAGAATTAGCTTGACATGTACTATGAAAATGTGAGAAAGGATTAAATATTTGCTAACTTGAATGGTATAGCGGGCGTTGCTAAAATGATGGTGGAAACAAAGAAGTATCTTTCTTATCCTTTGGCTTTTCAATTATTAAAGCTAGTGTTGGTTTTGCCCGTGGCTAGAACAACTATTGAAAGATGTTTTTCAGCAATGAAGATTGTAATTAAAGAAATGATTGTGTCATTTGTTCCGTGGAAAAAGACGCATTTCACGAGTTTACTAATGAAGATGTGATTAATCGTTTTCAAAAAATGAAAACTCGTAGAGAACAATTGTAGTAATGATGTTAATTTATTCCTAATTTCATATTTTTTACGGTTTCTTTGTTCATTTTTATTAATTGTAATGTTGTTTTTAAATTGTTTTGTTCTTCATATTTGCAGGTTGATTGTTTAGCTAGCTATTGTATAACGTTAGCTATCATTTTTCTTTATTGTATCGTTCAACCATTTTTATGCTTAAAGTAAGTTATTTTCCCCTAATGTTATAAATATTCTAGGTCTGCCACCGATTGCCACCATTTGTATAGTTGAAGGATATGTTAGCTTTGTATATAGTTTGCTTCTTTGTGTTCATGTCTTGAGCATATTTTTTGTTTTTAGTTTGTTTAGTTAGTTGTTGTATTCCTAGATTGGTTCTCGTTTGTTTTCACTTTTGCCTACTTTTCTCATATATTCAACACTATGAGCCTTAACCTCGTTACACCCTTAAGTCCTTTATATGTTTAATTTTCCATAAAAGGTGATGGTAATACAATTTACTATCAAACATATGCTAAGGTTTATTTAACATATCTCGCATTGATAAAATACTATGTAAACACACATGGTGTTGGGTGAAACCCGTGAGGCGTTGATTCATGCAAAGAAGTAAGAAGTGCTTGTCCTTATATGGTTCTCTTTTGTTTCTTTCTTCCTTTTTTTTCCTTTTTTTTTCGCCTCTTGTGATCTCTATGTCAAATGGGTTTTAGTTTTATATACATGTGTTTATAGATCGTTAATGCTATTGAATCTATTTCATTTTTCTAGATATTTTATTTCTGGATATGATTAATTAAGGATATTAAAGTTGTCGCATGTTTGAGGACAAACAAAGTTTAAATGTGGGATATTTTGATATGGCCGTATATACACATCTTTTATGTATCATTTACCTCTCCTTTTTATGTGGGTTTTATACCTAAACTTGTGAAAGATATATCGGATTCGTTCATATTTGGGTTATAGGGTTTAGAAGCCATTATATCAACAAATTCAAGGGATGAAAGACGAGGAAACTTCGACGGGAATTGAAGATCTGGACGCATCTTTCATAAAGTTAAGTTTGGCAAAATTTGTTCGTTCACGATTGTGTAGCAAAGTCCATGCAGCCGTGTAGAGGTTCAACCACCCAACCATAGATGTGAGCTTCAATGAAAGACCAGTCGAAGCTTCCATGTGCCGGAGTGACTTACTCTATGCAGCCACATGTGTGTCAAATCGAAAACTAGAAAAAGGCCAAAAAATCAGCAACAAAATGACGTAGTTAATTCAAGGTGCTAAACATGATAGTTTGATCAATTCATGTCTTGATTTGTCAATTAAAGTTGCTATTATATGATTTTATGTTTTGTTTCTAATTATTGTTCTAGCTTAGGCGTTTGACACGATAATGGAGCCATGATCGCATGCTAAATATTTGTCATTAGTTTAATTAGTTGTCACTATGGAATTGTGTGTTAGGGGGTGTTCTTTTTCCATCAATAAGTACTTATAGGACTAATTCACTTATTCGGTAAGTGAAAATTGATAATAAGTGTGTTCTTTTAAAATAAGTAATAAGTTACAATTTTTACTTATTCAATACTTATTCGGTCAGCCTAAAATCTTTATTGATTTTCAATCAGTGTGGAAAGAAAACACGGTCCTCTCCCTAAAAATTATTTCTCGCTCTCCTGTCCCCTTTCATGCAGCTGCAGCCCAACCCTAGATGGCTGCAAATTGCTCCCATCCCTCCCCACCTTCATCTGCGATACCCCTATGATGACGTTTATAGGGTCCAGCTGGCAATAAGGAATGACATGGATGAAGGGACTAATAAAGGAAGGACAAATGGATGCTTATGGTCATACAGACACGTCGTAAAATCAGGAAAAAGGGATATCAGTTATGCGTCTTTATGATGATAGTTTGTTATAACAGACTAGACAGGTGTCACCACCTAAATGGAAGAAGAATATTCACTCTTGTGTGAAAGAAGGGCCAAAGTATAAAAGGCTCAAACCTTCGTTTTCGTCAGGTATGCACAAATAGAAATCTAAACTTTCACCATTCTTTCTCACTGTAAAATCTCTGATTTAGAACCTTGTCTGACTTAAGCATCGGAGTGGCTACGCAGGGAATCCCTGCTACGCCATTAACCCAAGCTTTTTTTTTTGTTTTGCCACAGGATACGTTATCATCCCATCACGTCACACTGTACACGAAGGATTAGACACGAACAGTTGGCACCATCCGTGGGACCGATTTGGTTCTTCTTTCGTTCGAGTTTCGTCTCTTCGAAACAATGTTCTCGGTGTGACTATGGATCCTTCTCAAACCCCAATCTCCCAAAGAATCCCGTGATTGAAGATGTAAGTCCTGGAAGTGACCCTGTTGTGGATATGGACTTTGTCCATATGAATTTCGTGTCTTACAGGCGTTAATGGTTGAACGTATTAGGAGCCTCAGTTTGGAAGGAGTCTCGACTCGTCTGCTTTTAGATTCTGAAGAAGAAGATGCTCTGATAGAAGAAGTGGATACGAGAGTTCAACCCAACTTACCTGCCAATGTCACACATGGGGGTAACGTTGCCTCCTCTTCAAAAGGTAATCCTCTCACTCGAGCATCTGTTATGCGGAATCCATCATCCCTCCCAGTTACTTCCCTATTTTTTTTCTTTCCTGCCCCAGTCCTAGACCTGTGACTCCCATGGGGGGGAAGTAGGGTCTCATTACCATGCCCATAGCCAATGCTCCCACCTACAGTATGCCCACCTCTGCTGGATGCATGCCCGTTTCTGCTGGAGGGCCATTGGTCATGACAGCCCCAGAAAATTTTTCACAGATGTTAACTAGGCCAGCTTTAGCCTCAGGACCCATCAATGTACAACCCAATTTGCTTGATACTTTACCAAACTATGGGGTTTGCCCATTTTCTCAATGGATCGAATCCTATCCTTTACCTTATGGATTGAAGATTCCCTCGAATGTCGTTTTGTATGATGGTTTGACTGACCCTGATGATCACTTGCAACTTTTTACAGGGTCAATAAAAGTTTTTAGATGGATACCTCCGGTGGCTTGTCACATGTTCCCTATGACACTGAAGGGGACTGCGAGGCTATGGTTTGAATCTTTGCCTTCTGGGAACATAAACAGTTTTAAAGAATTAAGAGCTAAGTTCAGATCCAACTTTATGCAGCAACAACGATATAAAAGGACAGATATCAATTTGCACAGTATCAGACGGGAGGAGCATGAAACTCTGAGGAGTTTCATGGAGCGTTTTAACAGAGAGAGCCAGCAAATCAGAGGTCTGGGCGATGACGTAAAGATATCGGCCCTTTATACATGGAGCTCGGGGTAAGCAGTTGGTCGAGTTACTATCGCAGGATCTGCCTAGAACATACCAGCAGTTATTGGAAAAAAAACACATAACTATATTCGATCCAAAGAAATAACAGCCCAAACTCATATCCATCCAAAGAGAGACCAGAAGGCCTCCTTTCCAACTCGAGATCGGGTTAGTAGGAATGCGGAAGAAAAAGAAGCCAGGGTCCAGACCTACAGATCCGCACCTTATCATAAGGATCGGGACACTCCCAAAACTTACCACCAGACATTCTCCTCAGCCCCAAAAACATTCGTGCGAAAGGATGAAACACCTTCTGTACCTCTCCTTTCAAATTCCCCTAAAGAAATCTTGTTTACAGAGCATGTCTGTGCCACTTTCACCCCCCCCCCCCCGGACATGCATAAGAATCCTGCTAAAGGGAATCAGAAAGTTTATTGTGATTTTCATGAGGATAGAGGGCACTATACCAACGATTGTATGGAGCTGAAAAGAAGAATTGAAAATGCCATAAAGGAAGGGAAATTGTCCCACCTTCTAAAGGACATCAAAGATAAAAAAAAAAGGGTGAGAATACGGGAGAGGTTAAGAAGTTCTCATGGCAAGGAAAAGGTTCATCGGTGGAAGCGGGAAAATCAGGTCAGAATGAAATAATGATGATTAGACTGTATGCGGGGCAGGGAAGGCCAGATTTGACCCTGGTGGAGCCTATAGGCAAAAATCAAAAGGTGGATGCGCCCCTAGAAATATATTTTCCAATTGTTTGGAATTGGTCCTGTCCAGTTACGATTACGGCCTTCATTGAAGGGATAAAGGTCAGGAATGTCTATCTAGATGGTGGAAGCTCGTGTGATGTCATATACGAGTATTCTTTTAAGCAACTACCGGAGGAGGTAAGAATGAAGATGACGCCCTCAACTACACCGCTGATAGGATTTTCAAGGGAAACATCATGGCCCCTGGGGCAAATCCGTTTGTATGTACGATCGGAGGAAGGAGCTGAATCCAGGACTGAATGGTTAGTCTTGACGGTAATTCGTTCGCCCTCGCCTTATAATGTAATTCTGGATCGTCCCGCTCTGGGTGCCACACATGCCATCGTTTCTACTAATAATGGTATGGTTAAGTTCCCTTCCTGGAGGGGAATAGTCACGATCAAGGCAGATCCGAAAGAAGAGTCGGTTCGAACGCTGGCCGTAGTAGAGGTAAGACCAGGAGGAAAAACCGATATAGGGGTGGTAGTTAACAAGGAATATTCGGACCAAGAGGTCAAGGTAGGTCTGGACCTGTCCCCCTGGCCCGAAACAAAGTTATCCAAATCCTTCAGCGGCACAAAGTTGTTTTTGCATGGGTAACAACTGACATGACCGGTGTTCCGAAGGTGCTGAATATAGATGGGGAGGAGTTTAATACAACGCACAGGCTCAATGTTTATCAGACGTCGGTACCAGTTTGCCAGAAGCGCAGATCTCTGGCAATGGAAATAAGCAAGGCTGTCACAGAGGAGGTGAATAAGTTGGTAAAAAAGGGGGGGGGGACAGATCCTAGAAGATGTGCGTTGATTACAAAGACCTGCACAAAGTGTGCCCTAAAGACTGTTACCCTCTACCAGAAATTGATAAAAAGGTAGAGGCATTAGCTGGTTATGAGTGGAAGTGTTTTCTTGACGCTTACAAGGGGTATCTGATGATAAAACAACTTTCCACACTGAAAGAGGTATTTTCTGTTATGTGAAAATTCCCTTTGGCTTGAAAAACGCAAGGGCCACCTATCAAAGGCTGGTAGACAAAGTTTTCAATAAGCAGGTCGGGAGGAATATGGAGGTGTATGTAGATGACATGGTAATAAAAAGCTAAACCGAGAGATAGCTGATCTTGGATATAGAAGAAACGTTATTAACACTGAAGCGGATAGGGATGAAACTCAATCCGAAAAAATGTTCCTTTGGGATGACAGAAGGGCACTTTTTGGGGCATAAGGTGTCAAAAGAAGGAATCAGAGCTGATCCCGGGAAAGTTAAAGCCATCGCGGATCTAAAATCCCCATCTAATCTAAAAGAAGTACAGAGCTTGAATGGGAGGTTGGTGGCATTAAGTTGTTTCTTGTCAAAAGCAGCTGAGAGGTCCCTACATTTTTTCAGAACTCTCAAGGGATCAATTGAATAAAATAATTTCCATTGGTCGGAAGAAGCCGAAGGTGCGTTCCAAGAAATGAATAAGGTGATCAAAACCTTGCCGTTTATGACTGCACCAGAGCCAGGAGAAGAGCTCATAATGTATTTCTTTGCAGCCATGGAAGCTGTGGCAGCAGTACTCATGGCTGAAAAAAATAAGAGACAAATTCCCATATACATTGTGAGTAAGGCGTTGCAGGGGCCCGAAATAAACTATTCGCCAATGTAAAAGCTAGTTCTAGCTCTGGTACACGCAGCCAGACGTTTGAGACGCTACTTCCGGGCCCATAATGTTACAGTCCTGACGGATCAACCTATAAGGCAAGTCTTACTCAAAAATGAATACTCAGGAAGGCTAGCCAAGTAGGCAATTGAATTAAGAGAACACGACATAGCCTTTATGCCCAGGAGCTCATTCAAGGGGCAAGTCATGGCGGATTTCGTAGTGGAAATGAATCAAAAAGTGGACAACATGAAAGAGAGAAATAGTGTTGGGTCTGAGGGCCAGGGCGTATGGACCTTGTATACTGATGGATCGTCAGGAGCAGAAGGGTCAGGAGCATGTTTGATTTTCACGGATCCACATGGGCAGGAGTACACGTATGCATTACGTTTCAACTTCCATACTTCAAACAACGAGTCCGAGTATGAGGCCCTTATTGATAGATTGAAAATCGTGTGTGATATGAAAATTCAGCATCTGGATGTATTTGAGGACTCCCAGCTGGTCGCTAATCAAGTGATGGTTCTTTTGAGGCAAGGGAGCGGGACATGGTATCATACCTGTCCCTGGTATGTAAACTTCTGGGAAGTTTTAGAAAAATTCAGGTGACCCAAGTCCCTAGGGGACAAAACAAGAAAGCAGATATACTCAGCAAGTTGGCATCCTTGACCTTCGAACATATAACCAAGGAAGTTTTTGTTGAAGTGCTGCATGAAAGTGCTACAACCCAGAGTCTAGTGCATGCCATTCAAGAAGATAGTGACAATTGGATGTGCCCCATCCAGGAATACCTGGTCAGCAGAACTTTATCCCCTGATCCGATGAAAGCCAAGAAGATAAGGCAGAATGCTCCGCGATTCGTAATGCATGGCGAAGTGCTCTATCGAATCGGAAATCTAACACCATGGCTTCGGTGCCTGGGGCCAAATGAAGCTGTTAAAGTGATGCAGGAGGTTCACAGGGTTCCTGTAGAATTTAATCAGGGGTGAGGACAGTGGTAGGAAAAGCCTTGCGCCTAGGGTACTATTGGCCAACCATGTTGCAAGACGCAGTGCAGGAGATCCAGAATAGTGAATCATGCCAGATACATGCCCCGATAGCTCGACTCCCCCAGACTGAACTGATCCCCATTTCTGCTGTCTGGCCTTTCGCAAAATGGGGAATCGACATAGTAGGACCTTTTCCCGAAGCTCCTGGACGCTTGAAGTCTTTAGTCATAGAAGTTGATTATTGAAAGATCTGCAATAACAGATAGGGGTTTTACATCCAAAGAGAAGTTAAAAAACCAAACACTCATACCAGAGCGACTAATACCTGCTTCGTCAGCCCCACTTACGTATGTACGTGCTGCCATTTTCAACCTTTTGTTGCGAAAAGGAGTGACAGGAGGCTCTACATCTGGATCCTCTACATCCATAAATGGGTCATCAGTAGGAATAGCGGAGGGAGCAACACTAGGTATGCTAGCAGTAATAGGTATCTCATCAGGGGCAACAATAGACACAGGATCAGGAGATTGATCTTCGAGGTTTACAATGGGAGATATATCCCTCTCCACCAGAGGGTCAGGGTCAGGTCTGGGAGAAGGAGGAGCAGGAGGATTATCCCTTATAACGTCAGTCAAGATCCCCGGTGGAATATGAGCACCGGCAACTTTGGCTTCTGGATTTCGCATGGGAGTAAATTCTACGCCTCCGATTTCTTCACTCGTAAACCAGTCTAGGAGTCCCATCACTGCAATATCGCCAGATAAAATTTCAGGTATTTAAATAGAACATAAGGATATAAATGCTTAATATACATACCCTCCCCCCTTTTTTGCAGAACAGGGATATGTCTAGGATTGTCCCAAGTATTGCTCATACCCAAGAGGAATAAGATCTCATCGGGAAGATTCCTGGCCCGCATAGGAGATCCAGCCAGAACATCTCGAGCTTCAACGTCATACTCCTCTTCCAGAGGTATCACGTTGCAAGCCTTGCTGACATTCTTTCGCCAGGAGATGACCTAGGGGGGATCACGGCATGATCTATCCAGATCCACTGTTCACGCCAATGTTTCACCCCTGAAGGAACTTTGGTGATAATCTCGGGGGCTACTTTTCTTTTCTCTAAAATGGCCCGGTCGCCTCAAAAAGAACTACGCGGAATGTCCCTAGGGGAGAAATTTTGGTTAGGTGTATTTGATAAAATCGAAGAACGTCACGATAAAAGGGCGAAAGGGGGAAGCGAAGATTGGCTATGGAAAAAGATTTAGTATAGAGGACCTTACCGGCGGGAGGGCAGTCAGCGGTGACTCGCCCCGAAGGAAATCTGGGGTGAAGTTCAGGCGGCACTCGGTAATCTCTCAAAAATTTCTCATAGGAATTCCGCGAGATAGCGGGACCAATTTCATAAACCCTATTCGACATAACGGGAGGAAAATTGGGAAAAGGGGAAAAGATAGTGAATACTGACCTGAAAGACGAGGACGAGTAGATAGATAAGCAAGGATTGGGAGTAGAAACTCGTTCTTCGCAAAGGAGATGATAAAAGGTAATAGAAGATGATAGAATGAAGGAAACTGAAACGATGAGTTGGGTGTTTATAGGGAATTTGAAAGGATCAAGGGTTCTGTCGGTTCTCATGATGGTTGGACACGTGTCCGAATCCTATTGAATTTTTAGTAACCAATATTCTGAGAATAGGCGCCAAAGCACGAAGGGCTGTCAGCAATGGTCAGAAAATATCCGCTATTAAACATTTTAAAAGAGAACAAAAAAGAGGGAAAACACGCGGGAGAAATTTAAAATAGCCAATAAATGTGTTCACTACTTATTTATTTATTTTTATTATTATCTGACTTGGCTTTGGGGACTGGCTTGACCATGATAACGGGAAGGACAAAGTGAGACGGGTCTGAATAATAGTTTTGGCATCTGATTAAAACACGATACCGAACTGGAGGGACTTGATGACGTTTATAGGGTCCAGATGGCAATAAGGTATGACGTGGATGAAGGGACTAATAAAGGAAGGACAAATTGATGCTTATGGTCATACAGACACGTCGTGAAATCAGGAAAAAGGATATCAGCTATGCGTCTTTATGATGATAGTTTGTTATAACAGACTAGACAGGTGTCACCTGAATGGAAGAAGAATATTCACTCTTGTGTGAAAGAAGGGCCAAAGTATAAAAGGCTCAAACCTTCGTTTTTGTCAGGTATGCACAAATAGAAATCTGAACTTTCACTATTCTTTCTCACTGTAAAATCTCTGATTTAGAACCTTGTCTGACTTAAGAATCGGAATGGCTACGCAAGGAATCCCTGCTACGCCATTAACCCAAGCTTTTCCTTGTTTTGCGGAAGGATACGTTATCATCCCATCACGTCATACTGTACACGAAGGATTAGACACGAACACCCTACAACGTCGATCCCTTCTTCTCCTTCCCTGCTCAATCTCAGCAGTATAAACTAACCATCTCTTCTCTCTCCCTCCCCCATCAACGCTCTTCACCCCTGCCCGTGCCCCCTGCCTCTCCGCCGTCTTTCTCGACCATGGAGTTTCTTCTCCCTCTGCCGTCTTCCTCGACTATGGGTTTTCTTCTCCCTTTGCCGTCTTCCACCACCGCACCAGATCCAGTTCGAGAGCATCAAACCAAATCTAGATCAAAACCTCTGTCTACCTGCGATCTCACTCTCCATGTACCATCGGTCTCACCCTATGTAGCTCGTCACACAACAGCTGCACAAGGCGAATGTTTGATGTTGTTTTCATTTTTGGAGCATGAATTCAAGGCTTTGGAGCACTGATTCAAGGTTTCTGATTTTGGAGCACAAGTTAAAGGTTTTTTCTTCTGATTTTTGGAGTACACATTGAAGGTTTTTTCTTTTGATTATGTTTTATTTTTGTTAGGTATGAAATTGATAGTTGTTCTTGACTATTTTTTTCTTTTTAGATTTCTGTTCTTGATCAAGCTTATTATGGTTATTAGATTTTTGGCAAACAAATGTAGATTACACGTATTAAAGAAACACACTTATTAATTCAGTATTCAGTAATCAGTGTCAGTCACTTATCAATCATTACTGCAATCAGTTTTCGGTCACTTATCACTTATGGAAAAGAACAGCACCTTAGTTAATTTAATCGCAAATCTTCTTTTGTAGAGATTAAGATTGGATTGTTGTTGGTTAACTTCTGTAACCTAACCAATGTAAATGTGAATTGTTAAAATTCAAGTGTTCATTCATATACATAGAAGAGGGGAGGTTTCAGTTTTCAAATGGAGGTGATTTGTACACAACATATTTTTGCCATACACAACAACTTTAATTAAAATGACTATTTTATCACTAATCATATTCTTATTATACCTCTAAAGATAAAAGTAAATTTTTCATTTTTATAAAAACTTGTTGCTGTGTATGTCAAAAATGTATTGTATACAAACCACCTTTTATTTTCAAATAGTGATGGTGGTGACGATAAACTACAGTGATAAATGTTTTTTTACTATTTAATATTTTATATATATATATATATATATATATATATATATATATATATATATATATATATATATATATATATATATATATATATAGGGTGGGTTCAATGAAGAATCTTTATGCATCGAAGAACCTTGGAGAACCACAATGCATCGCTAGAAAATCGTAATGCATCACACGGGAAGTCGATGCATCACGCTGGAATTTGATGCATCACGTGAAAATAATGATGCATTATGCGAGAATTGTGATGCATTTGCGGTGGTGCATGGAGGTTCTTCGATGTTATTCGATGCATGGAGGTTCTCCATTGAACTTACCTATATATATATATATATATATATATATATATATATATATATATATATATATATATATATATATATATATATATATATATATATAGAGAGAGAGAGAGAGAGAGAGAGAGATTCAAGATCAATGGAGTACCATGTTAGACTGGGGTACCGGGGAACCATTTATAGCCAATCATTTATCATTAAAATCATTAAAATATAATATGAATTTTGCTTAAAATTCTTTCCCACATTAATTAATGTTGGGGGTAAAAATGGTATTAAAAAATTTAAATTAGAATCAAAGATTCTGTGTATCTCATGAAGATCCCCACTTTAGTTAATATCATATATTACACCCATACTGAACATGTGCAATGATGACACTCCATAAACCACGATTAAACATGTTCAATACCGTCAATATTGGTTTATCACCAAAACAGTTAACAGCGACAAAAAACACAATAAACTCCGACTGCACATGTTCAATAACGTGTAAATGAAATTGAACCTTCACGAATAAAGAAAATAATAAATACATTTATTTGACACATCCGGTTGAACATGTTTACTAAAACTCATTGTCGAATCCAATTGAACATGTGCATTAAAACCTATTGTCGAATCCGATTGAACATGTTCGCTAATACCCAATGTCAAATCCAATTGAACATGTTCATTAAAACCCATTTTGAAATTTATTATAGATTTGTTATGGAAGTAAATCCATATAATTAAGGGAACTATTATATTATTAGTTGTCATCTATTATTTAATATAAATCTAATTGACTATATTACCTTTTAAACTTATAACCAAACATGGGTGGACTCCGGTTTCCCAGTCTAACATGGTACCCCATTGATCCCAACACTATATATATATATATATATATATATATATATATATATATATACTTGCTAAATTTTTAATAATGCCCACTCAAATCTATCAATCGCCTGCTACCATGTCAATATTTTTGCAGTTGGATCCATAAATTTAAAGGTTGATGGACCATTTTTTTCTTCAAATTTATATGTTGAAGAAGGAATGTTTTCTTCAACAATATATTTCATTTATTCAAATATTTGTGAAAAATGTTTTTGAAAGAATGAATATTTTTCTTCATGTATGAAACAATATGATTCATTTATTCAAACCAAGTATATGGTTTGAGTTTAATATAACTTGAATTATTCATTATTTTATTTGAAGATAAAAAAGGTGGTTGGAGATGGCTTTACAGTAGGGATGATAAAAAAATCCGAAACCAATGGGGAAAACTGAAACCCGACATAAACGGGGCGGGTTCGGGGAGGGCTAATCGGGACGGGGACGGATACGGGGAAAACCGTTTAATTTAGACGGGGACGAGGATGGTATTAGCAATACCCGTCCCGTATACCCGATTATGTACCCGGTTATATATTACCCTATAGTTTTTTTATATTTATATTATATTGTTAAAAGTTTAAATATTTCCTTAACCTAACCCTACTTCACGACTCTTTCTTTTCTTTTCCAGCTTTCCAATTCCAATCGTTCCAGTGTTCCACTTCCACAGCCTCTCGCCTCCACGGCTCCACCCACCTTCACGCCTCCAGGCTTTCTCTCCATCGACCATCATTCCTCAGTCCTACCGTGATCTCTCCTAGTTCAACTTTATAGGCTGCTCACGGCGGTGCTGCTGTTCACGGCAATGGTACTACTCATCACAATATAAAAATCAAGCAACACGGATCTACAATATATTTGAGGTAATTTCATCTTTAAAACTCAAATTTATGTATTGTGTGTGTGCAGTGTGTGTTTTATGGCCTTATGGCCAAAACTGAGAGAAAACATAAGTCAAACATCAAATTGATGTTTCATTCTTGTGATAAATATTATGTGATATGTACATAAGCTTTAATCTAGTGTTTAATTGGTGTTTTGGTGGTGGAAATTGGCTGCTGGAACAAGTGAAGGCCGTAGGCCTTTGGAGCCAAAAATAATCGGACCTGAGTTTTTTTGCTCTTTTATGATTGTTTAAAAGAAAAATACTATAAGTTTAAAGTTTCTGGCTTTCTGGTCGTTTTCTATTTGCTGAAAGGCAAGATCTATGCTAGATTGAGATGTTTTCAATAAAATTGAGATTGGTTTTTGTACAATTATATTTGTATTTGTTGTAATTATTGTGTTATGTAGCAATTAACAAGTCAAACTATGGAGGGAGAAGGACAACCATCCGCACCACCATCTCATCCATCCACCGGTGGTAATTCACAAGCCGATAGCAATAATTGCATGAATCAACCTTCTCCATAAACAAATAATGAATCCACACCCACACCCACAGAAGGAGATCAAACTCAAAATCATGGTAGCAATGTGGTTCCAAGGAAACGAAAACTTACTTCAATGGTATGGAATCACTTCGACAATATGACAATTAATGGTGATGAGAAGGCACAATGTCGTTATTGCAAGAAGATATTAGGAGGAAGTAGTAAGAATGAGACACGACACTTACTTGATCATTATAATACCTTTTGTCTAAAAGATTCCAAAGAGATATACACCAATCAATGTTAGGAGTGGGAGAAAAGACAATGGATGGTCAACCAAATCTAACTTGTTTAAACTTTGATCCCGATAAGTCAAGAAAAGATTTAGCCGAGATGGTAATAGTTCATGAATATCTTCTTGTAATGGTTGAACATCACTTATTTCGAAACTATGTGGTTGGACTTCAACCTTTATTTAAGATTCCGTCTCGAAATATCTTAAAGAGTGATATCTTGAAGATTTATGACTTTACCAACAGAAAGAGATTGGGGGTTAGCTTCAAGCATTTGTGACAAACTGAATCTATTTTATAATCTGACTTTGATGTTTTCGGGTACTAAATATCCCACGGCAAATGTCTTTTTTCCATCCATATGTGAAATAAAATCTTCATTGAGTATATGGAAAGAAGATAAAAACCAAGTAATCAAGGGGATGGCGGAAAAAAACGCTTTTTAAGTTTGATAAATATTGGTCGGTTATTCATGGGATCATGGGAGTAGCAGCGGTTTTAGATCCTCGATAAAAGTGAAAGCAATGGAGTTTGTTTTTCCAAAAATATATGGTTCTGAAGAGTCAGAGAGTGAGATAACAAAACTTAAGGAGCTTGTGTATAAGTTATTTCAGGATTATGAAAGTTATGGTCAAGGAACCTCACGGGTCGATAGTATGAGATCAAGTCAAAATATGGGGGGTGGAAGGTTTTTTAACGAGTATTATTCCTTTGTTGAAGAGGATAATCATACAGGTATGAGATATTAATTACATTATTTTTATTTGGTTATTATATTCAAGTTTAAATAACTTGACAAATTGTTTATGACTATATTTTGGGTGACACAACGGAGCTTGATATGTACCTTCCGAGTCTGCTTTTAGCACAAGTGGTAGATTGGTAAGTCCACATCGTAGTCGTCTTCATCCAAAAATATTGGAATCATTGATGTGTGCCCAAAGTTGGTTCAAAAGAAACTCAAGCATATTGTCAAACAATTGAATATGATTGTGATGATGGAGATGAGGTAAAATATACATTTATGTGTGTGTGTGTTTGTCTATAATGACTTTTTTATTTAGTTTAACAGTGATTTTAATGTGTTGATTATTGTAGCAATCTGGCGTGACAGCCGTTTAAATGATCGAATGGGTTCGGTATGGATTTAGGTGAATGATATTAATGATCAAGACGGAGTTACATTTCTAAGTGATGACAAGGATATGAACTTTCTATTTAGTTTTGTAATAATATCCACGTATCGTAATGTGTTTTGAAACTTTGGATTGCTATGTTTTCTTTCGCATGTGTATGGACTTTTGATGTCTTAATTATTGTATCTTAATTTGATAAAATGGTGAACTCGATAATGAATTTTACCAGTTTAAGGTTAAACGCGGATCCCCACGGTGAATTTAACCCATTTAAAAATTGTTTATATTAAACGAGTTTCCCCGAATACCCGTGGGTTTTCCCGATTCCCAGATGGGGATTCCCCGTTTACATCCCTGCGGTTTTTAAACTGTTATGGTATTCAAAAAACTAACCGGGGACGGGGGGACCAATCCCCGCCCTATCCCTACTTTATAGTGTCATTATATAAGATCAACCCTTTAACTTTCAAGAAAAATAAAGGATAAATAAAACTATGTGTAACAATAAGAATATTTACAAGGATAGTGAACTGTCTCGTTAACGAAAACAGTTGGATTGTAGAATAGCATGAGCCAACATCGTGCCAACTTCAACCTGGGCATGGGTGCTAAGGTGAAGCCCGTCTGGTTGCAGTTCGAGTCCCTTTGCATCCACTGTCATTACATTTGGAAGCTCGAGTCCATGTTGAGCTTCTCTTACGATGTCTACATAAGATCCTTCACCGGATGCTAAAGCAACCTATGATTATGAACAAAAGTGTGCATGTTATAAGGGAGAACGGTATTTAAACCAAAGTCGATCAAAAAACATATAGTTTCATTTTCAAAAGCAAAAGTATATTGCCAATTACCTACTTATATTTTAAAACTTTAACCATCTTAATTACATATTTTTATTGAATTACTAGTTTAGCAACTCGTGTACCATACAGGAATTAGAATATTTAAACATATAAAAAACTTAACTATAACAATTGGATGAATAAAATATAGTAAACAATGTGAATTTTAACTATATGGGATGAACATATTAGCATAAGAACAGATATAGTGGACACAATTTTACAATTGATATTTCGAACTCAACAGAATCCTTAAAATTTTATAAAACGATGTGGATTATTAATAATAATCCTTGATATTTGAATTACTGATAATATTAATCCTGAAACATAATCCCTATAAAATAGACGGATGATTTTTTAAAATGATCTAGTGTAATTATTTAATTAATTTTAACATAAGAATTGTAGATTACATGTGTCGAAAGAAAGATACATCAATTAGCAATTTAGTTAAGTGTCAAGTGGTATTTATTTACTCTTTAAATATAATAGATATATAATTAAAATAACGGAGATATAATTGATATATATGATTAACTATAACAATACGGAAAATACTATTATATATTTTTATTCAAAAGACATTTTTAAAAAATATGAACTTCTTGGCTAATTTAAGCATTAAAAACATGGTGATTGCCTTTTTGAAAAAACATAATAAAGGTCGAAGAGAGCATTAATTAGTCTCATATTTTCAAGAGACGATAATATGTCGAAATTATAGTAATGAGTAGTTATATAACTTTCATTAAGACTAAGAAATATAGCATATACATATATTTTGTTAGGTTTCGGTAATAACCATTCCGTAAAAACGTGAGCATCAGTTTAAAATTTATGCATTTAATGTATAAACTTAAGTATCTGATGCTAAAATTTATACATTTGATAAATTTATGCATTTCATGTAAATAATTCTGCATTTCATGATAAATTTGTCCACTTTGATCGACAAAATTTGTATATTTAATGTTCAAGATTTTGCATTTGGTGTATAATTTAATGAATAAATTTTTAAGTAAGTTTAATGTTATACGAGTATTATAATATTTATTAATATTGAATACGAATAATGGTTTTAAGTTATAAATTTAATTTTTAAATGTGCATTTGATAAACAAATTTGAGTTTTTTGAAGTGGTTCTCGCGTTTCTCAAGAAATTGGAGGGTTCTTACCTGCACACACGCGCGCGCACACACACACACACACACACACACACACACACATATATATATATATATATATTAAATGAGAATCTAAATATATATTTAGAACTGTGAGAAGCACTGTAATTCATTTTTTTACTTATTGATTTACAAAATTTTGAATATATAATGAATCACGAATTCTAGATAACTGAATTAACAATTCACTACATTTTTAAATTGATTCATTAGTTTTCGAATATAAATTGTAAATCACATATTTAAAAAACGAATGAATTAATGTACAAAATTAGTAAATCATAGTGTTTATCACTTATCAAAATATATATTTAGATTCTCACGATTACACACACACACAAACACACACACACACACACATATATATATATAAAATATGGTTCTAGAGAGTATCACTCCTTATGTAGCGCACCAGAAGGTACCACCTTTAAAAAACTTTTTTTTAATTTTTTTTCATAAACATGTTCTAATTAACATTATGAAGATCATATGTAAATTTCACATACATTCACATCTCCTAGCCCTAAAAAATGATGTGAACGCACACTTACATAATTTTGTATATATGTGAACATGCATATATGTGATGTGTGATTTCATGCACTTAGAGTGTTCGAATTTGCGTGAAATTCATATATATCATCTGTTTAATATTAATTAGAGTAAAAGACATTTTTGGTCCTTGTGATTTGATGGTTTACCCGGATTCGGTCCCTTAACCTTAATAAGGTCAACTTTCATCCCTATTTTGCTAATTTTGTGTCATTTTAGTCACTCGTCCGTTAAACTTAACGACACAACCGTTAAACTTGTAAGAATGACATTTTTACCCTTTTCATTGAGACGCTTTTTATCCTTATGGTTTTATTATTTACCCATTTATAGTCCAACATTTATTTTATTTTATTTTATCTTTATAATTATATTATTTATAGATATACTTAATTTATTATAAACACGCTTATTTTAATTATAAATACTTAAATTTTAATATTTTATTTACATTTACTATTGTTCGTATTTTATTTAAAATTTAACTTTTATTTTAATTAAAATTATATATTTTCTTTACTAATTTATTTAAAGTTTATCTTCTTTATTAATTTTAATTTTTATAATATTATTGTTGACATTTACATATGTAAATTTGTTAGTTGTGTTTAAGTAGATATAATATCGTCGATATTTTTTCTCTCCAAAGTCACTATTTCTTCAAATATCTTCCAACCTAATCAATTATCGACACATAAATTATATACATATGTGAATATACTTGAAGAAATAATAACATTGGAAGATACTTGAAAATATTTTATACACAAACACACACACACACACACATATATATATAGAATATGGTTCGAGGGAGTACCACTACTTATACAGCGCACCAGAAGCTACCAACTTTAAAAAACCATTTTTTTAATTTATTATTACATAAACATGTTTTAATTAACATTATGAAGATTATATGTAAACTTCACATACATCCACATATTCTAGCTCCTAAAAAGTGATGTGAACGTACACTTACATAATTTTGCATATATGTAGTGCGTGATTTCATGCACTTAGAGTGTTTGAATTTGCGTGAAATTCACATATTATCTGTGTAATGTTAATTAAAACATGTTTGTGAAAAAAAATTCAAAAAAAAAAATAATTTTACGAGTGATACCTTCGGGTGCGCTGTGTAGTAGGTGGTACTCACTTGAACATATATATATATATATATATATATATATATATATATATATATATATATATATATATATATATATATATATCCAAGACATAAATTATATAATATACACATAAATATTATGTGTATTAAATTATATACACATAAATTATATACATATATACATATATATATATATATATATATATATATATATATATCCAAAACATATAATATAATTTATGTGTCGATAATTGATTAGGTTGGAAGATACTTAAAGAAATAGTGACTTTGGAGAGGAAAAATATCGACGATATTATATTTACTTAAACACAACTAACAAAATTACATATATAAATGTCAACAATAATATTATATAATTAAAAGTAATAAAGAAGATGAACTTTAAATAAATTAGTAAAGATATATGTATTTAAATTAAAATAAAAGTTAAATTTTAAATAAAATACGAACAATACTAAATGTAAATAAAATATTAAAACATAACTATATTTAATAAAATAAGTGTGTTTATAATGAATTAAGTATATCTATAAATAATATAAGAGTATTATAAAGATAAAATAAAATAAAATAAATGTTGGACTATAAGTGGGTAAATAATAAAACCATAGAGACTAAAAACGTCTCAATGAAAAGGGTAAAAATGTCATTCTTACAAATTTAACGGTTGTGTCGTTAAGTTTAACGGACGAGGGACTAAAAGGGCACAAAATTAGCAAAATAGGGATGAAATTTGACATTATTATAGTTAAGGAACAGAATCCGGTTAACCATCAAACCACAAGGACCAAAAATGTCCTTTACTCTATTAATTAAAACATGTTTTTGAAAAAAAAAATTTAAAAATAAATAATTTTACAAATGATATCTTTGGATGCGCTTGATGATGCCCAATAATACCAATAATGATTTTAAGTAATAAATTTAATTTTGAATATTCCAATGAAGATGATAATGATGATGATAAGATGATTTCACGATGATGATGATGGAATGATCTTGTTTTAAAGGTATGGTCGTTTTTTAATATATTTTCGTAACGAAAAATTTCGAAAGATTAATCGTGTTTATCCGATATATTTGGAAGACGAATCCGATGCATCGTGTTTATAAAGATCAATCGTGTTTGAAAATGAATCCAAAGAAAATGTATCACAATTTTTTAAGAATCAAATGAACATGCATCGTGTTTGGATATGAATCCGAAGAAGATGTATCACCATTTTGATGATTCATGATGGTGAGACGAAAAAGATGATATATATGGCCGAAAATGAGGATGAAGAACCAAGATGCATCACAAATTGAAGGATGAACATTAGATGCATCGACATCAAATCATCTTTTTTGAATTTGTTTAGATTTTGTAATTTTAGAAGTGTATCAATTAATTTTATTTAGCATTTATTGTTTGGCTATTTGATTGAATATTCGATTAATATAAAATTAAATTTTATTGGACTAGATTTATTAATTTTCCCAAAATACTCATATGCATACCAAATACGTGCATCGCGTGATGCACTAATGATCATTTTATCTAAAGGCTATGGTTGGTTCTTTTTTTGGTTCCCGATGCATGTGGTTCCTCATAGAAACTGACCCTATGTATGTATGTGTATGTGTGTGTGTCTATATGTAACAACCTAACTTTTGACCAAATACATAATATCTGATTTTAAGCTAATAATGTAATTTTATTATATTATTTGATTTATAATTTAATTAAGTAATGAATTTATTTAATTAAATTATATAATTGTTTTAAATTATTTAGATGATCAAAAAGCTAAAAGAGAGATAAAATACAAAAGTATAGTGGGTTAAATTCAAATATGACCAATTTGATATATAAAAGCCAAATTAATGATTACTTAAGATCATTATCACAAAAACCACTCTCTTTCTCTTCTTTCTCTCTCTACAAACCGGTTTCTCAATAAATTGTCAAGAAATTTCTTTAATTCTTGTATTAATTGAAGATTCAAGACCAAAGAAGGTTACAACAAACATCAAACAACAATTATCTACAAGATTTCAAGGTAAAACTCATCTAAATTTCGGTATTTTATGAGTTTAGTTCGGTTTTAAAGAAAAACCGAAAATCAAAAGAGTTATAACATGAAATTGTGTTGCATGTTAGAATAAATGAATTGAAATCATGTAATTAAGTAATTTGAAGTTATAGAAACAGAAATCATGAGTCGGATTGTCCAAAATAAGCAAGAAAATGTACATTTTTGATAAAATAGTGTTCTTGGCAAAAGGTGCATATTTTGGACAATCTTGATCAAAATAAGGTGTTAATGATAAGGAAAATAGTATGAAATCAACCAAATAATGATAATACAACTTTATGTTAAGTTGCATGTTGATAAAATGGATTTTTGGGAAATTTTATGAAAAATCCGTAAAAGATGAACACCAAGAACAATTTTTGGAAAAAATTATGAAGTCATGGGATCCGAATTCGGATGAGACCGAATTCGGATGAAGCCCTACTTCGGATAAAATATCTAATTCGGATGGCCCATTTCGGATGATGCTAATTCGGATGACCCCATTTCGGACCAATTTCGGATCTCAACTCAAACATAATTCAGATTTTCTAATTCGGATCTTGTATCACTTCGGATCAAATACACCATTTCGGATATGCCATTTCGGATGACCTAGAACCGAATCCGGATGATCCGAATTCGGTTGGTCCTAATCCGGATGTGATTTTATAATTCAAAATACACAACAGATTTCCATATATAAATATGAATGATTAATCATTAAAATCAAAGATCTATAAACTTAAGAAATACTATCAATTAGAAAACATATGAATATATGCATGATCACATATGATTAGATTCCGAGAATGCAACTTTATGAGCATATAAACATCAAGTAAGTATATGACATGATTAGACATGCTTTCTTAAGAATTATATTGAACAAATGAAAACTAAGAAAGGTTCTAATGAGATTAATGATCATATGATCAAGAATGAGATATTGAGATTAAAAGACCAACGAAAGAACCTTGAGCTTATTGAATTGAATGAACACCGAATATATATATTATTCAGATGATATAAGAGCTAATAAATATCAGAAATGATATTAATAACAGATTGAGCAAGGAGCAAAATGGCGAGCATCTGAAAGTCTGATATAAGTCAGATAGTGGTTCTAATCCACTACAGATTGTGAGCAACAGAGTCAGAGCCAGAAACTAAAAGAGCACAAATAGCCAGTAACAGTGAGTTGTAGATTTCACTTTAACTGCATATTATGTGAATTGAGACTTTTGTTGCATGATTCTGATTTATTGATATTCTGATCTGAGCTTATTGAAATATTGTCATAGTATATTTACTATGATTTGTTGAGCTGAGTATTTCTTCTTCTAGATTCGATTCTTTGACGAGTCATTTGATTGTTAAGCTTAACACCATCACTATTGCTCAGTGTTGGGTTAATGTTAGGCTTATGATGTGCTGATTTACGTGATGAAAGCACAGAGGGTAGCTAGAGCTGAGCATTCTGATGATATCCATATAGAGCTTTTACTGGTAGCTAGCCCAGTACGTGGCTGATCCCCACTAATGATGCGTGTGTATGGATTATCATCATCCGAGCATTCCTTATGAATTTGTCTTAGAGTCTCAAGAGCAACAACAGTTTTATAACTGGGAGCTGAGCAAAAGTCGCGCATCAAAAGAGCATTAATTGGCCAATGACCCTTCGAGATTGAGCTGTGCATGAGCCTAGTGCAGTGCATATAGAGCTGAGCCGTGCATGAGCCGAGTGTAGTGCATGTGCTTCCGCGTTCATAATTGCATGTTAAATGTGAAATTCTACATTCTCACTAAGCAAATAAGCTTACCCCGTTGTTGCATTATTTTTCAGGTAAAGGCAAAGGATTGGCTGGACCTAGTTCATAGGTCAGAACTTTAAAAGAGCTTGAAGTGCATTAGAACCTGTTTCAACACCGTGGTATTTGGCTGATGATAGAGCTTTGGGGTTCGGGTCTAGTTTATATTATGTGATTTGATGTAATAGTCTAGATATTTGTACCTTGCTACTTAAAACTGTCTCTGATTGTAATTAACTTTATTTCCGCAACTGTTAGTTTTATCTTAGTTTCCTGATTGATATTGCGTTGCTACTGGGCCTTGACTTGAGACCTTTGAGAAATCAGAGGGTCTCACAGGATGGTATCAGAGAAATAGTTTGAGTGAATCATTGTATTACATGTAATACATGATCTCAAACTTGTGCAATGCTATAGTATCAATCATGACAGGATGGCTTGAACTAAGATAGGTTTCAGAGACTAGTAGGACGGGGCATGAAAGGGTACAATATGCTAGACTAATGATCTAAACATTTAGTGATTTGAATTTCAGAGCTATGTCAGGAGAAGGTGGACCATCAGGTGGCATGACCCCAGAGCAAGTCCTGGAAATGATGCAACAACTAATAACCCAGAATAATGAGCAACAAAACAAGTTTATGCTAGAGCAAATTGAATCAATAAAGAAAACTGAAAAGAGAAATAAACATAAAAAGAAGCAAACTGAACAGTCAAGCGAATCGGAATCCGATAATGAGCATGTCAATAAACGAGTTGTGCAGCCAAAAGGCTGTAGATTTAAAGATTTCAAAGCGAGTGGTGCTATGACGTTTGAAGGCACAGTAAATCCAATACAAGCGTTAGATTGGATAAGTCATACTGAAGAGATCTTCAGTATCTCAGAATGTCTGGACAGTAATAGAGTTAAGTTTGCTACAGCACTGTTCGTTGGAGCTGCTAGAGCCTGGTGGAAAACACAGAGGAGCATCTATGGTGAGGAAGCAATTACGACATTGGATTGGGAGCAGTTCTTGGAGATGTTCAACGCCAAATATTGTCCAACAGACAAACAAGACGAACTCGAGATGCAGTTGATGCAATTGAAACAAGGAACTAAGACCGTTGATGAATATGAACATGAGTTCTCGAGACTTTGCGGCTACTCGTCATATCAAGTAGCAACAGAAGAGCGTAAGATAAACCGATTCTGACTGGGTCTGAATCCAATATATAGAAGACAAATGAGCAGCATAAAGTTCACGACGTATCTCAGTATAGTGGAAGCAGCAAGAATGGTGGAGCGGGAATTCACAGATTCGAGTTGTGAACCCGTTATGATGGCTATAAGTCCTACATGTCCATCTCCACCTAAGAAACAGAAGTCCAGTAGATTCTTCGGTTCATCAAAGTCCAGTCACCAACAGTCACAAGCATCCTCTACACCTCAGAAGACTAGAGTTTACTCCATACAGTCAGGAGCGCGATCGTGCAAACGTTGTAACAAATTTCATAACGGACGCTGCAACCCTAGAGACGTGACTTGTTACACCTGTAACCGGATTGGACATGGAAGTGATGAGTGCCCGGAAAGAAGCGATGTATGCTACAACTGTGGTGAGCGTGGACATTATGCCAAACATTGCCCGAATACACGCGTGCTTACTAATCCTGAACAACCAGTTGGCAGAGCAATTCAACAGAGTACTACAATGATACCTACAGCAAAGGCGCGAGCTTTCCATATAACTGCTGAAGATGTTGAGGAGACACCAGAGACGCCAAAAGACCCCAATGGTAACTAATACTAAGTTTCTTATATGCTAAAATGATTTAATTCTGTTACCATATGAATTTCAATTCCAACATAAGTAGTGAGTAAACTGTATAACCCTGTCATCGATAATGAATAATGTGGATGACATATGGGTCGTATCAGTTGAAGTTACGATATAAATGCATTTCCAATAAGAAATTATATCTATAGACAATATAGGTATTGTAATCTGAAACATGTATGATTCAAAACCCGAGAGAAATCAAAATTTAATCCTAAACACCAGCTACTTCGTAAATCCTTGTGATCTAAATGATTACAGCGTGTCTTATAATAAGACAGAGGTAGAAGTTGCTAATCCAATGAATATTAATGAGAAGAGTATCTAAATCAAGTAATTAAGCACCTAATGACAACTTGAACGAGAATCAAAGAAGTCAGAGACACAAAGCGAGAGTGATAAAGAAATAGATTGAGAACTTTGTTAAGCCAAGCAATTAGCCATGAATGGCTAATGAAAAGCCGTCAAAAGTTAAAATAAATGTAAGAATGGATTCTCATTATGTCGACGCGAGACTAGTGAGATATCTAATATGGAATTCCTATTCCACCTAACTGCATATAAAATGAAAAGTTTCTACCAAAAAGAGTAAAGTAATTATGAATTCAGAAATTCACCAATGAAGATTCAAACCTAAGTATATGCACATAATTAAACAGAATCAAAGATTATTGTTTTGTCGAAACCTCTTGACCGAATGACACAGTGAACTAATAGAGGAAGGCGAGGACGATAAAGTAGAAGATGATGTCAATGGTCGTGGAGACGGTTTTGGAACCCTGGTAACTCGAGACCTGACTTCAATAACAGAATCTGTCGTCGTGTCTAACGAATCACACCGAGAAAACCTAAGCAAATTGTTGATTTCTATCAACTTGTTCCTTAGAATTCGATTCCGTATAATATTTGTTTTCTATGTTGTTAGTATTCCCTATTCGCTGAAAGATTTGAAGCGTATGATCTCTTCAAGTTCTTGATCATATTCGAATTGCCTGAAATATCTCTTAACTGCTAAAACCATTGCGAAGAAGATGTGGACGATCGTAACTCCAAACTTTGAATTCTCTGTTCGAACTCTTGTTTGGTTCGGCGAGCTTTAAGATGCAATATTTCAACATTTTGCCTCAAACTCTCATCCTTGGCTTCTAACACTCGATCATCTTGGAGGATTTTGCTTCTCGAGAGGTTGCTTACATAAAGGATTTAGCGGATATGACAGCGTAATTGAGACCAAGGAAGTTGAGATGAAGTCGATACGCGAAGAGTTGACTCCGATTGTTGCGCAGAAGGATTGATTTCATTTGTTTAGTAGAGCGAAGAAAAATTTTAAGACTTCACAGCAAGACAGCATAAATCAGAAATCAGTTAAGCGATTGATGATTGAAACATCATCAATAAAAGAAACATAAAGTACAGATATCAGACTTCCAAAAGCTTTACGGCTAGTTTCAAAGGAAAATGAAAGAGAGATATGAGCTAACTGATATATATAGAGATAATAGCTGAATTGAATAAAATCTCAGAAGCCATAAAAATCTCTTATGAAATTGCATAAAGTTAGCCCATGAAGGTTTTGCAATAGTATAGAGGAGAGATTTAAAAGCCATAACTGACTCAAGATCGAATGAAAGAGATATATGAGCTAACTCATGTATTGAGTTGCTATCTGGATTGATTATGGCGAAAAGCATGAAGCTCATATAATACGAGTATGAATAATAAATCAGAATTTCTAAAATGATCAAACAGCGAAACATGGAATCAAATATAAACTCTGAAAAGAGAAATTTAAGTTTTGTACTTGAGAATCTCAAAGAAACATAAGATGTGAAATACAGATGGTGCTCATTCAGTGGAAACACCACAAAGGTTCGTATCAGTCTTGGGAATCAGGATATCATAAAAACTATCTGCCCAAGTCTGTTCGAACATATCTAACTTCGGAGACGAAGTTTGTGCGTGGTGGAGCCCATTCTGTAACAACCCAACTTTTAGCTCAACTAAATATCTGATTTTTGAGATAATAATGTAATTTTATTACATTATTTATGATGTAAGTTATTTAAGTTTGAAAATATTTATTTAAAATTATATATAAGATATTAATTATTAAAGATGAGTAAATTAAAAGATATGTAAAATACAAAAGTTTAATGGGTTAAATAGCAAATTTAACCAAAGTTTATATATAAACCATGAAAATGATCATTTAAGATCATTAAAAACAATTAACTCTCTCTCTCTTCTTTCTCTCTCTACATTCGGTCCTTCAAGAATTCATCAAAATGGTTTATAAATTTGTAGTTAATTGATACATTGAAGTCAAGAGAAGGTTACAAGAAGCAAACAATAAGCATTTACAAGATTTCAAGGTAATCTTTAGTGTAATTTCGAAATTTGGTTCGGTTTTATGTAAAAACCGAAGCCAAAGAAATTAAATTATGAAATTATTGTTGCATGTATAAGAATTTTGTAGTTTATGATAAATTTATGATAATAGATGAAACAGAAACAGAAATCTGGGGTTAGATCGTTCGAATAAGCAAGAAATTTGATTTTTATGAAAATATATGTTTTTGACAAAAACTTGCTTATTTTGGACGATCTTGACAAATTAATGATGTTATTAATAGGGAAATTAGTATAAAAACACTCAAAAAGTGATATTACATCAATATATTTCATTGCATGTTGATAAAGATGAAAGTTTGATAATTATTAATAAAATCCGTATGAAGAACACCAAGAACACCAAGAACAATTTCTGGAAAATTATGAAGACTCGGGATCCGAATTCGGATGAGACCGAATTCGGATGTAGCCCATTTCGAATCTGTACTTCGGACAAAAACTTAAATTCAGATATTTTGGCTATTTTGGATGAAGCACCATTTCGGACAGAAGGTGGTCCGAACTCGGATGAACCGAGTTCGGATGGCCCATTTCGGATGGTGCTAGTTCGAATGAATCATTTCGGACCAACTTCGGATGGCTTATTTCGGATGACCTAGAACCGAATCCGGATGATCCGAATTCGGATGATCCGAATTCGTATGGTCCTAATCCGGATGTGATTTTTATAATTCAATATATATACAATAGATTTCCTAATATAAATATGAATGATCAGATTTCAGAAATGTAACTTTATAAGACTTTGAGATTATTACTGACAAAGAATAGAAAGATTCTGATAAGATTTAAGAGATTGATGATAATATGATCAAAATATAAGATTGTGAGATCAAAGACCAACGAATGAATCTTGAGCATAAATGATGAACACTGAATATATATTATTCAGATGATATAAGAGCTAATAAATATCAGAAATGATATTAATAACAGATTGAGCAACGAGCAAAATGGCGAGCATCTGAAAGTCTGATATAAATCAGATAGTGGTTCTATCCACTACAGATTGTGAGCAACAGAGCCAGAGCCAGAAACTAAAAGAGCACAAATAGCCAGTAACTGTGAGTTGTAGATTTCATTTTAACTGCATATTATGTGAATTGAGACTTTTGTTGCATGATTCTGATTTATTGATATTCTGATCTTGAGCTTATTGAAATATTGTCATAGTATATTTACTATGATTTGTTGAGCTGAGTATTTCTTCTTCTAGATTCGATTCTTTGACGAGTCACTTGATTGTTAAGCTTAACACCATCACTATTGCTCAGTGTTGGGTTAATGTTAGGCTTATGATGTGCTGATTTACGTGATGAAAGCACAGAGGGTAGCTAGAGCTGAGCATTCCGATGATATCCATATAGAGCTTTTACTGGTAGCTAGCCCAGTACGTGGCTGATCCCCACTAATGATGCGTGTGTATGGATTTATCATCATCCGAGCATTCCTTATGAATTTGTCTAAAAGTCTCAAGAGCAACAACAGTTTTATAACTGGGAGCTGAGCAAAGTCGCGCATCAAAAGAGCATTAATTGGCCAATGACCCTTCGAGATTGAGCTGTGCATGAGCCTAGTGCAGTGCATATAGAGCTGAGCCGTGCATGAGCCGAGTGCAGTGCATGTGCTTCCGCGTTCATAAATTGCATGTTAAATGTGAAATTCTACATTCTCACTAAGCAAATAAGCTTACCCGTTGTTGCATTATTTTTCAGGTAAAGGCAAAGGATTGGCTGGACCTAGTTGTTAGGTCGGGACTTGAAAGAGCTTGAAGTACATTAGAACCTGTTCCAACACCTTGGTACTTAGCTGATGATAGAGCTTTGGGATTCGGGTCTAGTTTATAATATGTGATTTGATGTAATAGTCTAGATGTTTGTACCTTGCTACTTAAAATTCTGTCTCTGTTTGTAATTAACTTTTATTCCGCAACTGTTAATTTTATCTTAGTTTCCTGATTGATATTGCATTGCTAATGGGACCTAGACTTGAGACCTTTGAGAAATCAGAGGGTCTCACACGGTTGATCAGGTTGTGTGAACACATCACATACCTGACTAACAGGTTGTCTCACGCTGGCCACTAAGGCAGCACCTCTCTTAGACATTTCCAAGGCATTTCTTTTCTGTTGCCTTGACAGCTCATCATTCAGTAAGGATCCATATAAGTTTACAAGATCCATACCTTTAATGGTGCTTGAATTTCTCAAGATGGTAAGAAGTAGTTCCACTCTTCAGGCAGGATGTCCAAGAACTTGTTCACCAGAGTCAGGCTGTCCTTTGTGATCCCAACAGCTTTGAGATCATTAATAAGAGCAGTAAACCTGGTGTAGGTTTCTGTGAGAGACTCCTTTGTTTTTGCAAAGAAGAGTTCATACTGTCTAACAAGATTATTGATCCTGTTATCCTGTGGGTACACCATAGACGGTACACAAAGTATCCCACATCTCCTTTGCAGTCTTCATCTTCTTAACCTGTTTGAACACATTGTCAGGAAAAGAAATGACCAGGTACTTCCTGGCTTTAGCATCCAGAGCAACCAGTCTTTTGTCTTCATCAGACCATTGAGCTTTGGCCTTCTCAAAGGTTCTGATTTCAGGGGCAGCTCCTTCAACAGCAGGAGTGATAGTAGTAACAGAAGTTGGCACATAGAGACCTTCCATTACTATCTCTGGCAGTTGAACGTCCAGATTCTCAAAATAGAGCATCATTCTGCACTTCTAACCAGAGAAGTTCTGATGATTGAACTTGGGGGGTTTGGCCATTGACCCACTGTCATAGTAAGAGGAGGAACTTGCAGCACTGTTGTCCATGGGAAAGTAGGGAGAATGAGAGATCTAGAGTTGACACACACTCTATCTGCTCTGATACAGCTATTTAAAAACTCAACACTCTTTTCTCAATGTTTGCGTATATTATCAACAAGTGATAATTACAAAAAAGTTTGACTGCGAAAAGGTTCAAGCTGAGATGACAGATGCAACAGTTGTTTAACTAATCTAAGACTCACTCAGACTAGATACAATGACTACACTCACTTAGATGTACTCACTGATTTTACAAGACACAGATGGACAGCTTGAGTATGAACAGCTTAGACACACGTACTGTTATATTCGAGCAGACTTGCATGCATGAAAAACACACTTTAATGCACGATTTGATTTCACACTCTTGGATGACTCACAATCTTTAGAAGCTTCCTTTTATAATCTCACTGAGAATCTTAGTGAAGCTTCTTCAATTGACGATGAGATAGTGGAAGGTCTTTCCAAAAAGACAAGACACATTTTCTGCACATTCTGATAAAGCATGTTTGTCTTCATATGGCAGAATCTTTGTCTTTTTCTTTTTGTCACTGTTGCATAAGGCTTTAACCAAAAGAGGAATGCCAACTTTGTATCTTTCTTCTTTTGTTAAGGCCATTTTGATATAAGAAAAGGTTTGTCACCCTTTTCAGATATCCGTTTGTCTTCATGTAACAGAACAGCGTACGCAGGCTGTGCAGTCTCTATTTTCCACTTTGTCTTCGACTTGTAAACTGATCTTGTGGCCAAAAACAATACATGAGGACTTGGAAACATATTCCATAAAGTGTTTAGCCTGTTCACAAAGAACAGGTTCTGTTCACAAAGAACAGAACACTCAGAATCTGTCCAAGCTGCTCAACAGAACAGAGCAGCGTAGACAGTTTATGTCCAGCCTGTTGAGCAGACAGAACAGCTTAGACAATCTGCCTTTGTTGCAATGAATGCAACAGGGTAAGCAGCTTTGCCTGATATTGCAATCACTTATCATGTTTCAATAAGGCATAATCTAGCCTTAAATTATACCTTCAAGTGCATCAAACAGGTTTGATTAAAAATCTCCCACTGAGATGTAGAGCAGGTTTGACTGAGGCCTTTTAGTACCTAACAATCCCGATACCCAACAGAAAGACAGTGAGCCAGCAAATCTTCCATATGAGACTGCTCGGCAAGCTGAAATTATAGGGGAGCCTGGATTATCAGGCACATGCTCAGAAAAAGGTAAGGCTCCAGAAGCATCAGAGCTTACTGAACAAGAAATGATAAGAGCCTTGCCCAGATTAGATGATGAGGATGTAACTTTTTATTTTGAAGATGACTTAGATCAGGAAGAGCATGAGGAAGGAGAATTTATTCCAGAAGATATCCCTTATTGGAAGTCGGACGATGAGATAGTGATGAACGAAGATGACGAAGCAGATGAGATAGTGATTTAGAAGCAACTTGTCACAGAGGTATATACAACTGAAGATCAGATCGTGATAGACATAGAAGTGCTTAAAACTGTCTTAGATGTTGAATGAGAATCTTAAGTACTTGATAGAGAGCTCATCGATGAAGAAAAGAGAAAGTTGTGGTTAAGTACAGAAGAGAAGAACAAGGCATTGACATTGAAAAAAAATGAAAGTGCCTAGTTCTGGAAAACTGTCTGGAAGCATAATTAGCTGGTTCTATGATCGAGAACTGCAACTTTTCATTATTAAGAGAAAGGATGGACTTCAATATATGAGGAAAAGGCTGAAGGACTTCAACTCCTTGCCCAAGGGTGAGATAAATGCCTTAGCCTGGAAAGAGCTTGTCAACATCGGAGACGATCCCTATGCTGAAGTCATTGCTAAGATCATTCGAAGGCAAGGAAGGTCTAGGAAGTTTTAGAGACTCAATCCGAGAATAGGCAAGAGAGTAATGGACCATACAAGGGTAGATCCTCTAACTGGCAGCCTTGGATGAAGATGTATTACAAGCCAGTTAGATGCCTAAAGAAAGTGCCTCTAAAACCAATGCCTCATGATGTCTTAGGTAGACTTAAGTGGTGGTATGTGGACAGTGAGACATGTGAAGCTGTGATGGATGATGAGGATGAAAAGGTGATCTTGAAAGTGTATGATCCCCTACACCTAGTAAACTTGTCTAAAGACGATTTGCTCAAGCTTCATGATCAGGAATTCCCTTTTTATGAGCATTTGAATTGTTATGGCAGAAAGTATCAGATAGTTGTAAAGGTTTGTGTAGAGTAGGGTCTGTATGCAGGTAGTATCTTGAATAAGCCTAGTTCTGTAGACTAATGAACATCTTACTAGAAGCTATCGTCAAGGGGGAGTCTGTTGGTACACCCTGTGTGACGATAGCAATCTGGATATGTAATAAATAGTCATTTATAATATATGAGGTTTTATTAATACATGTTGTGTATGTTAATCCATAACTATGTGTGATATTGTAAGGTCTAAACACTACAGATCTATCTAGACGCGGAACCGTCAAAGAGTGCGGATTCCTCTTTAACGGGTAGACGGAAACAACTCTCACTATGAAACACGGAGACTATCAACGAGCTGCACGAACGACACACGAACGCACCTACTAGAAGATTCTCTCCGAAACACTAACCTAGTGATAAACTCGAAATCGCTTAATGCTTAATCACTCTCGAACTCTGCAAAAAGTCATCTAATAATTCGAGTCTATCCCTAATTATAGAGGCTAATTCGAGTCTGCCATGGGCCAAACTCGAATCAGGCCCAAGGCCCATTCGAGTTTGTCCCCTCTGACACTCTCGAATCTGCCTACTGGAACACATTCGAATCTGCTATAGATTCGAATCTGATTAACTTATGAATTCGAATTTAACCTAAATTCGACTTTCACATATTAAACCTGTATTTGAAACTTATGTTTTTAACTTATATTTGATTTTATCTTTGATCTTTATGTTTAAACTTCTTGTAATACGTTACATTAAGTTCAAACATACAATCAATAATAATTATCAAACATATATAAACATATATATCAAACACTTGCTAATACCACAATGTTGGATCATTTAGACTGCTATCGTCACACACGGTGTACCAACAGACTCCCCCTTGACGATAGCTTCTAACAATTCACACATTTGATTAAGTACTTTGTTTATTATTTATTCAAACTGCTGCCAGCATACAAACCCTTTTCAATACATACTTTAACTACATTTTCATACTTTCTAGCCTCACTATCCATATGAGTGTCGCTTGAGATCTTATGAGCATGTAGCACTTGAAGGTCATCCTTAGAAAGGTTTACAAGGTGAAGAGGATCATAGACTCTAAGAATCACTTTTTCCTCAAAATCTTCCATCACAGCTTCTCCCGTTTCACTTTCCACATACCACCAGTTTAGGTTTTTCATGACGTCCTGTGGCATTGGATTGAGTGGTACCTTTCTCAGACATCTGACTGGTCTGTATTGTATCTTCATCCATGGACGCCCAGTCAGAGGATCAATTCGAGAATGATCCATTACTCGTTTACCTATCCTCGGATTGAGACGTTCGAACTTCCTCGACCTTCCTTCTTTTCTTATGATCTTGGCAATTATTTCAGCGTAAGGATCGTTGCCGATATTGATTAGCTCCTTCCAAGCTAACGCCTTTATCTCAATCTTCGGCAAGGAGTTGAACAATTTCAGAGTTCTTCTGAGGTACTGGAGGACATCTTTTCTTTTGATAATGAATAGCTGCAATTCACGATCAAAGAACCAGCTCAATATACTTCCTGACAGCTCTCCAGCACCAGGCACACGAATCTTCTTCTTCAACTCTAACTCCTTTTGCTCTGCCCTGAACCATAGTTTTCTTTTCTCTTCATTGGTAAGCTCTCTGGCAGGCTCTTCTCTTGATGAATCAACATTTAAAGCAGCATTGACTACTTCTATGTTAATCACATTATTTTCGTCTATCATATAAGTATCTGTGATTGGGTTTTGCTGAACGATGATCTCATTTGCTTCATCATCTTCGTCAGCACAAACTTCATCATCGGATTTCCAATCTGCTATATCTTCGGGAACAAATTCTCCTTCTTCTAATTCCTCCATATCATCCTCAAAATCAAAGCCCAGGTCCATAGGGTCATCGTCGAGATCCATTAGTGCTTCAATCATCTCATTTATCTCCGACTCTGTGGCTTTGGATGAACTTGCCTCTCCTTCTACAGCTCCCGATTGACTTGGCTCCCCCTGAGTCTCAGCATCCTGAGCAGCAGAAAAATCTACTGGCTCATTCTGTCTTTGCGTGCTGGGATCATTGCCATTGTCATCTTCATTATTATCATCATCATCCCTGGCAGCTCCACATGATCACGGCAGCTTGTCTCCCGCTGAGCCTTTATATTTTTCATTAACTGCTCAATCAGGGAGCGCATCGATCTTAATTCGGCCGATTGATCAGCTACAAAGGTTTTCAGCTCCAAGTTCTCTTCCTGAACCTTATCCACAATCTTCTTCAGGTCGACATTCTCATTATCTAGATTTGCATGATGCTTCTGAATTTCACCGATAGTCGTTGTCAGGCCAAAGATTTGAATCTGCTGGAAGTCAACTCTATCTTTTAGTTGCAAAAACCTTTGATTCTCTGCGTAGGTGGTTGAGGTGAATGGAATGGATTGTATTGGAGTAGGAATGATGGGTGATGGGATGTATGGTTCAGCAGGTGGTGGTGATGGTGGAATGGTAGATTGAGTAGGTGGATGTTGAGGTACTTCAGGCTGTGCAGCTGAAGCTGAGGTAGCCCCATGCATAAACCGATGGCATTTTGCCCGTTGCCGATGCACCAGAGGCACTACTTCTTCATCATCTTCATAATCTGAGTCCTCCGACTCCACTGTAGCTCTTTTCCTCCTTCCTTCTTCCTCAGTGACAACCAATCGAGATCCATATGTCCTAATTTGAAAGGACGGTTCTGTAGTTACATTCTCTGGAGCCTCGACCTCAATCTCTTCCATATCTTCAGATTCAGTAGCTGAAGATGACATGTCATTACCTGTTTGCTCAGGTTGATATTCATCGACTTCCCTAAGAATATCATCTTCTCCTTCCGTAGCCTCTAGCAATTGATCAACAAGTTCAGCAGTTATCACTTCATTTGCATTAGGACTAGCTTCCCAAATCTCATTCAGTGTTTGCCATAACTGATCAGATTCAATTTGTACATTTGAAGGCCCTGCCTCTTGTGCCTGTTGAGGTTGACTAGTAGAAGGCCTACTTGTCTGAATTTGACTCGCAGATGGTCTTTGGCGTCTCCTCTATTGCTGAGCGCGCTGTTGTTGCTGTTGTTGTTGTGGCTGTCGAAGCTGAACTTCTACTTCACCTGCCCAGTTGGCATCATCGGGTGCTACAAAGTTCCTGTCTATTACAGCTCCAAACAAAGGTCGCTTTATTGGGACTGCTAACCTTCCCCTATGAGCAGAGCAATCAGCAAAAATCCTCTTATCGATAACCGCCAGACTTTGAATCTCATTAAGCTGCGGCAAATTTGGCAAAAAGTGCCGGATGAGCATCATTACAAAACGAGGATATAGAAGAAATCTTTGCTGCTCCGGAGCCGTTATTTGATTAACGAACTCCGAGAAGAACATCTCTGAGAAGCTGAAATTCTGATTATAAACCAATGCGATAATCCCTTACTGGATCTTCGATACAATATAATCAAAGCCCGCTTTCTTGGCCGCAAAGCACACCATGAACACGTGCGCCAGAAATCTCCATTGCCCTATGAGTCCACTCTTCATATAGGATGCCTTCGTAACATCCAAACTATAACCCATCCTCAGAAAGGCAGCCTGCCTAATATTTAAAGGAATATCTATAGGCCCAGACCCTTGCTCCTGAGTTCCCAACTGCAGAACTTGGCGTAACATATATGCAGAAAATACTAACGGTTATCCAGCTATTCTTGTCCTTAGTACTGTTGGGGTGACAGTGCAATCCACTTGTAGATGTTCATAAAACTGGCGTACATAAGGAATAACGATTTGGATGTTATGGGACAATGCAAATGAAATTCTGGATTCCACCAGGAAATCCACCATCTGGCGGAAACCCTGCGCTTCAGGAATATTATGGTCAGGGGGAATGACCATATTATGCTTTGGCACAAACACTCGATCCGCCATGTCTGCACAATAGATAAAATATTAGAATTATTAAAAAATGAATAAACTTGATTAAATTCAAATTTGTTTTATTCTGAACTTGTGTATGTACAATATCCAACACTTATGAATTTCTACAAGTTTAAGTAAATTTAAATTGAATAATTCAAATAAAATGACAAATTCGAACAAACAGATTCGAAGTAACCCTTATTCGAGTTTGATGACACATTCGAATTTAATGACCTTCTCGAGTTTACTGACAAACTCGAGACTGGTCATGAACAGATTCGAAATCGTCGGCCCACATCATCACCAAAATCCATGATTTTAACCATTTTGGACTCAGAAAATCACATTCATTAGCCTTACTAGGTTCTAATCACAGATATTTGCATTTAATTTGACTCTTTACCGGTCCAAACTTTGTAATTTTGAAAAACAAGTTTTCTACCAATAAACCTTCAAAATTCGGTGATTTTGGCTTCAATGGTGTATAGGACTACTTAAATCTTGCACAAACCAATTGTTTATACCTAGAGCTATGAGTAGAATCGAACCCACACGCAAGAAACTCGACAAAAAGAGGTTTTTGTGAAATCGGCAAACTCGAGCAAATAGATTCGAAATCGCTGGATAGATTCGATGGAACAGATTCGAAAACAGATGTAGTAATGTCCATTACTGTTAACCTATTTATACCACCTACCTTCGAGTCTATGGCCACTTCCGAATCTACTGACAGATTCGAGATCACCCATATTCGAGTTTAAACCTAAACTCGAATTATCCCCTGAACCTTTGAAAATTTCGAAAGTTTTGAAATAAATTCAACCTTTTCAACTTTTTCAATTTTATTGTGTAACGGAATAAACTATGCCAAATCTTTTACCCTAAGCACAAGATTTTCACGCAATGTTTATTTTATTCAACTATGAATGCACCCTCAGTAATTTTTGACATTTTTCCTAAGTAAAATAAAAGTAAAATGAAATAAAATAATAATAAGTAAAAATAAAAAATTAAAATTTTGAACAAAAATTTAACTTAGACTTAAACTACACTTATTAAAATTTACAACCTATTCTAAACACTTAACAAAATATTTTTGACGAGCATAGCCAAAGAAAGGTTCAATCAGATAGCGGTGTCAGTTACTCACTTTCAGTATTTAATCTTTCACACTTAGCAATTTTTGATTCCTTTGATTGTTTGGCGTGACATACCCGTTTAGCCGATTGTTGGTATTTTACCCCTTTAAACATGCTACATTTCGGAATATCCCTTGGCCTTTTTATTTATCATGAAATTATCTTACGTGACTCAGACACAGACATACTTTTATGATCAAGGCATACAGACAATGATTCTAACTTTTTGGCATTTGCAAACTTTCTTTAAAAGACAAACATCGGACACAGGTCTGTATTTTCATACAACAAAGTGTCTTAGTTTTACTTAAGGTTTATTTTTAAAGCTAGCAAGACAGCGGTGACAGGTTTGTACTGACGTACAACAAAGCGACTTATCTTGCTAACCCGAATCAAAACAGAGGCAACAGGTCTGTACTTACGTACAACAAAGTTACATGTTTTTGACTCTCAATTCCATATGATTTTTCTATGTTTTCCATTTTAAGATGTATTTGATGTTGCTATACATCCCCAGAGAGTGTGCATACCTCATTTAGACTCAAAGTTTGTATGTCTCGTACATAAAAATTAAGACCGAGTGGTCATACATCTAAGTTAGTGACACGTTTGACTTTCTCTTGAATATTTTATTAGCCTTGGGACTCCTTATATGTATTATGCCTACCAACACATCAAACTAAAACAAAGTATAACACTTACAATTTTAGGTGTATCATGTGTGAAAGATTAAACACTTAGAGTTTGTAACGACAGTGCTAATTTTCGTCACTTTGAACCTATGCATCTAAGACTTAACCCCTTTTCTGATATTCTCTTTTTTTTTTTGTATTTTTATGATTTTCTCTCTTTTTTCTTTTGTTTTTCATACGAAATAGCAATAAAATAAAATAACCTACTAACTTACTAAAAATAGAAACTATCCTAAATTAGCATACTTACTATAAAAAGAAAGAAATTCTACAACTATAAAAGGAAATAAACTACTACTAAGGTCAAATTACTCTGGGTTGCGCATTCCATTTAGTTGAATTAAATATTCAAACCGTGACTTATCAAAGGCTTTGGTAAATAAATCAGCATTATTATCCTCCGTTGCCACTTTTACCAACTTGATTAAGTTCTTTTCAGCACAATCACGAATAAAATGATGCCTTATGTCTATGTGCTTTGTTTTACTGTGTTTAACTGGATTATTAGTTATTGCGATAGTAGACTGGTTATCTATCCTAATAGGAGTTTGAGTGTAAGCCAAACCGTAATCCCGCAATTGATGTTGTATCCACAGAACCTGTGAGCAGCAACTACCAGCAGCAACATACTCGGCCTCGCACGTTGACACGGCTATCGATGTCTGTTTCTTGCATTGCCAGGAAACCAGTCTCCCTCCTAGGAATTGACAACCTCCAGTTGTTGTTTGCGCGTCAAGCTGCATCCTCCGTAGTCAGAATCCGTGAACGCCTCCAACTCTAGATCTCCCTCCGCGTGATACCAAAGTCCCAACTTCGGTTTCGACTTGAGGTATTGTAGAATCCGCTTCACAGCTTTCATATGCATCTCCTTCGGAATCGCATGAAACCTAGCACAAATACACACAGCAAACATGATGTCAGGTCTTGAAGCAGTTAAATACATAAGCGATCCAATCATGGCCCGATATAACGCCGGATCCACATCGGTATCACTTTTAGTACCCGGTCCGAGATTGTGATTCACTTGAATCGGCGTGCTGAAATGGGGAGTCAATTTTGTTCCTTCCATCCCGAAGCGTTCTAATATGTCATAGACATACTTCGTCTGATGGATAAACATCCCTTCCTTGTTCTGGTTGACTTGTAAAACCAAAAAGAAATTTAACTCTCCCATTGCACTCATCTCGAATTTCGACTTCATCACCTTCTCGAAATCTTTGCACATCTGTTCGTCTGATGAACCAAAAATGATATCATCGACGTACACTTGTACCAAGATGAAGTGTTCTCCTTTTCTCTTAACAAACAGCGTACTATCTATCCTACCCCGTTCAAACCCGTTCTCTAATAAATGATTGGATAGAGTCTCGTACCACGCCCTTGGTGCTTGATGCAATCCATATAGAGCCTTATCTAAGCGATATACTCTATCAGGATATTTTGGATCTGTAAATCCGGACGGCTGTTCTACATACACCAGCTCCTTCACTTTCCCGTAGAGGAAAGCACTCTTAACATCTAGTTGATATACCTTAAAGCCCTTGAAGGAGGCAAAAGCCAGAAACAACCTAATGGCTTCCAGCCTTGCTACTGGTGTAAACACCTCATTGTAATCGATTCCCTCCTCTTGGTTGAAACCCTTTACAACTAGCCTAGCCTTGTTGCGAGTGACTATACCCCGATCGTCTCTTTTGCACTTAAAAACCCATTTGGTTCCTATGGCAACTTCCCCTCGAGGTAATGGAAGTAACTCCCACACTTCTAGTTTCCTAAACTGAGAGAGTTCTTCCTGCATCGCTTCAACCCAGGAGTTATCCTTTAGTGCCATTTGCACATTCTTAGGCTCTACTTGCGAAATGAAACAAGAATAAAGACAGGTATGATATGCCTCGGAGTCGTTTATCATCGAGAACAACACAGTGTTGTTATTTAAACTACCCCTAGTCCTCACACCCTCGTTAGGATTTCCTATGATGCTTTCTATAGGATGGTTCTTGTTAATCCTAGAGGTCTCTATCTCGTCAACTGTCAGATTATCTCCTAAGTTAGATCGTATTTCACCTAATGGGGGAACAGTCTCGGATTCTACATTTTCCTACTCGTGGACATTTTCCTCAGAGTTGGAATTTGTTTCCTGAGTCTGATTCTCAGTTGAAGGTGCCCTGGAGATCCATCTTCAGTCGCAGTAGGCTCGTATGTGGATTGAAATGTAGTCCTCGGAAAGGTATGACCTTCGTCATTCAGATGTAACGTCGCCATGTCCTTTTCGATTGTACCTGCATTTTCATCCAAAGGAATGTTAAATGACTCAAATAATTTATCATAGTCAAATATCCATTCCGGACCTGTTTGGGGTTCATGTGTATAACTTGTGACTTCAATGTTATACACAATCTCTACTGTACCATTTGTTTTGTTAAAAACTCGTTTGTTTGGTGAGTTCGGCACATAACCTAGGAAGTATCCTTCGTCAGCCTTTTCACCAAACTTAGGTTGATGTTTTGTACGCAGTAAAGTGCATGGCACCCCAAACAGTTCGAAGCCAGTTAAATTAGGTGGCCGTTTACTCAAAATTTCATAACAGGTATTGTTCAAAGATTTGACAGTTAGGACCCTGTTTAAAATATGACATGCGGTATTCACTGCCTCCCCCCAAAACATGGTAGGAAGCTTTGAATCCGACAACATAGTCCTAGCTGCCTCAATCAGTGTCCTGTTTTTACGTTCGGCCACCCCATTTTGTTGAGGCTCATATGGTGCACTAAATTGATGCACTATGCCATTTGATAGGCAATATACACCAATTACAGTGTTTTTGAACTCAGTTCCATTATCACTACGTATCCTTTTAACCCGTGTTCCGTAGGAATTCTCCACTTGGTCTAAGAACCCGATGAGCTTGGAAGCCGTCTCATCCTTTGTACCTAGAAAGAAAACCCAAGAAAAGCGTGAGTAATCGTCAGTGATAACCAAACTATACCAACTACCTCCTATACTCCTTTTGTTGATTGGTCCGAAGAGATCCATATGAAACAAATCGAATGTAGAGGTTATGGAGTTCTGAGTCTTGGACTTGTGTGTCTTCTTATGTTGTTTGCCCTTCTTGCATGGTAGACACTTGTCCTCGAACTGAAAGCTCTTCATAGGCACACCTTGCACCAACCCATTCTTCGTTATGTAGTTCATTTTTCTTAGGTGCAAGTGAGCCATGCGTCTTGGCCCCATCGAAGTATCCGACTTCTTCATATCAAGCATGTACAAGTCATTTTTCCTTGGTGCCCGCATCAATATTCATTCTTCTGGTATCTTGAATCCCGGTTTTAGCACTAACGCTTCAGTCTCAGTAAAAGGCACTGAATTCTTCCTATCACAGATTTGAGATACACTAATGAGATTATGAACCAGTTTATCAACGTGATAAACTTGATTCAAGGTAATCGTCCCATTAGTGACTTCTCCAGTACCAGTGATGGTTCCTCCTTTATTTCCCGCGAATGATACAAATCCCCGATTCCCACCCTTGAAGTCTGTAAGGAGACTTCGTTCCCCTGTCATGTACTTGGAGCATCCACTGTCGACGAACCATTTGTTGTTTGGACCTGTGGTGATCTCCTGCACATGAAAGAAAATACGTTAGTTATCACGGGGAACCCAAGCCATAACTGACTTGGTTATACCATTCTCGTCCACATACTTAAACTCTTTCAAATATCCATCTCGCCTTTCAGGTGACTTGGGTTGTTGAACAGGAGGTTGTTGTGGTGCCGAGTGATGTACATTCACTCTTTGCCTTTGAGTAGGCATTTGTTGTGGAGCTCTCGAATAATTCCGATTATATTGCATTTCAGATTGTGATCCCTGAGCTCTTACCGGTGCGTAATGTCTAACAGGAGTATGTGACCGAACTGGAGTGTGTGCCCTGCTATGTGTTGTGCTCCTATAGACTTGTTGAGGTCCTGACCTAGATTGATTAATGACACGATTCGGTGAATTTGTCCTAACCACTTCTTTTGGTCCAACCTTTACCGGTGTTTGTTTCACAACTTGTTTTGGTGCAGCCTGCACAGTTTTCTCGGTACTCTGAGAACTACTAGTGCTCGCCACACTTGTTGAGGGTTTAGGCTGTTCTGGGTTCACTGTCTTAGGTGTATTATCAACTTTCCTATGTGGACAGGTAGAAGCGACATGCCCCCTCTCGTGACATCTAAAGCATGACATTTTGTCAATTGGCTTCTTTTGTGAGCCCTTAGTCTTAGGTGTGTCACTTGTGTCCTGGTCTTTTTGAACATCTATCGCGACTGGTTCATCGTCCTGATCATTAAAATCAATTTTATGTGTTCCTGCAGGTGTTTCACTGGAGGAAGCCACAAATTTGACTTTCTTAACCTTGACGGTTGTATCAGTCACCTTAGGTGTACTTTCTCTTACAGGCTCAGATATAAGTGCAGGTATGTCCTCTAAGTCTACTGATTTATCAGTTTTCTCCTGAGGTTGAGGCACGTAGTTTGCATTAAAAGGTGGAGGAATTTCATGAAATCCTAGACCTACAGGCTTTTTAGATTGACGTTGAGCATCTAAAACTTTCCCTAGGTTCAGGCTTGAATTCCTAAACTTCTCTAGCTTACTATTGGCCTCTGCTACCTTTACCTTTGTTTCAGCTAGCTCTATGTCTTTGTCCTTAAGATTTTTTGTCAAGGCCTCTACATGCTCATACATAAGCTCTTACCTAACACACTGCTCACTCAGTTTGTCTTTCAAAACTATTACATCTTGAGCATCAGCCTTAAGTTTTTCTTTAAGATCTTGCTTAATGTCGTTTAGGCTAGCATTATCAGCCTTTAAAGACTCATAACAAGCATAATTCATGAAAAAGAGAGTAAGTCAGACTAACCTTTGTGTGGTCGGATTCCACGTTGGCCATTTGAGCGGCAAACTCTAGAAGCGTCTGATCATTCGTCTTCTCCACCCACATCGGAATGCTGTCCCTTGTGTTCTGCTCTTTCCCTTCACATCCATTCTCCGTGACTTCAGCCATGAAGGCTCTAGCATTTGATTCCGGATGTGAACTCCAGTCGTAGGTACCATCCAGCTGTCTATCTGATGTGACATTTGAAAGTAGACCAGCTAGATTGGCTTGACCGGCAGATGAACTCGGAAGGTATCTCTGTTGAGACTGATTCTGAAACTGTCCATGATGCTGTTGCTGTCCTTGGTAATTATCTACCTTTGGTCTCTGACATTCTCTGGCGAAGTGTCCCAGACCTTGACAATTGTAGCACTTGACCTTGGACTTATCAAAGCCAATCCCCTTATTATTCATTGTCAAATTCCTCCCAGTCCGTTTGATGAATCTTTTTACCCGTTGGGTTACCATGGCCAGTTGCCATTTAAGGTCCATCTCCTCAAGATCGTCAGGGTCAACCTGATCATAGTCTTCATCCCAGAGAGCAGGATCGTTTATCTTTCCCTGAACGCAGTTCCCGTAAGCGGCCACAAATGAAGCAAGCAAGTTCAAATGTTCTTCCGCTGATTTAGCGCTCATGGGCATCTTAGAGTAGCCCTGAGATGTTGAAGCCTGAGATGCTTGAGGTTGCTGTTCTTCCGATTTACCCAACCATAAGAACGCTCTGCTCAGTGTGTCATCAGTCTCTGCTGGTGACGACGTTTCTCCGGTGAAAAACGTTGTAGCAGACTTCAGATCAGCTGCGGCTGAAGGTTTTGTTGACTTTCCAAAATACATTGCTGGATTCTGGACTTGTTCATAATCCGTTTCGGCCTTCAGTAGCTCGAAATGATAAGCTCGCAACGTTCCAACTATATCCTCCAATGATTGGGTATAATACTTGTCCTCATTAAGCTTTATCATTGCCACATACATAGCCCATTTGGCTGGTAAGGCATCAAGAAGCTTATTGTTCTTGTCAGTGTCATTATACTCAATCCCGTGACTTTCAAGCTCTGTCAATAGATGATAAAAGCGAGTGATGGTGTCATCTAGCTGTTCATCCTTCAACGCCTTGAAAATCGCAAATTGTTGTTTCAACAATTCCATGCGCTTCCTTCGTACCCTCGGATTACCCTCACACCTTTTCTCCAGTGACTCCCAAAGTTCCTTAGAAGTCTTTTGAGTCTGAAATGTGTGTATTGTATCTTGAGGCAACGCCATTCGAATTATCGAGAAAGCTCTGTTCTTAGCTTCATAAAGTTTCTTATCATCTTCTTTCATCATCTGATATGATAAGACTCTCTGACGGCCTTTGACTTCTGAGATGGGTGGAATGTATCCTTCGTCAATACACACCCACATGCGCATGTCATTGAAACGCACAAAATCTGCAAACCGATCTTTCCACCAGTAGTAATCCTCGAGTTTCATCAGTTTAGGAGGAGTGTTTGCTTTCCCGACCTCATGATCCATTTCCAGAAACTTTTGAAGGTTTGACATCGTTTCAAAAGGAATTGAATTGTAACTTAATTAATTTAATTCGAAACTGACTTAAGCTAACTCTTTCGAATCTAGGTAGATTCGAATATAATTTAGGTTAAATCTTTTTGGGATTAAATTCGATTAAGTGATGAAATTCAATTAAATTCGAAATTATGACAGATTCGAAAGTCCCTAAACTCGAAGGTCAAGCAAACTCGAATACTCAGAAGTTTCGAAGCACTATTCGACTCTAGACTAAACTCGAAGCAAACTCGAATGACAGTAGATTCGAGACCCAAATCGATTCTAGCACAAACTCGAATTAGATTCGAAAACACTCTATATCAAACTCGAAAGGAGCGGATTTGGTTAGACTCGAGACTTAGAATAACCCTAATTACTCCTAACAGATTCGAGCGCCGCAAACTCGAAAAACGGCTAACACTTCGATTTCTTTACGTTTTGCAGATTAAATCAATATTTTTACAACGAAAAATATTGATTTCGATCAAAAACGTGAAAAACACGAAGTATTTCCCGGATAAGAATTTGCTAAGCTCGAAAAACACGAATTGGAGAGAAAAACCGTCCAAAAGCGTCAAGAAACCTAGAATGTATCTAGATGAACACGAGGAACACCAAGAACACCCCGTAGTCTCTGATACCACTTGTAAGGTCTAAACACTACAGATCTATCTAGACGCGGAACCGTCAAAGAGTGCGGAATCCTCTTTAAGGGGTAGACAGAAACAACTCTCACTATGAAACACGGAGACTATCAACGAGCTGCACGAACGACACACGAACCCACCAACTAGAAGATTCTCTCCGAAACACTAAGCTAGTGATAAACTTGAAATCGCTTAATGCTTAATCACTCTCGAACTCTGCAAAAAGTCATCTAATAATTCGAGTCTATCCCTAATTATAGAGGCTAATTCGAGTCTGCCATGGGCCAAACTCGAATCAGGCCCAAGGCCCATTCGAGTTTGTCCCCTCTGACACTCTCGAATCTGCCTACTGGAACACATTCGAATCTGCTATAGATTCGAATCTGTTTAACTTATGACTTCGAATTTAACCTAAATTCGACTTTCACATATTAAACCTGTATTTGAAACTTATGTTTTTAACTTATGTTTGATTTTATCTTTGATCTTTATGTTTGAACTTCTTGTAATACGTTACATTAAGTTCAAACATACAATCAATAATAATTATCAAACATATATAAACATATATATCAAACACTTGCTAATACCACAATGTTTAATCATTTAGACTGCTATCATCACACAGGGTGTACCAACAGATATCTACATTTGCATGTTAAGTTCTTTACTATCATAAGAAGTTATAGAATAATTTCTAGATTAAGTTCTAGGCTAAGGTTCGAACTTATCCAAACCCAGTCGAACTTAGTATAATTAAGTTCGTAGGGTATTGGACAAGTTCGTGGGCTTGAGCCTAAACGAACATAACAGTTTAGTTCGAACTTAATTAGTATGATTACATGTTAATTCGTGTTATTTAGAGACTTTTGGCGAAATACGAGTTTCAGAGCTTTTGCAAGTGCACGCGCAAGCGAGAACATTTCAGAGAGCCGATTTTGGAGAAATACACCGTGTGGGGTCGTTCGTTGTATCGACTATCATTGTGTTTGTCTCTGGTTTTCGTGCGTGATCGATCAATTAAGCCACTAACGAGGATTTCGCATTCGTTGGACGGCATCGCGTCAAGATTGACAGGCCGTCGTTGTGACCCGCCGATTTAATCCTTAAATCCGCTAATTAGCTAGAGAAGTAAGGGTCGAATCCACAGGGAGTGTGGGCGTAATTAGGATTAGGTTATAAGCCTTATAAGTTTAAGTTTATTGAAAATATTTAAATTGGGAATTTTTGGATTTGAATGAGTTGTTTAGAGTAATGAATTGCTATTGCTTGTAACTAAAACTAAGAACGAAGTAACTAACGAAGAAGATAAACAATCAAAAGATGAATAACCATTCACGGAATCACCACGACATAAGTATTACTCACTATAATTTCATGCAACAATCACATAGACATAATTAATTGCGCGACTAAATTAATCAAATGTATTTTTAACTAATAACTCTCGGCATAGCGTATGCAACATTAAAACTTGTCTTAATCCTTAAACTAACGCACTCGGCATGAATAATAACACTACTATAAACTATCTTGCTTTTACCAATCGCAACACATAATCATAATCACAGCCAAATGTTTATCATTTGCATACACATAATAAATCTAGCTCAATACGAATACATCAAAACATAAGAAATTAAAGAGAAGTAAACATAGCCATAGATCCTCTGCAAACGGCTAACCGGATTAGCCGCTCGTCGTATGCTCGTCACAATCACAGATCTGAGCCATTGGGTAGTTTGCGAACCACCGTATTCGTTCTCGTATGCTACATCCACTCCGGCAGGGCTTCGACACATTTGGACACACGTTGGGACTCTCCCCAAAGCTGCCCCTTCACTCATATTTATAGGAAAGTCGAGATTAGGGTTTCCAGGGTTGAAGGACGCGTTTTTGCGCCGCACTAGCGCAGGCCAGGCGCAAGCCTTCACCCCCCCTGTGCCGGATGCGGCTAGGATTTAGCTGGCGTGTGCTGGAACGTATCTGGACAGTTTGGGCGCTATGTGGAGAGCAGTGTGGCGCAGGCCTGCGCCCCCCTCAGCCCGATTTACTCTGAATTCTCTCGGATTGCTTCTTTTTATCATCTTGGCCCTGAAATATAAAGTTGGAGTAATAATATGGATTTTACGAAGTATCGGTGCTTAAAATGATCATAATATGATTCAGAAACCGTATAAATTATAGACTTAAAAAATCTCCCCAACTTAACTCTTGGTCGTCCCCGAACAAGCTTTTGGAATCAGAACTAACTAAGTAACGAGCATGAATTGGCAGTGAGTCTAGGAATTTTATGTTAAGCTAGCCTTCGTACTAATGCATTAAAATTCTTAACATGTAAACTGAAGACGTTTTCAGTTAAAATATACTTCTCTTATAATTTATATAATGTATCTCACTTTTGAAAATACCTTTTTCACTCAAGGTTACAATACTTAAAACATGTGGGTCTTCCGACCATCTTTTTCCTCTTTGCATGTTTACAACAAATTTTTCTTTTTAATACCATGTTTCTATCTATTTTCTTTTCACTATATTAGCTAGATGGTCCATGTAACGAGATTTCGGTCAACCGCTCCCAAACGAAATGGTTTTAGGGGATTAGGCATGAGTGGTACCCCTACGGACTTATTTTCCCGAACCATATAGACTAAAATTATCTTACTTTTGAGGCTAAAACATGATTAAGTTCTCCCCCTTATTGCATGGGTTTCCGAAATCTTTTGACACATTACTCAAATTTAAGCCCAATAAATTTTAACGTACTTGAATTCATTTTACATGGCAAAAATTTTAGTTATCACTACGACTCTTTTCTTAATTATAAAATATCCTGTCAACACTAGGCAATTCCCTCGCACATGTATTTTCTAAGTATCATCATATTCCACAGCCTAATCGGCAAACAAGACCCAATTGGGGAAGAAATGACCGACTATATAAACATTATAAACTCTAAATATGATTGGCTAAGAACTAAAAATAAAATTACGATAAAGAAATTAAATGCATAACAAAATAAAATAAAATGAAATAAAAGGCAAAAAAGTAAAATATAAGGAATGATAGTACCCGATCATTCAAATGGAGGAGGCGGCGGAGGAGGACCGATGACGCTGTTGAAGAAGTCGGTATACGGGTTATGGACAAGGGTGAACTGTGGAGTTGGCGGAACCAAATGAAGAGGCATCGAGTCTGGGAGGTCCTGCCTACCATGCATCGGATAGCGCTAATAGGTATCTACGGCAGGGTTATAGGCCTGTTAGTCGGGCATCGTGTAATCCTTATAAGACTGATATGGCATACCGGCCATGGAGTCCTCGTAGTGTCGGACTCCATCCCAGTACGCCCAGTCATGGTGCTCGTAGTAGGCATTTTGGTATGTCAGGGATCTCTGCCCATCCTGTAACTGATCTACCCGACCCGCTAAGTGATCGACCCTTTCATAAATATGGGTCATACGCCCATTCATCTCATCTAGCCTCTGGATCACATCCTCTCGGAACTCACCCGGACCCACGACTATATCCTCAATGCGCCTCATCATGCGGTCAAAATCAAAACTGTCATTACCTCGACAGCGCGAGGTAGACGCACCTAGGTTCGGCTCAGAATGCCGAACTTCTGCCTCATTGGCGGCCTTCTCCTCTCTCTCTCTCTCCTCTCATCCACAGTATAGTCCTCGATATACGACTTATTTGTCTCTTTGTCGAATATCTCGAACCCTTCGTCAACTTCCCTAAACATCAAGGTAGGGAACTTGGCGGCCGTAATGAACGTCGCCGAAATGGGGAATAACAGGGAATCAGGCGAAAGTGAGCCCGTCCTCTCAAGGAACTTGGAGATCAACCAAGCATGGGGATGATCGTCCTCTCTCTGGTGTCGTAAATGGCCCATAAAACATTCATAATTGTCCATGCAAAGGACAGTCTGGGCCTACCCTAAAGAAGGGCGTGAAGGACAGTTATATCCCTATGCCTGACTTTGGTCAGGTCACTATCACGAGGTAAGATGTTATTCACAAGAATATTGTGAAGCACCTTACACCTCGGAGATAAAGCCTTTCGGCTGTAGGAAGTGGAGGACTCGGAATCCAAAATGGATGGGATAAAGACTCTATTAACCTGCTCCGTCCACTCCCCTGACCAACTCATATCAGTAAAGGTCAATTGGGTCTCATTCCTATACTTGTACCACTGCTGGTTGGACCCTTCGTAGCCTACCTCAGTATCTAAATTAAATAATTGGCGAAGGATTTGTGCATCCATCGCCACGTCCCTACCATGGAAGGTGCCTATTAACCTAAAGTCGTTCGCTGAATGATCCGTCTCCCTTCATAGGTTACACATCCACTCGACTACATCAGACTGATAAATATCATTACCACCTAACTCAAACACACCTTTCCACCCTAAATAGTCAAAAAGTTGTAAGATCTCGTAATCCTCAAAATCACTCCTCTTAACCCTCTTTTCAGTCAACACTTTATTTGAATATTTTTTATATAAAAACAAATGTGTTCTAATGTGTTCGGGGTGTTGGGATAAAAGGAGGTTTGGAGACCAATCTATTGGGTCATTAACATTTTGGGTTCATTGTCTCGTTCTCTTTGCCATCTACAATTTGTGCCAACCAACCACAATATGTATGAGATAAATTAAATAATGTAACCTATAATTGTAATTTTCACAATTACGCTTACTTAAAAATTGCAACTATATATATATATATATATATATATATATATATATATATATATATATATATATACTCTTTTACGCTCACAGTTTGCATCCTATATATATAGTCTATAATTTGCCATTATTTTAAGCACTGAACATTTATCATATTTTAAAAACATTTAGCACATAAAATTTATTTTTAAGCTAGTCACCCAAGTTTTATAATTTAAACAATATATGCACATTTAGGAAACCAACTCTATAACTTCAAATTAATTTCTACAAATTAACCATGACAATTAACAAACTAACACATAAACACATATCTCATGAAACATACATCAAGGTTATCATCAAAATCATGCAATTTCACATTCTTTGACTCTAAAAAGTCAAAATCATCATGAAAACTCCATGGATGACCATGAAGCTCAAGCCTTCATTTTTGCTCAAAAAAGTATGAAATAAGTTGCAATAACTCAATAAAAACACTAACCTTGGTGATTGGAAGCTTTACTTGATACAAATCTAGTTTTTTTCTTCCACACTTTCTCTACCCAAAAATCTTCAAAAATGGATGAAACTAACCACAAAGAGGTTATTTCAAGCCTAGATCTTTGATATTTATGAAAATGTAGGTGTTTTGAAGCTTAAATTTGCATATTTGGGAACAAAAATGATGTTTTTGGGAGAGAGCCGCACACCCTACCGTGGTTCTTTGTTCTTCAGTTGTGAAAATGGTGAATTGGAGCTCAAAAATGAATTTAAACTCGATGGGACGCAGGCCTGCGCCCCCCCCCCCCCCCCCCATGAAACATATCTCATGAAACATACATCTAGGTTATCATCAAAATCATGCAATTTCACATTCTTTGACTCTAAAAAGTCAAAATCATCATGAAAACTCCATGGATGACCATGAAGCTCAAGCTTTCATTTTTGCTCAAAAAAGTATGAAATAAGTTGCAATAACTCAATAAAAACACTAACCTTGGTGATTGGAAGCTTTACTTGATACAAATCTAGTTTTTTTCTTCCACACTTTCTCTACCCAAAAATCTTCAAAAATGGATGAAACTACCCACAAAGAGGTTATTTCAAGCCTAGATCTTTGATGTTTATGAAAATGTAGGTGTTTTGAAGCTTAAATTTGCATATTTGGGCACAAAAATGATGTTTTTGGGAGAGAGCCGCACACCCAACCGTGGTTTCTTGTTCTTCGGTTGCGAAAATGGTGAATTGGAGCTCAAAAATGATTTTAAACTCGACGGAACGCATGCCTGTGCCCCCCCCCTCCCCGGCGCCCAACTCTTCCGAAATTTCAATTTTTTACTGTTTTGGTACACGGGGCTGTAAATCTTTCTAATTTTGATATGGAATGTAGTCTAAATTTTTTTGTGATGCCTAAATTAATTATATAATTTTATCTATCTAATTTTATTGTTATAACCTACCCTCCCCAACCTAAACTTTTGTGACGTCCTCGTCAAATCAAGATTAATTTATCGGTTAAGAACATAGAAAGATAGATTGCTACATATTCCTTATTAAAATTAAACAAAGAAATAATAAAATCAACTTTTATAATTCAACTTAAATAAACATCACACTTTAAAATAAAAATAAAAATAAAGTACTATTACAATCCAAATAACATAAATAAACAAACCAAACCACCACATCAGAAAAAAATAAAATACAAACCATACTTAATGTTTTAGCACACGTAATTAAAATAATGTTTTAGCACACGTAATTAAAATAAATATTCAATAATTATAAAATTCATCATTCGGCCGGAGCTGTGACACTTTCTTCCAAGTCTCCGACAGTAATCTGAAGGTTGGTGAGCCAGTCTGATTGACTTTGGAACGGCTTCGCGAGCTTGTTTTTCTCCTCTTCCAACTTTTTAGTATTCTTCACCAACTCTTTGTTTGCATTTAGTATGTTGCCCATGACATCCTTCAGAATGTTGATTTAAGATCTCATCAAGTCTTCGATTGTTACTTTCTCCCATGATCCTTCATCCTCTCTATCGTTTTGTCCTTCATAGTTGTCGGGTGCAGTGAATGGGATTTGGGTTACTTTAGAGGATTTTACACAACGGATTTGATAGCCCATATGGTTTTTCTCAAAAACTAGCCCTAACATCGTGACTCTAGTGAACCAAATCTCATTTGGGTTGAGGTATATAATTGGCAATTGCTCCGATAACACTTTCCTAATAATGAATAGCCCAGTTAGCGTACGACAGTGTGGATAATTCATACTTTTCCCTGGCAAACTACTCTCCCAAAGATTTTCCATTATTATGTATCCTAAAGATATGGTCGGGTAGCCAGTCATTAACGCTTGCACTAGCAGTATCTCTTGGGATCTAACGACTGTGGTGTCTTGACTTCTAGGAAGAAAGTTGAGGGTAACAAACTTCCTCAACAGTTTTGCTAATCGGTATAAATCACCTCTATTATAATGGACATACTCTCTCGCCTCTTCTATTTTCATTCTAAATACCGTGGCTAACATCTCATCCCATTTCATAGATCATCCACCAATTTGCGTCGCTATACCCCACTGAAGATCTATAGATGACCAAAATTCCCTAGGCCTTGGAATATCTGCGTCTATACCGTATTCCTCACAAAGGATATTCCTAGATACTGACACTTTCTTGTTTCCTACTAGTCCTGTGAGCTCAAAATCATGTTCTTCTTCCTCTTCTGTTTTCCAAACAGTAGCAAACCACTGTTGGATCAAACTAGTGTGTATATATGGAAGTTCCCATTGTATAGCTTTAGCCCATCCTAGCCTCTCAAAACACTCCAAATTTTCAAAATTGTCAAAATCACACTCTTTTATGGTACGCTCTATGAGAAACCTAGAGGGTTTACCATTGTTAGTGTTTGGTGGAATTTCAGGGAATTCCACATTAAGTGGTCTTTCACAATGGACATCTGTAGGGTCGTGGGTACTCATTCTAGGTTTTTGGGAGGTTCAAGGACGGTTACCGTTTGCATGATATTGGGTTGACATCTAAAAATAATGCAAAACAAAGGATTAAAAATGTGGTGTTTTTTTATATAAATAATGCATAATAATTTTAACACCCTTTTTCGATAATAATTAACAAATCCTAAGTCTCACCAACAATATGAGCCCAATCTAACCCTATCAAATGCATGAACTTTAAATAATCAATAAAAATATCACCTTTTACGACAAAAAGTTTATAATCATAAGAAAATAAATTTATATTAATTAAAGGAACATTTGAAAATTATTAATAACCCTTTTTCTATAAAAACCATATAACTCCCAAAAACTCAATTCCTGCATGCGTGATAAAACGTAGTGAAACTGATTTAGAATGAAGTTTAAGGGATTCTAAGGAGTATATCTTGCTAACTTTAGCGATAAACAAGCGTTGGATAAAAGAATTGACGTACAAAAGATGAATTTTTGATATTTTAAGGCTTAGAAATTCGAAATTGTCGTCTTCTGGAACTGGAATTAGGGTTTTGAACTTATGGGAATGATCACTGCCATTTTTATAAGCTATTGAGTGCGTCGGGTCGCAGGGCAAGCGCAGGCCTGCGCCCCCCCCCCCTGCGCCCGGGCCTCTGGATTTGCGATATGGGCCGTGCACTGGTCTTGCAACCCTAATTCTTTAATTTTTTAATTTTTACGGGTATTCTCCCCAACTTACGCTCGTATTATCAGGTTAAAATAATTCTGCTACAAGCTTAAATTTTTAATTTTCTGATGCGAGGTCTTATTGTTTAATTTAAATCCAAATTTTTAAACACAACAAACTTCAGGAGGATGAATCCTCCCCAACTTAATTGGGTACACAAAAATAAGCAAATAAACACACTTAATAATAATTAAATTCAGATAATCAAAATACTCTAGGTTGCCTCCCAAAAAGCGCTAAGTTTTACGTCTTCAGCCAGACGTACTGCTCCTAAACTAGCTAATTAACCTTAGGATCTTGTAGTCTGATGATTTCAGATACTAACATATCATTGTTGGCGCATTGAACATATAATTTAAGTCTATGTCCGTTTACTTTAAATGGCTCACCACCTTTTAGGTCCTGTATTTCTACCGCACCGTGTGGGTAGGTATTCGTTACAATAAATAGACCTGTTCATTTACTTTTTAATTTACCGGGAAATAGTCTAAGTCTTGCATTAAATAGCCAAACTTTATTTCCTTTGGTAAATATTTTATTTTTAATCATTCTATCGTGGAAAACCTTAGTTTTCTTTTTATAAATTCTAGCGCTTACGTAGGCTTCTCTACAAATTTCTTCCAGTTCATTTAATTGGAATTTCCTATCAACACCAGCATCATGTAAATTAAAATTAGTGTTTTTGTCTGCCCATAGAGCTCGGTGTTCTAATTCCACTGGTAGATGGCAAACCTTACCATATACAAGTCTGTATGGGGACATACCGATTGGTGCTTTAAATGCGGTTCTGTATGCCCATAGAGTATCCTCTAATTTTTGAGACCAATCTTTACGATCAGGTCTGACGTTTTTCTCAAGGATTCTCTTGATCTCTCTATTAGAGATCTCGACTTGTCCGCTTGTTTGTGGATGATAAGGCGTTGTTATTCTATGATTAACTCCATACTGTTTAAGAAGTTTAGAAAAATGTTGATTATTAAAATGTGACCCTTCGTCACTGATAATAGCCCTTCGAATGCCGTGTCGTGCTAAAATATTTCTTTTAACAAATTTACACACAACCCGATTATCATTAGTGCATGTAGAATCTGCTTCCACCCATTTGGAAACATAATCTACTGCCACTAAGATGTACTCATATGCAAATGATTTAGGGAATCGTCCCATAAAATCAATACCCCGTACATCAAATATTTTGACAATTAATATCGGGGTCATACGCATTTCATTTCTTTTCGCGATGCCACCAGTTAGCTGGCATCTTGTGCATCCCTTAACAAACTTGTAGGCATCCTTAAATATCGTTGGCCAGAAAAACCCACACTGCAATATCCGGTTGCCAGGTTTATTTGCGCTGAAATGGCCACCGCATGCATATTCATGGCAGTGTTTAAGAATATCTTTGTGTTTCGAGTTAGGGACACATCGTCTTATAATTTGATCTGCTCCTACTTTAAATAGATCAGGCTCATCCTAAATGTATTGCCTTGCTGGAGCATAGAAATATTTTCTTTGTTGTGAGTTCCAGTGCTCTGACAATCTTCCTGTTACGAAATAGTTAACCAGATTCACAAACCAGGGAATTTTAGATACAGATTATAAGTGTTCATTAGGGAAGGAGTCCCTGATTTGATCAGTTGAGTTTGTTGGGATTAATTGCAGCCTTGATAAATGATCGGCAACAACATTTTCTATGCCTTTTTTTTCTTTAATTTCTAAATCAAACTCTTGCAATAGAAGGATCCACTGAATCAATCTAGGCTTGGCATCCTTATTTGCAAATAAATGTCTTAAAGCCTGTGGTCAGAGTACACAATTACTTTTGCCCCCCAAATATAGGATCTGAATTTGTCTAGGGCAAACACTATAGCTAATAGCTCTTTCCATAATTGTGTAACTGATCTGTGCCTCATTAAAGGTTTTACTTGCGTAGTAAATCACCACTGGCTTTTTCTCAAATCTTTGTCCTAAAACTGCACCAACTGCATAATCGCTTGCATCACACATGATCTCAAATGGTTGAGACCAATCCGGAGATTGCAGAATTGGCGCTTCGGTTAATTTTGATTTAAGCTTCTCAAATGCTTTCTTACAAGCATCATCAAAATTAAACTCGATATCTTTTGATAGAAGATTGCATAACGGTCTTGAGATCTCACTGTAATCTTTAATGAATCACCAATAAAAACAGCGTGGCCTAAAAATGATCTTATTCCTTTAACATTGGTAGGGGGTGGAAGTGTGGAAATTAATTGAACTTTTGCTTTACTACCTCCATTCCTCGCTCGGACACAATGTGACCTAGGACTACCCCTTCCATTACCATAAAATGGCTCTTCTCCCAACTTAATACTAAGTTGGTTTCAGTGCATCTCTTTATGACTTTTTCTAAATGTCCCAGACAATCTTCAAATGTTTTATCAAATATTGAGAAATAATCCATAAATATTTCAAGAGAACCACCCACCATATCTGAAAAGATAGCCATCGTACATCGCTGAAATGTGGCGGGTGCGTTACATAGTCCAAACGGCATCCTTCGGTAGGCAAAGGTACCACAGGGACAAGTAAATGTAGTTTTCTCTAAATCCTCCGGATGGATCGGGATTTGATTGTAACCAGAGTATCCATCAAGGAAACAGTAAAACTTCTGTCCTGCTAATTTTTCCACTATTTGATCTATAAATGGTAACGGAAAATGATCTTTAGAAGTAGCAGCATTTAAGTCTTCTGTAATCTATGCAAACTCGCCACCCACTTACAAGGCGAGTAGTTATCTTCTCTCCTTCTTCAGTATTAATTACTGTAATTCCCGATTTCTTGGGCACAGTTTGGGTTGGACTTACCCACTTACTATCAGATATAGGATATATAATTCCAGTGTCCAACCATTTTAATACTTCCTTCTTAACTACCTCTCTGAAATTAGGATTCAACCTCGTATGTGCATCTTGAGCTGTTTTAGCTTCTGGATCTGTAATGATTCAGTACATACACAAAGTGGGACTGACTCCTTTTAAATCAGCTATCGTCCACCCTACTACTTCTTTATATTTGCCTAACACTTGCAGTAGAGCTTTCTCTTGCTCTTCAGTCAGATCTCATCAAATTATGACAGGCAACGTGTCATTCGGACCTAGAAAAGCATATTTTAGATGAGATGGCAGCTCCTTCAATTCGAGAACAGATGGTTGCTCTATTTAATGTTTGGCTGACTTGGGTAAATCAGTAGCTAATTTTTCAGTCCTCTGGGTGCACAGTGGTTGTTTTGACTCTAATGTGGATTCCATGACTACTTCTAACTCATCACACTCAGTATGATTTAACTTGGCTAATTCATTTTCAGCAAAGAATAACTCAGTAGCATCTTTGGTGTTGATTAACGAACTATGCTGCTGCGCAAGTTCGTCCACCATGTGTATAAGATAACATTCCGAATCAATAGCAGAGACACTTGAAGCATTAAATACGTTCAGTCTTAATTTCGTATTACCAAAGGCAATATCCACTGCTCCTGTCCTACAATTAATTTGTGCATTTATTGTGGCTAAGAAAGGTCTGCCTAGAATAATAGCCTGTTGATTATCTCTCATTGAACTTTCGGTGTCCAATACTAGGAAGTCAACTGGATAGTCAAAATCTTCGACTTTTACTATTACATCTGATAAAATACCCCTTGGGAACTTGGTTGAACGATCTACCAATGGTAAGATAATATCAGTTGTCTGTAACTGACCTAGATCATGTTTATCAAACAAGTTTCCAGGTAAAATATTATCACTAGCTCCAAGATCAAGCAATGCCTTCTTAATCTGCACATTGCCTATTGTCACTGGAATCAATGGTGATCCAGGATCATTCAAATTAGGAGGTAGAGAACTAGAAACTACTGCACTCAGTTGTGTTAGTTAGATTGATCTGCTTTGGGAGCGAGACCTTATACTTTCTAATCTGAGTGCAGAGATCTTTTAAAAATTTAGCATAAGATGGAACCTGTTGAATGGTCTTTATCAGAGGAATATTGATCTTTACTTGATTAAATAAATCCCAAAGATCCTCTAGTTGGGGGCCTCTTTGGCCGTAGGGAGAAGATTTTGGATTTTCTAAAGCAGCAGGATAAGGAGGAGGGATTGAAGTATCCTGACTCTTTTCCACCTCCCCAACTTTGGGTGTTGGAATGTCTGCTTTACTTGGCTCTTTAAATGAAACCTTTTAAGGAACCTTTTTCTCCTCAGACACGACTTCAGTTTCGGTATCTTCTTCTGCCTCTTTCTCTTTAGGCATCTCTATTTTATTGTCTACCTCTCTTCCATTACTTAATGTGGTTATCTTAGCTACTTCATTAACTTCGTTAACCTCAAGTTTCATATCCTTGTTATGATGATGGGCGTGTGAAGGATTGGGAACAGTATTGCTAGGATGCTTCCCCTCCTCACACTGAGTAAGCGACTCAGCTATCTGACCCATCTGGCGAGTTAACATCTCCATGGTCTTAATACTGATAGATGATTGTTGTATCATAAATTCAGCAAACTCTGCGATTTGCGCAGAAGTCATATTTGATTATACTTGGAATTGTGGTTGATCACGATGATTTGACTTGTAATACTGCTGAAGTTGAACCATATTGATTTTCTCTCTTTGCTGGTTCATATCTTGGTTTGGATTGATGATCGATAGGTTGATCATTTTTCCATCGAAAGTTGGGATGGTTTCTCCATCCCGGATTGTATGTTTCTTAAAATGGATTATCCCTCTCTCGATGAGCTCTAAATCCGTAAACTTCATTAGCAAATTCCTCAGTGGATTGCACTTGAGGACATGCTTCGGAATGATGTGATAGATCTCCACATGTAACACCATTAATTGATGCGCTAGGGTTTCCTTCATTAGATTTTCTTTCCTAATTCTGAAATCTCACTTTTAACTCACATTTCCAGGCATTATCTATGCCCATAACTTGAACTTCTATACTATTTTCAGAACCAGCTTGGACTTTAAGACCTTTTCCGAGTTGATTAAGCAACTCCCAAGCCTCATCGTCTTCTTTACCTAAAAATGTGCCTCCAGTGGCGGCTATAATCATATTACGACTCTCTTGACTCACACCATCAAAGAATGTTTTGATAAGCATCCATTTGGGTACCTCGTGGTGTGGACAAGCTCTAAATAATTCGTTCATACGATCGAACGCTTTGTACAATTGTTCACCCGGTTTTTGTTTAAATCCGGTAATTTCCTTTCTTTTCTTGGTTGTTTTACTAATGGGGTAATATTCATTAAGGAATTCTCGTTTCATTTGATCCCATGTTGTAAGGTTATTGGTTGGTAAGGATACGAACCAATTCTTTGCTTTCTCTTTTAACGAAAAAAGAAATAATCGAAGTTTTAAACCGCCGGTGGTTATACCTCGAACATGATTTGCTTTACAAATAGCTGTGAACTCAGCTAGATGTTCATAGGGTTCCTCACTTGGCATCACTCGAAAGATTGGAAGAATTTTGAATAACTGAGGATGACCTTCGGGTTCGTTCTCGTTTTCGGGATAACAAATTGGAGACAGGTCAGGCAAATCACCTGGACGGTAATAATACTCAACCGTACGTCTCGGTTGATCACCCATTCTAGCAACTATGCGCTCGAGTTTTTCTTGATCACGATTTCCGGGCGAAATCGGAGGGCTTTCTAAATTAGGAATCTCTGAATTGGGAATTTCTGAATCAGGAATGTCTTCCTCTTGTGCGTTTAAATTCTCCGTGATTAATTGTTGATTTTGAATCCTGGCAGTCTTTCGGTTCGATCTCGCTACTTTTTCGATCTCAGGTTCGAATTGTAGGGGCAATCCTTTAGCCGATTGACGTGTGTGCATACACTAAATAAAATACTACTAAAGAATAAAAACTTAATTAAACTAATATTTTTGGTGGTAAAGTAGAGGACTACAATTACCTTTTTAAATTTTTAAAATTTTTTATTTGATTTTTAATAATTATAAAATAAAGACTAAAAATAACCAACGAAAGGAACTTAAATCGAAATACTTAAAACTAATGCAACAAACTAACTTTAAACCTAAACTACCGTTACACTCCCCGGCAACGGTGTCAAAATTCTGACGGGCCGTCGTTGTGACCCGCCGATTTAATCCTTAAATCCACTAATTAGCTAGAGAAGTAAGAGTCGAATCCACAGGGAGTGTGGTCGTAATTAGGATTAGGTTATAAGCCTTATAAGTTTAAGTTTATTGAAAGCATTTAAATTGTGAAATTGTGTATTTGAATGAGTTGTTTAGAGTAATGAATTGCTATTGCTTGTAACGAAAAATAATAACGAAGTAACTAACGAAGAAGATACACAATTAAGAGACGAATAACCATTCCCGGAATCACCACGACATAAGTATTACTCACTATAATTTCATGCAACGATCACATAGACATAATCAATTGCGCGACTAAATTAATAAAATGTATTTTTAACCAATAACTCTCGGCCTAGCGTATGCAACATTAATACTCGTCTTAATCCCTAAACTAATGGACTCGGCACGAATAATAACACCACTATAAACTATCTTGCTTTTACTAATCGCAACACATAATCATAATCATAGCCAAATGTTTATCATTTGCATACACATAATAGATCTAGCTCAATACGAATACATCAAATCATAAGAATTTAAAGAGAAGTAAACTTAGTCGTAGATCCTCCGCAAACGGCTAACGACATTAGCCGCTCATCGTATGCTCGTCACAATCACAGATCTGAGCCATTGGATAGCTTGCGAACAACCGTCTTCGTTCTCGTATCGTATATCCACTCCGGCATGGCTTCAGCACACTTCCACACACGTTGGGACTCTCTCCAAAGCTGCCCCTTTACTCATATTTATAGAGAAGTTGAGATTAGGGTTTCCAGGGTTGAAAACCGCGTTTTGGCGCCGCACTAGCGCAGGCCTGCGCCCCCCCTGCGCCCGGATGCGGATAGGGTTTAGCTGGCGTGTGCTGGAACGTATCTGGAAAGTTTGGGCGCTATGTGGAGCGTAGGGTCGCGCAGGCCTACGCCCCCCTCAGCCCGATTTGCTCTGAATTCTCTCGGATTGCTTCTTTTTATCATCTTGGCCCTGAAAAACAAACATGGAGTAATAATATGGATTTTACGAAGTATCGGTGCTTAAAATGATCATAAGATGACTCAGAAACCGTATAATTATAGACTTATCAAAGATCAGATCCGTGACAGAGGTGACCTTACACAGAGAGGCTAGTTTGGGATGATGGTTCTTTTTGGCTAAGGATTTGCGTCTGTTATATGATTTGAGGGATGAAGTGGAGGATGGATGTTGTGGGGAAGTGATGAGGGGTTCTGTTTGGACTGGAGGTGAGACTGGGTCAGAAATAGGATGGTTAACCTGTTCCATGGTTTCAGGTGCCATAGAGGAACCAGCCACAAAGGTTTCAGGTTCAACAAACGAACCAGGGTGAGGAGTCTGCTCCCTCCAGCCACTGAGGCTGAAGGAACATACTTACTTAACTGTTTTAGCCTTCTTGTGGATAGGCTCAGCTTCAGTCGATTCCACGCCCCTTTTTACCAGCTTGGGCCTGGATTTGAATTTTCCTTTGGGAGCAGCCACTGGATCCACCCTCATAGCAGAGGGTCCTTCCACCAAGCCAAGTAACCTCCTCATTGGTGTTGACAGAGGGGGTTCATTGGCAAGAACTGGGGTGTAGAAAACTCTGTTTCCTATCACAGGTTTTGCAGCAGTTGACAAGTATGGTTGAGAAGTATAGAGAGGCTTGCCACATACATGTTTGAAGATGAGGTTTAAGAATCTTGGGAATCTAACAGCAGCAGGACGATGTTCTTGCTGCACCAAGTTCCTCAAATTCCCAATGATCCATCTGCCAATGTTCAATGTAGTCTCATCCACAAACTGCAGGACTATGGGAATTTCATCCCTGCTAAGCTGGTCAAAGTCACCAACTTTGCAGCCAAAAGACATCACCACAGAGGCGAATAGAAAACTGTAAGTGGGTGATAAGTCCCTCCTGAACAATGTAGCTCCACCTTTTGGTTCTACTACGCCACAGAAGTGTAGAAGGTTGCCCATCTGATCATCCTTAGGCTGTGGTTTATCATAGGTTTCAGCAACAAAAAGATGAAGAACTTCCCTGAGGAGAGCAGTAGTTATCTCAATGGTTTGAGACCCATTGACGATAGTTCCCCTAATGTTTTTGGTTGAAGGGTCATACGAACATGTGTACCAAAACTCATAAACCATCTCCTATTACAGGACACCAAGAGAGGCACTCTTAGCATTGTGGTGACAGAGAGATGTTTTTGAACATCATCACCAACGAATACTGGTAGCAGGGGGTTGTTTTGGTGAGCAATTTGGAAAGTAGTAGGATGAATAATGTTTGACACTTAGTCAATTTAGGGTTTATCAGGTAGTTATGGAAGTAGTAGAGAATAAGAAGAAGATGAAACAGTGATGGAGGTATTTATAGGATTCGAATGTGAGTGAGTAGGAGAGAGAAAGGTTTGGGTGGTTGATTTGAAATGTTCTTTAACGAAAAACGGAACGGTTTGCCATTTCAGACAGGTTGTCACACCACTTAAGCTTTTTAACTACTAACACACGTTAACAAACGTTATCCGTAGGTAATTAAGTTAAATAAATACATAAATATGTAACTTAATTATGAAGAAAGGTAGTTAAAACTGATGTTCCAAGCTATTGTTCAAACCTGGGATGAGCAGGTTTCACCACAAACTGATCATCCCTCAAGCTGTTCATTCAATCTGTGCAGCTAGATGAGAATAGATTTCATTATGAAGCCTGATCTATAGCCTATCAAGTTACAAGACAATGCCTTGTATGACAGATTCAGAGAGTGACCAGGTTAGAGGTTTGTACAACAGAACAGGTTTGGGATTAAAACGTATGTTAGCAAACCTGTTATATTTCCAAGCTGTCCAAGTTTTCAGAAACTAACTAAGTATTGAACAAGTAAAACCTGTTCTATCCAAGCTGTTTTGAGAAATCTGGACAAATTTGAACATGTGATCTTTAGAGCATCATTGACACATAGTCACTTTTCATTAAGAGGCTTTGTGAAAATGTCTGCAAGCTGTTCATCTGTGGAAACAAAACTTACCTCCACATTACCTTTCTGGATGTTATCTCTGATAAAGTGATGTCTGACTTCTATATGCTTTGTTTTGGAATGAAAAACTGGATTGTTGGATGAAGCTAATGCACTTGTATTATCACATATATGAGGAGTGTTCCTATATACAAGTCCATAATCCTCAAGCCGATGCTGCATCCATAGAATATGCCCACAGCAGCTTCCTGCAGCAATGTACTCAGCTTCAGCAGTAGAAGCAGAAACTGAGTTATGCTTCTTGCTACAACAACTGATCAACTTACCACCAAGGAGTTGACATCCACCTGTTGTGCTTTTCCTGTCTAGCCTGCAGCCTGCAAAATCAGAATCTGAATAGCCAATTAGTTCAAGGCTGGAGTCTTTGGGATACCAAAGACCCAAACCCGGTGTACCCTTTAGGTATCTGAACATTCTTTTTTCAGCTGCTAGATGTGATTCCATAGGATCAGCTTGAAACCTAGCACATAAACAGGTAGCAAATATAATATCTGGTCCTCTAGTAGTTAAGTATACCAAGCTCCAAATCATGCCTCTGAAAGCTGTTACTGAAACAGCTTAGCCACTGGTTGCCATTGGGGTTTTGATTGGAGAACTTTGATCAAATTTAAACTTTTTCAGAATATCTAAAGTATACTTTCTTTGATTAATGAATATTCCATTTGAGGTTTATTTAATCTGTTATCCTAGAAAGAATGTAAGTTGACCCATCATACTCATTACATATTTTGATTTCATGAGTAGTGAAAAATTCTTTCATAGCTGCTCATTAGTAGAACCAATATTATGTCATCCACATAAATTTGAACAAGCATAATATCATACTTCACCTTCTATATGAACAATGTGGTATCCACTTTACCTTTGGAATAGCTATTGCTCATAAGGAAATCAGTAAGAGTGTCATACCAGGCTCTAGATGCTTGTTTTAGACCATAGAGAGCTTTGTCCAACTTATAGACAAAACCTGGATGTTGTTCACTTTCAGAACCTGGAGGCTACTTGACATATACTTCTTCCTGCAGCTTACCATTAAAAAATGCACTCTTGACATCCATTTGAAATACCTTCATGCTTTTGTGGGCAGCATAGGCTAGAAACAAACAAATTGCCTCTAATCTGGCTACTAGAGCAAATGTTTCATCATAGTCTATCCCTTCTTCTTGTCTATAGCCTTGAGCAACTAGTCTTGTCTTATTTCTAATAACAAGACATTGCTCATCAATTCTATTTCAGAAAACCCATTTGGTGCCAATTATGGTTTTACCTTTAGGAACAGGGACCAGCTTCCGTACTTTGTTTCTCTCAAACTGATTGAGCTCTTCTTGCATAGCAGTGATCTAATTGGCATCTTTTAGAGCATCATCCACTTTCTTTGGCTCCATCAGGGACAAAAAGCTAGAAAACATACAAAAGTTTCCTAAGCTGTCCTATCTTGTTTGTTCCCCTTTGTTGATGTCACAAGTTATTTGATCATTGGGGTGACACCTGATCCACTTAGCATCATGTCTCAATGAAGATACTCCAATATCATTTTCATCTTCATCAGGTCTTGTCGAACAACTTTCAAGATTTTCAGACACACTGTTATCTTGAGCCTGTTCACCTGTTGAACATGAATCTCTATTGTTGAACACATCAGCAGAGGATCTAGGAAAATCAGCTTTGATTGGTTCTGGACATGGTGTGTTAATTATGTCAGTACACTTATTCACACAGGGGGTATCAACATAGTCATTATCATGTCCATTGTGTTAACAGGTTCCACTCTGGCTGAAGTGGAAGCTTTTGAGTCCTTTTCTTTATTGATGGAAAGCATGAAATCATCAAAGCTGAACCCTCCTGAAACTGATTCAGGAACAGCTTTGGTGGGGGCACTCCTAGACTCCTCAAAGGTGACATTGATAGATTCATCTATCACCTTTCTTTTGTAGTTGTATGTTAGCCCTAAAATAGTGTATAATTAAATATAATAAAAGTCTAGGTTCAATTTATAATTAGAAATAGTTTACTTAGGGGGGAATCTTAATTTCCAAGACTTTAAGGGGAGTGTTTGGACAAACCCCCAAAGTAAGTTTAGGTATAAATGATATTGTTCTCCTAGGGTTTTAGAGGAAGACACAAATGAGTGTTGGGAAATATTTTAAGTATGTCAACCTGTTAGTTAGATTTCTCAAACTGTTAGTAGTATTTCTGTGCTAGTTCAACAAGTTCAAGCCGCTAGTTCAACAAGTTCAAGTTGCTAGTACAAAAGTTCAAGCTGCTAGAATTTAAAGTTCAAGCTGCTCAACAGACTAATAACAGAAAGTGCTGAAATTCAGGAAGTGATATATATTTCAAGATTTAAAGATCTTCCAAGCATATCTACTATCAGAGAAATCAGAGTTCGTCAAGGAAACAAATCAGAAGGCTATGTATAGATAGACTAGGTCTTTCTATTGTAAGTCTGTACGTGCAAGTTCTGTAATTGTGTGCTTCATTGTAACTGCTTTCTGATAAAGTTTCTCAAGCCTCTAAGGTGGTAAAACCCTAAGAACAGTGTGTTCTTCGTCTAATCAAACAGATTAGAGGTGATTGTAATTAGTAATTTTGGCAATATAAAGGAGTTGATTTTGATTATATTTATCTGTTATTTATTCTGAAAGTTTTCTTAAAACAATTAAGTGTTATTCCGCAAACTTCTTAATTGGACTTTTATTCAAAAACAAGGTTATTGGTTTACACTCTGATTTATTAAAACTAGTTAATCTTAGGTGGTATCTTGATCTTGACAAGTGGTATCAGAGCCACGTTTTGTTTGTTATTCTTTGTTTTCAAAGTTAGAAAGTTTCTTTGTTTTTAAAAATTTTATTTTTCTGCAATGGAGTTTGAAAATAGCAGTAGTGGATCTGGGCAAGGACTCAAAGTGCCTATGCTCAAACCCACTGAGTTCGAGATCTGGACACTCAGGATTCAACAGCACATTCAATTTATTGATTATGCCCTATGGGAAGCTGTTGAAAATCCTCCTACAGTTGATCCTGAACTAGATGTTGAGGGCAAACCCAAAAGAACACCTCCAAAAACTGAGATTGAAAGAAAGGCTAGAATGAATGAAGTGAAAGCTCTTAATCTTTTACAAATAGCCATTCCTAATGCTTATCAACATCAGTTTAAAAAGTTCTATACTGCTCATTCTCTTTGTATTGCTTTAGAGAAAAGATTTGCTGGTAATGCTAGCACCAAAAGGAATCAAAAGGATCTTTTAAAACAGCAGTATGAAAACTTTTCTGGTGGCAAAAATGAAAACCTTACTCAGATTTTTGATAGGTTTAAAAAGCTAATAGGTGAATTGGAGAGTGCTAAAGTCAGCCTGGATCAAGATGGAGTAAACAGAAAATTCCTCAGATCTCTTGGTGAAGAATGGACAGTCTATGTTGCCCAATGGAGAATCAAAGACACTCTAGATGAAATAGAGTTGGATGAACTTTACAACAGCCTGAGAGTGTTTGAATCTGAAATTGAAAATAAAAAGAAATCATTTTCTTACAATCACAACACTACTCTGCTGTCATTAGCATTAACTGATAAGTCAAACTGTTGTGATTCTTTTTCAGGTGCTGATGGTAACTCTTCAGAAGTTCATTATGAAGCATTTGTTGCAAGTGATGGACTTAAAGTGGCAACATGCAATGTTGACTATGAGGGCCAAAAGATTTTTGAAAAGCACTGGCAGACCATACTTTCAAGCCAGAACAGAAGGCAAGTCAGCATTTGACAAATCCAAGGTTGAGTGCTTTAAATTCCACAAGCTTGGCCACTTTGCTACAGAGTGCAGATCCCAAGGTCAGCAGCCACCAAGACCCCAGCAAACAAATAAAACTTCATCCTCACAAGCTCTTGTGTCTCAAGAAGACAATGTGTTTGACTGGAGTGACAAGACAGAAGAGGAGTTTCAAAATCAAGCTCTTATGGCAGAAACATCCACTGTCACTTACACTGAACTACCATCTGAGGTAAATGCTAAACTCTGCTCTCAAACATGCAAAAATATGGTTAAAAAGTACAGAGATCATAATGAGAGCACGTGCAAAACTCTAGCTTAGATGGAAGAAAGGAGATATGAGTATATGCAGGCCATAGATGATCTTGAAAAACAGATCAATGACTATAAGGATAATGAGATTTAGATGGGACATGATGGAACATATCATGAGTGGGAGAAAAAGGAACTGAATGAGAAAATAGAGACCCTAAATAAGAAACTAGATGAGGCTGAAAAGAAGGTGTTAGAAGCTAATAAGAAAGTAGAATCTATAAATATAGATTTGGGTAGCTTCAAGCTGGCCAATCAAAATGTAGAACACCTAATGGAAGTCCAATTTAAAGATAGGGTCAAAACTCAACTCAATCCCAAGGAAGGCATAGGCTACAAGGCTACTCCAACCCTATATAATAATAAATACATTCATCCTATGAGTTAAGTTGCTGATAGACTTGTGAATGAGCCATTAGATGAGAAAATGAAGACAGTAGATCCTATCCTTGAGGACAAACCTGAATCTAAAGAAGAATTGATTCCAAATGAAGGTTGTGAATATAAAGAAGTTGAGAGTAACTCCAAAACAATGAGTGAACCTATAGGCCCTCCTACTTCCAGTTTCATCAAAACCCACAGTGTGAAAGGAAAAGAGAAGATGAGTGTTTGCAATAATGCTCCACATGTTTCTATACCTTCTAACTGTAACATTGCATCTTCTTCAAAAACTAATAAAAAGGGTAAGATTGTTCCAATATGCACATGCCAAAAGCATGGTGACCAAAAGTTTCCCACACAGCAGCAGGTGAGGGGAAATCAAAGGAACTAGAACCAGTTATGGTCTCATAAAACTGGTTCTCCAATCAAAACAGTCAACAGATGTTTCCATTGTGGCAGGAAAAATCATTTGGCCAGGCATTGTTTATATAAACCATCTGTTACAAAACAGAGTGTGGTACAAAAACAGGCGATTGTTCAAAACTCAAAAATTTCAAAGGCCAAAACACCTGTCACACCAGTTCCAAAGAAGACAGTTGATCACAGCTACTTAAAAGTCAACAAAAGACAGCCTACACACCAAAAACAAGTTTTAGCAAAATCCAAAGCAAACATAAAAAAGGTATGGTGTGTTAAAGGCAAAAACACATATCAAACTGCTAATGCAAGTTTTGAGACTGTTAAGTCAAAAGTTGGAACTGGTAGCGCAAATTCTAAAGTTGTTAGCACTCAGAACCCAGTTCAAACTGCTAAGTCTAAAACTGGAACTGGTAGTGGATCTTCTGAGACTGTTAATGAAAAGGTTGGAAAGAAGATATGGATACCTCATGTCATAACTAAATACTCTTCACAGAATCCACCAGTGGATCTCACTAAGTTCAAAAAGACACAAACAGTGTTTAGTTATGTCAATGCACAAGGACAACCCAAAACCAATTTGGTTTGGGTTTACTCCACTACTAACTAAGCTTTTTCTGTGCAGGGCAACCACAGGACCCAACATAAGACAAGATGGCATATGCACAGTGGATGCTCAAGGCACATGACAGGCAACTCTGAATTCTTGTCAAATTTCAAAAGCTTGGAAGGAGGGTTTGTTGCATTTGGTGGAGATTCCAAGGGAGGTAAGGTAACAGGTAAGGGTACTGTCAAAGCAGGCAACATGTTATTCAATGATGTTTTGTATGTTGAACAGCTGAAGTACAATTTACTAAGTGTGTCTCAAATCTGTGACAAACAAAATATTGTTTTGTTCTCAGATTCTGAGTGCATTGTCGTTTCGAAAGATTTTAAAATACCTGAAAATCTTGTTTTACTTAGAACACCAAGAAAGGACAATGTCTACTGTTTGGACACAGATCTTTTATCCAAATCAAATACTTTAAGCTGTTTGATATCCAAAGCAGCATCAAATGAGTCTGCTCTATGGCACAGAAGGATGTGTCACACGAACTTAAAATCTATGAATGTTTTAGTCAAAAAGAACTTGGTAAGAGGTTTACCACAAAAGGAGTTCATATGTGATGATCATTGTGTAGCATGTCTCAAAGGCAAGCAACACAAAACTTCTCATAAGGCCAAGGAAGTAAATTCAATCTCATCTGCTCTTCATCTTATTCATATGGATCTTATTTGTCCAAAATCTGTTTTGAGTTTGAATAAAAGAGCTTACTGTTTAGTCATTGTTGATGAGTTCACCAGGTTTACAAAACTGTTGAACTAGTCAAATCCTTTATTCTTAAGATTGAAAACCAATCAAATTTAAAAGTTAAGGTGATTAGGTCAGAAAATGGAACTGAGTTTAAAAATAATATCCTAAACAGTTTCTGTGAGTCTAAAGGAAGTGCAAGGCAATTTAGTGCACCTAGAACACCACAACAAAATGGTGTAGCTGAAAGGAAGAATAGAACTTTAATAGAGGCTGCTAGAACCATGCTAGCTGATTCCAAACTGCCTATGACAATCTGGGCAGAGGCAGTTAATACAGCCTGTTATGTTCTAAATAGGGCTCAAGTTGTTCAGTCTCAAGGGAAAACTCCTTATGAGTTATTCCATCACAGGATTCCCTTAGTAGCATTCTTAAAGCCTTTTGGTTGTTCATGCACTATTCTTCATACTAAAACTCACTTAGGAAAGTTTGAAAGTAAGGCTGAAGAAGGTTTCTTTGTAGGTTACTCTATTCAAAGCAAAGCCTATAGGGTGTATAACAGTGTGTCCAAAACCATTGAAAAAAGTGCCAATGTTGAGTTTAATGAAAAAACTACAAATATCAACGACACTGGTACTGATTGGTTGTTTGATTTAGATTCACTAACAAATTCTCTGAGCTTTGTAGAGTATTCTGCAGGAACTACTGGCACCAGTGTTGAAACTCTCAGCACAATTTCTCAGGCTGATACCACAAATATTCAAGCTGTTGGCACAACGTTTCCAACAATTGGAGATTCTGCTACATGGGATGAATACACTGTACTACCACTTCTCTCTTGTGACCCACCAGGGGTTCTGAATAATCAACAAGACATAAATACAGAGTGTGAAGTGCCAATCCCAAGCCCTGAAGTAACAGCTCCATCCAATAGGGAAACAGCCCCATCTTCTAATCAAACTGTTACTGAAGCAGAATCCTCAAGAGGTGCTGAAGGTGATGATAAAAATCTTGGAAGCTCATTTCAGACAGAAAGAGAATCCACACTCAGGGTTCACAAGTATCATCCTCTCAACCAGATAATGGGAGACCCACGCACTCATGTGCAAACAAGGACAATGGTTCACAAGGAGTCCACTGATGTTAACTTAGCAGTCCCTGAATTCAGTCTAGCTGCCTTTGAACATGCATGCTTCATGTCACAATTGGAGCCAAAAAAGGCGTCTGAGGCTCTGAAAGATCCTTCTTGGATTGAGGCAATGCAAGAAGAACTTTTGCAATTCAAGATTCAAAATGTATGGACTCTAGTTGACTTTCCTAAAGGTAAGAGGGCAATTGGTACAAGATGGGTTTTCAGAAACAAGAAAGATGAGAGAGGTGTAGTGATCAAGAACAAAGCAAGGTTGGTAGCTCAAGGCTATACTCAAGAAGAAGGAATATATTATGATGACGTCTTTCCTCCAGTAGCAAGGATAGAAGCCATCAGACTGTTCCTAGCTTATGCCAGCTTTAAAGGGTTCAAAGTGTACCCAATGGATGTGAATTCTGCATTCTTGTATGGTACAATCGAAGAAGAGGTTTATGTATGTCAACCACTTTGATTTGAGGACTATAAGCCCTCTATGGTCTCCACCAAGCCTCAAGAGCCTGGTATGACACTTTGTCTTCATATCTCCCACAGAATGGATTCAAGAGAGGTACTCTGGACAAGACATTATTCACAAAGTCCATCAAATCAGAGATTCTTCTTGTTCAGATATATGTTGATGATATCATCTTTGGGTCAACAAATGACACTCTGTGCAAGGAGTTTGAAACTTTAATGCATAAGAAGTTCCAAATGAGTTCAATGGGGGAACTAACCTTCTTTCTAGGATTGCAGGTCAAGATAAAATCTTCTGGACTTTTTATAAGTCAATCAAAGTATGTGAATGACATCCTGGAAAAGTTAGAATACAGGGACACCAAAGTGGCAAGTACGCCAATGGACACTCATAATCAGCTTGATGCAGATAAAGATGGAGTGGATGTGGATATTCATTTATACAGATCCTTGATAGGTTCTCTAATGTATCTCACATCTTCTAGACATGATATAATGTTTGTTGTTTGTGTGTGTGCCAGGTTTCAATGTGCTCCAAAGGATTCACATTTGTTTGCTGTTAAGAGAATCTTTAGATACCTCAAGGGCCAACCAAAATTGGGCCTATGGTACCCTAAGGACTCTCCTCTTGAAGTAACAACTTATTCTGACAGTGACTATGGAGGTTGCCACATAGACAGAAAGTCCACAACTGGTGGATGTCAATATCTAGGAGCAAGACTAGTCTCTTGGCAATGCAAAAAGCAGACCACAGTCTCCACTTCATCAACTGAGGCAGAATATGTTGCAGCTGCCAGCTGCTGTTCCCAAGTAATGTGGATTCAGAATCAACAGAGAGACTATGGTATGAACTTCCTATCTACTCCCATTTATATTGGCAATTCAAGTGCAATAAGCATTGTGCAAAATCCAGTGAAATTTCCCAAAACCAAGCACATAGAAATTAGATTTCATTTTATAAGGGACTGTAATGACGAAAAGCTAATCCAAGTTACCAAAATTCATACAGATGATAAGTAAGCTAATTTATTTACAAAACCATTTGATGTAGGAAGGTTCACCTTTCTAGTATCAAATATTGGTATGGTAAATATGGATTAATTTGTTCTTCATTAGTCTTCCTTATTTTATGAAGAAAATACTTATTCAATGTGCTTAGTTAAGGGGATACACTGTTTCATTAGAAAATGCTTAATTTGCAACTAACAGCTTTAGACTATTCTCAAGTTGCTAGTTCATTTTCTCGAACTATTAGTTGTTTCACTTGGTCTGTCAAGTGTGCAGGGTACTTCAGTCATTCTCCATTCGATTGTGCGCGGGACTAGATATATTTTCGATAACCCAAAACCTTTAAAGTCCGAGTTTCGTTCAATTGCAACTACTAGTTGCAAAAATATCTACCACAATCTTTTCATCTTCTCTCCCTTAGCGATTCTCACACAGTCGTTCAAAACTTAAAGCACCGTCTTGATTTCAAATGGAGTTTGTCAAAGAACATAACTGCCTACCCTACTCTCTCATACATGCTGAACTGCAACCATTCCAAGACATGACGGACTTTCTTCGTGGTTCTCATATCTATCATGCTCTAACTATTAATCCCACCATATACGTTGCCCATATAGAGCAGTTTTGGAAATTAGCCACTATCAATACCACTACTGGAGTCACTTCTTTTGTATCAAACATTGATGGTAATCCCATTACCATCACCGAGGAGTCTATACGCCAGCATCTGCATCTTCAAAATTCCACAGGTATAACTGATCTATCCTTTACTGATTTATATGAAGGACTTTTTGCTATTGGGTATAGGGGCCCTACTGATTCTTTTACATTCTACAAAGCACATTTTGGTCCTAAATGGAAGTATCTTGTGCATATTATTCATCAGTGTATCAGCCCTAAAAGAAATGGTTGGTCTGAATTTTCTTCAAATATTGCCACTGCCTTAGTGTGCTTATCATCAGGCCAACAGTTCAATTTTTCAAATATGATTTTTCAAGGGATGTTAAGGCACCATGCCTTAAAGAATGGGAAATTTTTGATGTATCCACTGTTTTTGGCAGAAATAATTGCAAAATCTTGCAATAATTTTAAAGTACATAAAAGGATACATGTTTCCCATAGGCACTCTTTACCATCTATTAAACGACTTTTGAAACAAAGTGCCAATTTTCACAGTGTGGATGTTCAATTGCCTTCTGCAATGCAGAATGTCCATCCAAGAAACAGAGGAGAGGGTCCTGAGAAGGCTCAGCCATCCAATACTGCTTGACCCCACCCACTCCTCATGATACAAATACTTCCTCTGCTCCTTCTACTATACATACTTCCCCAGCCCCCCTAATTCAAATGTATAAAAGACAAAGGATTGTAGGAGCTCCTTCCTCCTCAGTCCAATTCCCAAAGCCAAATAGCGTTGTGCATGAGGACACTCATACACAGAATATCGATAGGGAACCTATTGAGGAACTCCCACCCTCAACTTGGAGGTGGACATCCCTTCAGAGGATGTTCATATGGTATTTGTGGCTAATACTATTGATGTCTCTGCACAGGGGGCACAGGACAGTACCAATATCACTAAGACCACACCCATGGCAACAGAGGGTGTGCAGGCACCTTCTGGAAGTCCCCAGTACCAAGAACAAAGGGGCCCAGATGTTTCTACTTCTGGAATTCATGCGAGTGATAGATCTCGAATACCACTATCATTTGAAGATCTTGAGGCTAGTCTGCAACTTATGGCCTTAACGGATCAACAGCTGAAACTTGTTGTAGCCATTTTGGAACATTACAGGTCCATTATTGCTGCACAGGGGTCTCAAATAACAGTCCCAATAGTTTCTCAACCTGTTAGTCTAGAAGCTCAAGCTGCTCCCACCAGAACAAGTGGAGTAGTCATCAGAGAAGGTCCTCAAGGTCCTACCCCAGCAGTTTAACCCATAGTAATAGCTACCAAAGACAAGGGTAAGGGTATTCTAATTAACCCTCCAAAGCTTAAATTCATTTCTAAAGAAGCCCAAGTTGCCCATGATGCTGAACTGGCAAGAAAATTAGCAGAAGAACAAGATGAGATCCTAGATTAGCAAACCCTTGAACCAATGGTGGATGATGAAACCTTAGGAGATTACCTAAGAGGGTTTGTGGTCAAGGATAATCAAAAGAAGAGAAAAAGGCCAACAGGGCCTTCAAAGGCAGAACACAGAAGATTTTGATAAATTTCTCTGCTACAGCTGGAATATCAAAAGTAATTGTTCAATCATGGTCGACTGAAAAACTTCAGTCTCTATATGACAAAGAAAAGGAGAAGGAAAAAGCATCCACAGCCTCCCATTAAGTCCAAGTTCCACAAAAACCAGTTCAAACTGTTGCTTATGCTCCTCAAGCTGAAACCATCCAGCAAGCAAAGTTTGATCAGGTAAAGAGAGTGCTGTTTGAACAACAGCTGCAAAGGGCTATGGAAATTGAAAAGGTCCTGGATCAGCATGACTTCTCAAAACCTCCAATTACTTATTGGTATGCTAAGTCATTGGATGACATTGATTTAAGATATCATTTTGTAATCAAAAGAGAGGCTGGTCTAGAGGAAGAATATAAAAGCCTAATCCACTTGGTACAGAGACTGACTAGAGATGAACCGACCCAAATGCATTATATTGGAGCTGCCAGTCATTCTAGGTCACCAATTGTATGGGTTCAACAAAATTTGAAAGATCTCAGAAGCATTTTTGACCCAGAGTCTACCAGAGTAGATATAGAAGCTGCCAAGGAAATGAAGATTGTACAGATTGATTTATATGCCAAATCCATGACATATACACTCAAGCTTGCAGACAGATCCAGCAGATTCTACAATTTTGAGTTTCTCAGTTTGCCAAAGGCTTGGCTACTTCAAATGAGCTCTATGAAGATTAATTGTTATAAAGTGGAGCTGAAGAGAGAATTCATAAAAGCTATAAGGCAGAAACTTTCACAGTTGTAAGGTTTTGGATGCCTTAGTTTGTATATAATAGTTTTACTTTGTTTTATTTCCTTATTTGTATAGATACTTAAAGTCTTGTGTAAAGAATTTAAGTTAGGGGGAGATTGTTGGGAATAATCCTTAGTATGTCAAGCTGTTAGTTAGATTTCTCAAACTGCTAGTAGTATTTCTGTGTAATTACAAAGTTCAAGCTGCTAGTTCAACAAGTTCAAGCTACTAGTACAAAAGTTCAAGCTTCCAGAGCTAAAAGTTCAAGCTGCTCAACAGATTAATAACAGAAAGTGGTGAAATTCAAGAAGTGAGATATTTCAAGATTTGAAGATCTTCCAAGCATATCTACTATCAGAGAAATCAGAGTTCGTCAAGGAAACAAATCAGAAGGCTATATATAGATAGACTAGGTCTTTCTATTGTAAGTTTGTACGTGCAAGTTCTGTAATTGTGTGTTTCATCGTAACTGCTTTCTGATAAAGTTTCTCAAGCCTCTAAGGTTGTAAAACCCTAAGAACAGTCTGTGTTCTTCGTCTAATCAAATAGATTAGAAGTCATTGTAATCAGTAATTTTGGCAATATAAAGGAATTGATTTTGATTATATTTATCTGTTATTTATTATGAAAGTTTTCTTAAAACAATTAAGTGTTATTCGCAAACTTCTTAATTGGACTTTGATTCAAAAACAAGGTTATTGGTTTACACTCTGATTTATTAAAACCAGTTAATCTTAGGTGGTATCTTGATCTTGACAATGAGCCTCCATCTAGTGTGTGTTTTGAGTGTCTGAAAGTTCCTAGAGATTGAGTGTTCAAATTCTCTCTTTGTAATCTTCATATTCTTAATACAAATCGTTTGATTATTGTGTTTGAGTGCAAAATATACTGGGAATCAAAGTTGTCAATTGGTATCAGAGCAAGAAGATTGGATTTAAACTTGAAATCTCAGATTTGTTCGTGTTCTTCACAAAAAACGTCAAGAAATTGGGTTGAAACTTCAAAAAATCACCAAACATTCATACGATTTCCGTTTAAGCTGAGTTTTGGATATTTTGTGCATGTTTATGCCAGACACCTCCTGTCAAAATTTCAGAGGCTAACTCTAAATATCGAGAGAGTAATCACAATTTTACTATTCTGGTCATTTTCAGTTACGTTTTTGTGATTATATTTTTTATTTAAGTGATATACTTGTTGAAATGATCTGAAATTTTGCACGAATGATCTTATATGTTAGGTAATTTGTTCTGGAAATTTTCATGATCTAATTTGAAGTATCCAAGGAGTAATTGCAATTTTTAAATCTAATTGTTCTTCGTGTTCTTCGCAAAAATCAAAGGTTTTGTTCTTCATTCTATGTTAATATTTTGTATTTGTTTGGTTTTCTATTCCATAATCATAAGCAATTAATCTTGTACTGATTTCGAGCATTTCTTGTTCAATAATTACAAATTTTTCTTGTTTAATCGTTGAAATTGTTAATCCGTAATTTCTTTAGTATTATTCTCGGTTCAGTGCTTCCAGAGGCCATAACTTTTGACTGGAACATCGTTAGAAGGCCTACAATACGTCAAAACGAAGCTTGAAACGAAATCTACGACCCGTCCGGAATTTCGGACCCATCCAAATTCGGACCATCCAAATTGTGACCATCCGAATTTCGGGTCCGGGTCTATCCAAACTTTTGACATTCAGTGCTTCCAGAGGCCATAACTTTTGACTGGAACATCGATAAACGGCCTACAATACGTCAAAATGAAGCTTGAAATGAGATCTAAGAACCATCCGAATTCGGACAATCCAAATTTGGATCATCCAAATTTCGGGTCCGGGTCTATCCAAACTTTTGACATTCAGTGCTTCCAGAGGCCATAACTTTTGACTGGAACATCGTTAGATGGCGTACCATACGCCGAAACGAAGCTAGAAACGAGATATACAATCCTAATTAGTGGCAAAGTTGATTTGTTCAATTTTCAAGGCCTCATTCCACTCTAGAAAAAAGTTACAGACATTTTTCTATAGAAAAGTTTAAATTTCAACGTCAAAAACCCATTTCTGATCCACGTTTCACCGAATTACCGACCTTGGATACATCCGAACTTGTGAAGTTTCTGAGTTTTTCCAATTTCCAATCTAGAAGATCCACATTTTGCACTCCACAATCATGACTCAAGGATTTTCCACACATGAGAAGACTGTCGAGGAGGAGAAAGTTAATACATCTCCAGTCTGTCTCATGAACCACTCCAAACAGGTACAAAGTTGTTAGGCACAAAAAGGCCTCAGTCAAACCTGCTCTACATCTGAGGGGGAGATTTTATATTCAAACCTGTTGATGCATTTGAAGGTTGTAATTTAAGGCCTGTTATATGCCTTATTGAAACCTGAAAATGATTTGCAATATCAGTCTAAAGCTGTTCTATACGTTGCATGTGTTGCAACCAAGACAGTTTGTCCAAGCTGATCAGTCTGCTGATCAGGCTGGACATAAACTGTCTACGCTGCTCTACACTGTTGAGCAGCTTGGGCATTTTTAAAGTGTTCTGTTCTTTGTGAACAGAACCTGTTCTTTGTGAACAGGCTAAACACTTTATGGAATTTGTTTCCAAGTCATCATGTATTGTTTTTAACTACCAGATCAGTTTACACAGTTGAAGACAAAGTGGAAAGCAGAACCGCTCAGCCTGCCCAAGCTGTTCTGTTACATGAAGACAAACGGATATTTGAAAAAGGGTGACAGACCTTTTTCTTATATCAAAATAGGCCTTTACAAGGAAGAAAGACGCAAAGTTGACATTCCTAAAATGGTTAAAGGCAATGCAACAGTAGAAAGTAAAAAGACAAAAGTTCTGCACAAGAGAAGGCAAGTCTGCTTTTCAGAAAAGTGCAGAAAAGTTATATTGTCTTTTCAAACAAGACTTCTCCTTTTTCATTCTGCCCAATGAAGATGTTTCTCTTAGATCCTCTAAGTGAGTATAAAAGGAAGCTTCTAAGGTCAGAAAGAATGCGAAGAAAGCTAAGTGCTTAAATCAAGAGTGAACGTGCAAGTGTGATATTCATGCATGCAAATCTTCTGTAAACAAGCTTCTGTGTGTCTAAGCTGTTTACCAAAGCTGTTCCTTAAAGTCTTGTAAAATACAGTGAGTGCATCTTAGTGAGTGTGTTCATTGTAATCTAGTTTGAGTGTGTCTTAGACTAGAAACCATACTGTTGTATTCTGTCATCTCAGCTTGAACAATTCCGCAGTCAAGCTTGTTTGTAATTAACATTTGTTGATAATACATACAAACATTGAGAAAAAGAGTGTGTAGTTTTTTAAATACTGTATTCACCCCCCCTCTACAGTTTATTACTATATACTTTGGGAACCTTTCGGGACCTACAACTGGTATCAGAGCAGTTTAGAGTGTGTGTCATTCTAGATCTCTCATAATCCCAAGTTTCCATGGACAACAGTGCTGCAAACTCTTCTTACTATGACAATGGCTCTATGGGCAAGCCTCCAAAATTTAATCATCAAAACTTCTCTGGTTGGAAGTGCAGAATGATGCTCTATTTAGAGAATCTGGATGTACAACTGCCAGAGATAGTGATGGAGGGTCCCTATGTGCCAACCTCTGTTACTACAATAACTCCAGCGGTTGAAGGAGCTGCTCCTGAAATCAGGACCTTTGAGAAAGCAAAAGCTCAATGGTCTGATGAAGACAAGAGAATGGTAGCTCTGGATGCAAAGGCCAGAAACAACCTGGTCATTTCTCTTCCTGATGATGTGTTCAAGCAGGTTGAGAAGATGAAGACTGCAAAGGAGATGTGGGATACTCTGTGTACCGTCTATGATGGACCCACAATCACACTGGACAACAGGATTAACAATCTTGTTAGACAGTATGAACTCTTCTTTGCCAAACCAAAGGAGTCTCTCACAGAAACCTACACCAGGTTCACTGCTCTGGTGAATGATCTCAAAGCTGTTGGGATCACCAAGGACAGTCTTACTTTGGTGAACAAGTTTCTGGACATTTTACCTGAGGAGTGGAACTATTTCTCAACCATCCTAAGAAACTCAGGTACTATCAGAAGTATGGATCTGGTCAATCTGTATGGATCCTTACTGAATGATGAACAATCAAGGCAGCAAAAGAGGAATGCCTTGGAAATGTCCAGAAGAGGTACAGCCTTTGTGGCTAATGTGAGACAGTCTGTTAATCAGGTGAGTGATGTGTTCACTCAACCTGATCAACAGGATGATGATAAGGAGGAGGTGTCTGAAGAAGAAGAGGCTGCAGATCTTACTGAACAAGATGATGAGCAAATGATAGCTATGCTTGTCAAAAAGTTCAGCAAGAGAAGATTTGGAAGAAGTATGCTACAAGGAGGTGCAAGTGCTGGCAAAAAGAAAGCATTTGACAAATCCAAGGCTGAGTGCTTCAAGTGTGGCAAAACTGGCCATATAGCTGCTGACTGTGTGTCAAAAGCTGTTGGTCAGTCATCCAAACCTATCAAGACTAACAGGGATGATGGCTATAGGGTTAAGTACCTTATGGCCATGGCTAAGCTGAGGAAATTGGAAAACTCTGTGTCTTCCAATCGCCAAAAGGGACTCATGGCTGAGACATGTGACTGGGAGGAATCTGATTCATCATCTGATGAAGAAGATAATCAGTGTCTGATGGCCAACTCTGATGTTCCATCAACAAGCAGTTTCAAACAGGACATGGCTGAAGCTGAAGCCTTCAGCAGCTTGGAGAACTGGAATCCTACAATGATGTATAAGGTACAAAATTTTATGGCTTACAGTTCTGAAGAAAAAGTTAAAATGTTTGAATACATGCTTGTTGATCTGAAAGCTGCTGTTGAGAAGCATGATGCTTTATTATCTGAAATCTCTAAGCTTAAAGCTGATCTTAAAACTAAAACCAGTAAACTGGACAGTTTCTATAAGTTGGAAACTGAGCTTGATGAATTAAAACACATCAACTCCATTTTACTGGAAGAAAAGAGAGAAACAGATATAAAGCATGCTAAGCTTCAAAAGATAGTTGACTCTTGGTGCCAATCTGCACAAAAAGTCAGCCATTGTATCAGTCAACAGATCCCTGCTCAAATCCAAGCCTATCTTGGAGGGGATCTTGACACAGCAGCTTCCATCGTTGAAATAAGTAATTTGAAAGAAGACTTGTCCACTCTTGGTGAACTTCCAAATACATTCATCAAAAATGTGAATGGTAAACTTATTTCAACAAACAGGTTTGTCAGGCCTCAAAATACTGACAGCTTGTGTGAACTCAGCTCAAAAGCTGATGTTGGAGTTTGTTCTCCAAAACAGCCTGCTAAGTGCTCTGCTAGCTCACACAAGCAGAAGAAAGGAAAACATGCTCAAACTGAAGCTGTGGATGCTAAGCCTGTTGACAAAACAAGTTCAGAGCCCAAAGCTGTTGGTAAAAAGCATGTTAATCCTTTTGATGCTAAACATTTTGAAAATAAGTTTTCAAAAAGTAAGCAGCCTGTTTTCAACAAGGGTAAGTCTCAGGTTGAAAACAAAACTGCTGTGATTTCAAATAAGTTTTCAAATCATGGTGGTAAGTTGGTTTTAAATGAAAATAAGTTTTTCAAAACCAAACACAGTGAGTATGCTGATAGGCAGCATAAATCACAACTCAGTAGGGGCAAAGGCAAAGCCATTGCTCAAACTGAGACAACTGGGAATAAGTTTCCCAAACCTGTGGAAGCTCAAAAGCCAATCAAGCTTCCTGTCTTTGACATCTGTCCTCCCAAAAAGAGGAAAGAAGAGACAGTCAAAGCTGTGGCCTTTGAACTTACCACACAAGCTGTTGATTTTACAAAAAATGCTAAACCTGAAAGAATCAACAAAAACAGCTCAGAATGTGTTTCTGAAGGTCCTTCTTCCAAAAGTACTAAAAAGAGAAAATGCTACAAGTGTGGGAAGAAGACACATCTGGCCAAGGATTGTCCTGAACCTGAGGACTTGAGGCCTGTTGGCTCTGCTGTTTCCCTCACAGCTGTTACAAGCAGTGGTGGAAATGACATAGTCACTGAGGATGGTATTCAAACTGATACCATTCAAATAGGGAATATTAGTGTGGACATTCAAAATCCATCAACAAGTGTTGATGAAGTAGGAGAACTCATCTGTGTGATGAGTTCCCCTAAAAATAACTAATAATTCTCTTCTCACTCTGCAGGAAAAACAACCTTCCCAGGTTTGGTACTTGGACAGTGGCTGCTCAGGGCACATGACAGGTTGTAAAGAACTGCTGAGTGATCTCAGGCCTGAAAAAGGGCCAAAAGTCACCTTTGGTGACAATGTACAGGGATCCACTGAGGGATATGGAACTCTTAAAGCTGGTGCTGCAGTGTTCAAAAGGGTAGCCTATGTGGTTGGGCTAAAACATAACCTTGTTAGCATAAGTCAACTGTGTGATGCTGGCTACAAGGTTAACTTTGATGAGCACCTGGGTTACATATTGGATTCCCAAGGCAAAGTTGTGCTGTGTGCTCAACGAAAGAAAGGTGTATATGTTGTGGATATGCATTCTGCTGATCCCACAACTGAAACCTGTTTTCTCACAAGAACCAATGCTGATCTAAACTGGTTATGGCATAGAAGACTGTCACACCTGAACTTCAAGAACATCAATAAACTCTGTAAGAAAGAGTTGGTAACAGGTTTGCCTTCTATTACTTTTGCCAAAGATAGATTATGCACAGCTTGTGAGAAAGGCAAGCAGAGAAAAACATCTTTTAAATCCAAACATAATTTCTCTATTGATACTCCACTCTTCTTAATCCATATGGACTTGTTTGGACCTATTAATGTCCCAAGTCTAGGAGGAAGAAGATACACTCTTGTAATGGTTGATGAGTTCTCCAGGTACACATGGGTGATCTTTTTGAAGAGCAAAGGAGAGGCTGCGAGAGAAATTATTGGATTTGTTAAAAAGATGGAAATGCTGAACTCTGCCCAAGTAAAGCAGCTTAGAAGTGATCATGGTACTGAATTCAGAAACAGTACTCTTGAAGACTTCTGTGAAGAGAAAGGTATCAGTCAAAACTTTTCAGCAGTAAGAACTCCTCAACAAAATGGAGTTGCTGAAAGGAGAAACCGAACTCTCATTGAAGCTGCCAGAACCATGCTGTGTGCATCAGGTTTGCCTTCATCATTTTGGGCTGAAGCTGTCAACACTGCCTGCTTCACTCAAAACAGATCCTTAGTGGTGAAAAGGTTCAACAAGACCCCCTATGAGCTGCTCAAAGGGAGAAAGCCAAATGTCAGCTATTTCCATGTGTTTGGATGTCCCTGTTTCATTCTGAATCAAAGGGACCAGCTGTCAAAATTTGAACCTAAAGCTGATGAAGGAGTGTTTGTTGGTTACTCTTCTATCTCCAAAGCCTACAGAGTATACAACAACAAAAGAAAGGTGATAGATGAATCTATCAATGTCACCTTTGAAGAGTCCAAGAATGCCTCCACCAAAGCTGTTCCTGAATCAGTTTCAGGAGACCTCAACTTTGATGATCTGATGCATTCAATCAATGAAGAGGACTCAAAAGCTTCCACTACACCCAGTGTGGAACCTGCTAATCATAATGGACATGATGATGATTATGTCAATACACCCTGTGTGAATAAATGTACTGACTTAATTACAACTGCATGTCCAGAACCTATCAATGCTGATTTCCCCAGTTCCTCTGCTGATATGTTCAACAGTGGTCAGACATGTTCAACAAGTGAACAGGCTCAAGACAACAGTGTGTCTGAAAATCTTGAGAGCTGTTCAACAGGACCTGCTGAAGATGTTAACAACTCTGGTAAGTCATCATTGAAAAATGATCCTAAGTGGATCAGGTGTCACCCCAATGATCAAATAATTGGTGACATCAATAAAGGGATACAAACTCGGTGGGACAGCTTAGGGAACTTTTGTATGTTCTCTAGTTTTGTTTCACTGATGGAGCCAAAGAAGGTGGATGAAGCACTAAAAGATGCCAATTGGATCACTGCCATGCAAGAAGAACTCAATCAGTTTGAGAGAAACAAAGTATGGAAGCTGGTCCCTGCCCCTAAAGGAAAAACAATAATTGGCACAAAATGGGTTTTCAGGAACAAAATGGATGAGCAAGGTCATGTCATTAGAAATAAGGCAAGACTGGTTGCTCAGGGCTACAGACAGGAGGAAGGCATTGACTATGATGAGACATTTGCTCCTGTGGCCAGGCTAGAAGCAATTCGTTTGTATCTAGCCTACGCTGCTCATAAGAGCATAAAGGTATTTCAAATGGATGTGAAGAGTGCATTTTTGAATGGGAAGCTGCAAGAAGAAGTATATGTCAAGCAGCCTCCAGGTTTTGAAAATGAACAACACCCAGGTTTTGTCTATAAGTTAGACAAAGCTCTCTATGGTCTCAAACAAGCCCCTAGAGCCTGGTATGACACTCTTACTGAATTCCTTATGAGCAATGGGTACTCCAGAGGTAAAGTGGATACCACATTGTTCATAAAGAAGGTGAAGTCTGATATTATGCTTGTTCAAATTTATGTGGATGACATAATATTTGGTTCTACTAATGAGCAACTGTGCAAGAATTTTTCATTACTCATGAAATCCAAGTATGAAATGAGTATGATGGGAGAACTAACTTTCTTTTTAGGATTACAGGTTAAACAAACCTCAATTGGAATTTTTATAAATCAAAGAAAGTACACTTTAGATCTTTTGAAAAAGTTTAAATTTGATCAAAGTTCTCCTATTAAAACCCCAATGGCAACCAATGTAAAATTGGATGCTGATGCCAGTGGCAAAGCCGTTTCAGTAACAGCTTACAGAGGCATGATTGGGAGCTTGCTATACTTGACTGCTAGCAGACCTGATATTATGTTTGCCACCTGTTTATGTGCTAGGTTCCAAGCTAATCCAAAGGAATCACATCTTGCAGCTGTTAAAAAAAATCTTCAGATACCTGAAGGGTACTCCAGGTTTGGGTCTTTGGTATCCCAAAGACTCAAGCCTTGAACTAACAGGTTATTCAGATTCTGATTTTGCAGGCTGCAGGTTAGACAGGAAAAGCACAACAGGTGGATGTCAACTCCTTGGTGGAAAGTTGATCAGTTGGAGTAGGAAGAAGCAGAACTCAGTGTCCACTTCTTCTGCTGAAGCTGAATATATTGCTGCTGGAAGCTGCTGTGGGCAGATTCTGTGGATGCAGCATCAGCTTGAAGACTATGGGCTTGTGTATAGGAAAACTCCTATTCTGTGTGATAACACAAGTGCCATAGCCATCTCCAACAATCCAGTATTTCACTCAAAAACAAAGCATATTGAAGTCAGACATCACTTCATCAGGGATCACATCCAAAGAGGTAATGTGGAGGTAAGTTTTATTTCCACAAATGAACAGCTTGCAGACATTTTCACCAAACCTCTGGATGAAACAAGGTTTAATTACCTTGTCAGCAAGCTGGGCATGTTAAACAAGAGTGACTAAGTGTCTTTCAACGGTCTAATAATTCGTATGTCTCACACTGCTCAAGTTTCTCTGAACAGCTTAGACAGAACAGGTTATACATGTTCTGTACTTAGTCATTTGTCTGAAAAACTTGAACAGCTTGAACATACAACAGGCTGAACAAAAACAGTTTAACCTGTTTATTCGTCCAGCCTGCTCTGATGGTTCAGTCTTCAACCTGTTCACTTCTTCACACTGTAACATGTTCATCTATTGAACTCAACCTGTTCTCACAAAGGAGAGCAGGCTGAAGGAACAGTTTGAAGGAAGAACAGCTTGAAGACTGAGAACCTTGTTGACCCTGATCATCACAGGTTTGACCATCAGCGTAGACCAACAGTTTAATTACCTTTCTTCATAATTAAGTTTCTTAAATTATGTTTTATTTAACTTAATTACTGCGGATAATGTATGTTACGTGTGTTAGTGATCAAAAAGGTCAAGTGGTCTGACAATGTTTCTGACATGGACAACCGTTCCGTTTTCCGTTAACAAACATTCAAATCAAACCACCCAAATCTTTTCTCTCTCATACACACGACCATTCAAAATCCTATAAATACCACCATACTGTTTCATCTTCGTCTTCCTCATCATTCCCAGAAATTCTCAAGAACCCTAAAATCGACTAAGTGTCTTTTGCTTTCTCAAACCTTCAAATTTCCCAAATGGCTCACAGACCCAATCCCTTTCTGCCAGTTTTCGTTGGTGAGGATGTTGTTAAACATCCTTCTGTCACCACGATGCTGACCCTGAAACCCACCAACTACATAGCAAACCTCACAATCCCCAAAAACTATGTGGGGAAGGGTTACGATCAAATGGTGGAATTCCTGCAAGTTCATCCGTTGAACTATGCCCTGACTGCATCTCCTGGTGTCCTGTACCAGGAGATGGTATACGAGTTCTGGTACACCTGCTCTTACAATCCAAACACTAAGGTTATCAGAGGTACTATTCTCAATGGGACTCAAACCATTGAGATTACAGTCGATCTTTTGAGGGAAGTTCTTCATCTTCCAGTGGCTGAGACCTATGATCTCCCTCAGCCTGAAAATGAGCAACTGGGCAATCTGCTACGCTTCTGTGGTGTGGCAGAACCCAAGGTTGGAGCTACTCTGTACAGGAAGGAGTTATCACCTACATATAATTTCCTATTTGCCTCTGTGGCAATGTCATTCAGCAGCAAGGTTGGTTCCTTTGACCAACTTAGTAGAGATGAAGTGCCTATAGTCCTTCAGCTGGTGGATGGGACTACACTTGACATGGCCAAATGGATCTTCTTGAACATGAAGAACCTGGTACAACAAGAGCCAAGACCAGCAGCTGTCAGATATCCCAGGTTCCTGAGTCTCATCTTCTGCCATGTCTGTGGTGAGCATCTATATCACTCTCAACCCCTACTTAAAACTGCTGCATTCCCTGTGATAGGGAATAGGGTTTTTCATACTCCTGTACTGGAAAATGAGCCTCCTCTCTCAACACCAATGAGGAGGCTGTTGGGTTTAGTGGAAGGACCCTCTGCTGTGAGGGTGGATCCAGTCACTGCTGCTCCCGGTGGAAAATCCAAAGCCAGGTCTAAGTTGGTAAAAAGGACCTTGGCAGCTGAAGCTGGGCCTGCTAAAAAGAAGGCCAAAACAGCTCAAGCTGAGTCTGCTCCCTTAGCCTCTGTGGCTGAGGAAGAGCAGATTCCTCACCCTGGCTCATTTGTTGAGCCTGAAGCCCTTGTGGCTGGTGCCTCTGTGGCACAAGAGACTATGGAACAGTCCAGCCCCACTGTTCCTGACCCAGTCTCCCATCCAGTCCAAACAGATCCCCTCTCCTCTCCACAATCACCCACTTCATCCATCCGTTATCAAAGAAAATCATTAGCCAAAAAGAAACTAGCCCAGAAAACAGTCTCCTCTGTTCCCTCTCAACAGGGTTCAGTTGTAAAAGAAGCAACCCAAGCTGCCTCTCCTATTTTGGGAGAAGGTTTAGCTCATTTGGAGCCTGCTTCACTCCAGCCTGAGTCACCCTTGAGTCAGCCTAGACCCTCTGGTTCCTCCCAACAGGAACCAGTTGTACAAATGGAGATACCCACATCAACTATCCCAGCCTCCCAACAGGCTGAGGATATTGAAAGACAGGAGCCCTCTCCACTCCACACTGAGTCCACACTGTCCCCCACTCATATCTCCTTACACCCTGAGTCTGCACGAGGGGCCCACGCTGCTGATATAGACCAATCAGCAGCTCAGCCTCAAACTTCTGTTCCCCATGATTCAGCTGTTCAACACCAAACAGCTGCTGAGGGACCAACAACACAAGCTGATGAACCTCAGGGATCATACCATCCCTCTGGTGAGGCTGATCCCTCAATGAAAATTCCATCAGCAGGTTTCACCACTGCTGATGTTGAAATGCATATCCCATCTCCCCATGATGAGGTGCCTTTAGACCAAGGCACTGCAGAGGGAACCACCACTGGTCTTCATGAGGGTGCTGCAACACAAGCATCATCTGAGAGGCCCCAAACATCATCTCCTTCTCCTAATGATGCAGCTACAGCCGCTGCTGAAGGACCCCTTGATCCCTCTAACCTGGGCCACCTTACTTTTGCCCAGGCTATGGAACTATTGTCCAAAGTTTCTCTTCCTTCTCCCTCTCATCCTCAAACACCAGCCTCATCATCATCTTCTCCATCTACTCACTCCAAACAGTCCACCCATACACCACCATCTCCCAAAGACCTGCCTTTGAAGGACCAGCTTTCATTGCTGACCAACAAAGTTGGTTCTTTGGAACATACCATGCACTCCCTACCATCCATAATCTCAGACTCTGTGTCTGAGCAGCTCAAAGGATTCTTTGATACGTTTAAAGAATCCTTCCCAGTTACTCCACAAGCTGACCACTCT
>JAANYP010003644.1:44785-64115 GCA_020465985.1 Centrapalus pauciflorus | reverse complement strand
AGCCTCTACCTTTAACCACATTGATCGTTTATCTCTTAGTGTTGAATCTCTCATTCAACACAAGAATACTCTTTCATCAACGATCAATACCCTCACCCATACCCAAACACAAACCCGGGACTCGCTGAAACGCACTATCGCTGAAAATAATAAACAACAGCATATGTTCATTTTAGCGAACCTTCAATCTCTGAAGGAGTCTTTAGCCCTTCACCTAACCAACCTCACCAGCCTTCACACTCACATCCACCAGGAAAGCACCAACTGCTTGGGGAAGTTCATTGAAGATTCTCTTAAAAGTCTTTATGAATCACTCGAACAGCTGGTGCCTACCTCAGCCCAAATCAGCCAACCAATCGTTGACGCCCTTGGCAATTTTGTAGCTGAACCAATGGGCACCATGTCAGGAATTATGGAGTTTTTGAAGACTCATTCAGCCGCCACTCATCCAAAGATTCTGGCTGTGCTGAAGAGTTTGTAGAAAACTCTTGATTCCTTGGCATCTCAGCCAACCCCTACCCCACCTCAGCCTACCCCTGCCCAGCCGACCCTTGAGCAGTTGTTGCTCAAAGTTGAGGCTCTTCTTACCCTCCTGGCAAGTCAAGCCTCAAAGGGGGAAGAGTTCGAACCTGAGCAACAATCAGCTCAAGTTCCCGCTGATCAGAGATTAATTACTAACTTCTTCTCAGCGAGCACTCCTCCAAAGAGCTCGATGAAACAGAAGCTGATAACTAGTTTCTTTTCAGCTAAGCCTTCTTCACCTCCCCTACCCCCCACGTCACCACCAAAAACACCTCCCCTACCATCCCATAGCCCTTCTCCATCACCCACACACACATATGCCTTTCCCGTTTTTGTACCCGATGATCTACACCTTAGGTTCAGCTCTCATCTCGAGAGCGAATACCAGTTCCGGGCCATGTCACTATGGTCCGGACCTACAATAGGTGTAGATTTATCTAACCTACCAACCAACCAACACTACCTTCAACCTTATACCTTTCCCACCTTCAAAACTATGGAGGAAGCAGAGCAAGAGAAGGCTGCCCCCTTGGCAGGACTCCCGCAGAAAGTCCAAAAGGTCAGGCCCAAAGCCATAATAGCCTTTGAAAAACCAAGGCCTGACCCAACTCCTGCTCCTCCCCTTGTAACTAGAAAAATGAAAAATTTGGTCACTGAAGTCGAAGACACTGACTCAGATGATGACCACTATTGGCCAGGGGAGGCTCCTCGAGGAAACAAAAGAGTAAGAGTGGAAATGCGATTGGCTAAAATAGCTAATTTCCTCGAGGACCAAAGCAGGTACAACATGAGAAGGGGACATGAAACATCCAACCCCATTAAGGAAGCCTATGATCCGCAACTTCTGATGGATTACATTGAAAATATCACTCCAGAAGAAAGAGCGGATCAGATGGCTATCCAGGCGCTGATTGCTCAAGATGCCAGGGAAGAAAGAGAGAGACAAAGACAAGAAGCCGCTGATCAAAGGCTTGCAAAATCCCTGGCAACCAAAGGCAAAGGCAAAGCTCCATCAAAGTCCAAAGCTCCGCAAAAGTCCAAAGAATCCAAAGACGACAGTGACACAATCGTCTTTGGATCACATGCTGATGATCAAGACCTGCGAAAGAAATACACCAAGTTGATGACAAAGCGAAAAAGGCCAGAAACGATCGTACATGCCTACGCTTCAATCAACTCTGAAAAGAAGACGATGATAGACCTGAAGGTGGTTAGAGACAACAACGAAATGGAGTTTGTCTCGCCCATCAACAGCCGTCTACATTTCTTCGGCTTCAGCGAGTGGGTGGAAATCGCAGAGTCTCTTCTCAGGAGAAACCTTCAGCAGCAAGAAACAGGCTACTTGAGCTGCTGAAGGAGAAGTTCCAGTCGAAGGATGAAGCTGAACAAATGTTAGGTATCGATGTGTCGCTGTATCACACGCCTGCTGAGATCCTAAAGTTTGTACAACCGAAGACCGACAAAGAAGCTGCAGCACTGTTGGAAACTTCAAGGAAAAATACAGCAGTACCAACAGTCGCTGAAAGCTTGGACACTTCTCTCCCTGAGGGTGTCAGATTCAGCCAAGGAGTTGTACTAGCTGAACCGGTCCAGGGCATCATGTTTAAAATCGGAAGAGAGAAACATTTGCAACGGTTTGATGATCTTCCCAGGTGCTCAGAAGAACAACTCAGGATGTTGATGCACATTAACAGAATATCCAAGTATCCTGATGAAGGCTTCTTAAACTTGGTTGATCAGATACTGAAGCTAAAATCTCAGAAGCCGAAAGTCAAAAGACCGAAGATGGCCAAGTAGCTCTCCTTGAAAAATTTTGATTTGGTTTTGTAATTGTACATGTAATTTCTTTTCAAGTAATTCTCATTTGTTGTACTTTTGTCTTTCAAATGTATTGTAATGCAATCTGAATGAAAAATGAAAGAAAAAGTTTATTCATTGAAAAGAACCCAAAAACAGAACTGATGGGTCAAGATTATTTGACTAAGTGTTGTTCGCTGAAGTGAGCTATCTCAGCGAGCTTCCGAGTTTAGGATCCATTAAGTTTGCTACTTAGGCTCTGAACTGTGTATATGTTCATATTGTATAGAAGAGCACTAAGTACCTTTTTCTTATCATTTTAGGGGGAATTTGTTAGGTCCCCGTTTGTTCATATTTGTATATTAAAGAAAATGATAGAAAAAGTCTCAGTCGCTGAAGCTCATCAGCAAACTGAAGTACTTCATCAGCACCTAACAAAGACGCTGAAAGAGGTACCCTTCGAAGCTGTCCAAGTCTTAAAGTCACAACTCCCTGAAGACGAAGTCTGATGAAGAGTTAAGAGTGACTCGCTGAAACGGATGATCAGCGAGCACTTCACAGCGACAAGCCAAGAAGTTCCATCAGCGAGTATCTGACACACTAAGGACAAGTAGCCATCCTTTCATTAAATGCTTCCTTATCAACCAATCAGAAGTCGACAACATCAAAAATATGGTTGGGAGCATTAAATGCAGAAGTGCCTATATAAGCAAGAGCTCGTATCTAAGAAATCACTTTTGGTGCAAACACTTCACGAGCAAACTCTCAGCGAGCAAACATTGTTTCAGCGACCTGAACTCCATTCATATACTTGCTGAGTAGTTTGAATTCTTGCATCATCTGTCTCAGAGACTACAAACATAGAATAGGTTTATACTTGTTCTAAATCCGTATGTTTGTAATTAGTTTGTTTTGATACAAATCAATAAAACAAATTAATCTTTGAAAAATCTACTGTTTTGTTTGATTACATTCAACCCCCCCTTCTGTAATCTATTGTAGCAGTTGTAGTTCTTGTTAGTCATCTCATAGGGACCAACAAAAACAAATATGAAAAAGATACAACAAGATAAGTAGCTAATATTAATTAAGGCTATTTAGGTAATTTTAATTTTAACAAGATCGAACTACTTCTATAAGCTACTTGAAATAACTAATTATTTTAATAAGCTCCTTAAAAAAATACTCAAACGCAGCTTATGGATAAAAAAAAAACTCCTTAAGGCCACACTATCACAAGGTTCCGGCATGGATAATTTTTTTAGGGGACAACATTTAGTGGAATCATTAAAACTACTTTAACAAGTTAATTTTCACCTGCCACCGTCACGATGTATATAAGGAAAATCAGAGCCATTAAGCCTAGCACAAGAACAATTTCTTGGGTTAGTGCAACTACCCTTGCAATTACATCCAGAGGCACCGGTAGGAAGTATGACATTCTTTGAAACTCGAATAGAGTTGCGATAGGTGTAACCAGTTGGGAGAACAGTCGGATCATCAATCAGATTGGTTGCTGGAATTGGAATTGTAACATCCTAAATTTTAAGGTAATTAAACTTTAATTCTAAACTTTATTATGATTAGAATCTTTATTATTATATGGTTTATGTAAAATACTTATTTGTTTAATTATAAATTTACACTTGAAATACAAAAGTTAATTACTTAAATATGATAAATACATAAATAAAATTTGAATTTATAACACATGCTTCAAGATCCTTGTAATTATGTTCCAAACAAGTAATGGGTGCCCGTGCGTTGCAATAGGATGTGTTGTGATGTGTTTTTTATAAAATAAAATAATATTATTTGTGTAATGAAGTGAGTTTTATATAAATGATGCACCAATGTTTTTATTTATTATGAATTTATAAGTTGAATTTGAAATTAAAATACGTTAAAATGTTACATAGATGGTAGAATTGTTATAAATTTATAATATTTGATAAACTAAGACAAAATTCAAATAAAAATTGTATAATTTGTACAAAAGAATATGTTATTACGTAATGTTGTATAATATGAAATGTCAATTTATACATATATATGCATTAACCTTTAATGATATAATATTGATGACAAAAAACCAATGTTATTCAATATAAACATTATTTAATTATAATATCAATAAAGAAATGAAATATTTAAGATCAATTTTTCAAAGAATAACATATAAATATATAAAATAATATGTAATAGCAATCTTTCGGTTATATTTTTACATGCACACACACACACACACAAACACACACACACACACACACACACACACACACACACACACACACACATATATATATATATATATATATATATATATATATATATATATATATATATATATATATATATATATATATATATATATATATATATAGGGTGAGGACCTATTGTGAAACATATATTAATTGTGAAAATGTGAACCAATATAAACATGACACATAAGCATTAGTCATTAAGACAAATTAAGGGTAGTTTAGTCTTTTTTATTATTATCCGGTTGTTAGTCATTTAAATGATCCGAAATTTATGGGAACATATCCCGTTTGAAATCTTTAAACGCCATTTATTTTTTATTAATAGCCATACCATTCATAACTTCATATATGTTCATAAGTATTTAAATTGATATAAATATCAACAAAAACTTTCATTAAAAATTACATTTGCTGCAAACTATTCATTTTCATTTTGTTCAAAAAGTTCATTTTGAAAATTTGAATGCTTTAAATATTCAATTTTATTTGCTTTAAAACATTCATAGTAGTGTTGGCGACAAAATTCATAGGATTCAACGATTAAACAAGGTTCGTATAATAGATATAAAAATATTTATATGATTAAATAAAATTATATGATTCAAAAGGTTCATATGTTCATATGATTAAACAAGATTCATATGATTCATAGAGTTCATAAGATAGTCCTTCAACTGCCTCGAAGCGTAGGCAATGACTTTCCCACGTTGCATAAGTACACATCCCAAACCTTGTTTCGAAGCATCGCTAAATACTACGAAGTCCTCATTGCCTTCAGGCAAGGCTAGGATCGGAGCTTCGCTTAGCTTACTTTTTAAGGTTTGGAAGGCTTCGTCTTCTTCGGCTTCCCATACGAACTTCATGTTCTTTCGCGTCAACGTTGTCAACGACACGGCTATTTTAGAAAAAATCTGAATGAAACGACGGTAATAGCCGGCGAGTCCAAGAAAACTCCTAACTTCGGAAGCATTACGGGGCGCTTCCCAAGTTTGGATGGCAGAGATTTTGGACGGATCCACAGAGATACTGTCTCCGGAAATGACATGTCCGAGAAATTGAATCTGAAAAGGTTATGTTAATGATTGAATGAAAGAAAGTAATTTAAGAATAAATGAACGATATTTACAGATATAACCGAATGTAATACCTGTCGGAGCCAGAATTCGCATTTCGAGAACTTTGCGTAAAGTCGCTCTTTTCGAAGCAACTCTAGCAATTCACGTAGATGAATAGCGTGATCAGCTTCAGTCTTGGAATAGATGAGTATGTCGTCGATGAATACAATCACTGACTTGTCGAGCATCGGCCGACACACTTTGTTCATGAGGTCCATAAATGCCGCGGGGGCATTTGTCAAGCCGAAGGGCATCACAAGAAATTCGTAATGCCCGTATCGTGTCCGGAAGGCGGTTTTCGGTACATCTTCTTCTCGTACTTTGAGTTGATGGTACCCGGATCGAAGGTCGATTTTCGAGAAGAAACTTGCCCCTTGAAGTTGGTCGAAGAGGTCGTTCACTTTCCAAAATAATATTTCAGTTTCACGCCAATAAAGACACAAAAAAATGCAGATGAAATTCATCAAGTATAATTCTTTCACCCCCTATAATACTGAATATCATATTCGTCTAGTCAATGGGCAATAAGCAATACTTGAGAATAAACAAATCAGACTACAATAAGTGACTAGCAAAAAAGACCAAAACTTTTGTTGGAGCCAGAGATCAAATACCGTTTGAAATTATGAAATCAAATTGAAACAAAGCAAAATTCAGGGAAAAAAGTGACGTTTTCTTCATTACTCATAAGTAATAAGAAATCCCAAATGACTTCATATCAGCAAGTCAAAATTTAGTGAAACCACATATGAAGTCAAGTCAAAATCTTGAATTCTTTATAAAATAATAAGAAACGCCATCTGAATCAATTCAAAACTTCAGTAAATTATAGATACTACGTAAAAACGCACACAAACAAAAACACAAACAGTTTGCGTGCATGGACATAAGAAGGAAAAAGAAAGACTACCGAGTCGTTGGCCTTTGAATACCAAGTCGAACCATGAAGATATCGACTCGGCAATCATGCAATCCGAAAAGACACCTCACAACCCGACTCGGCAATCGACTCGACGCCTTAATAATATCATATATATACCCAACTTAAATTGATAATATCTCATATGCCATTAAAAGAGTTTTAAATATATCATATAGTTACAATATCAAAATGTGCAAGTTGATTATCAATCTGATGGCTACAAAACCCCAAGGCTACGAAACCGAAAAAGAGCTCGATCTAGTACAGCTAATAAGATGCAGCATTCCAAGACACCAACCATTGATGATCAACCCACATCGAGCGTGGTTTTAGACTTTCTTTAATGAGCTCCTACAAGTACGCGAACACATACAATTAGTTTAGTTTCATCAAGCTAGTTTGGGAACTAACCAGGCCTTAAATATCAAATGTCAATCAACTAAATTCACCGAGTTTATAAATGAAAATAAACTTATAGGGTTTGCATACCTACACAATATGTTGTCATTATGCGTTGAGTTTAATTGCAACCTTTTCTTGATATATAGATGTCCCAAACTTCAGTCTTGATTTCCCTAATTATACATAAAATCATGTCAAATAATCAAAACCCATTTCAAGAGCATAATAAGAAAAAACAAAACATGTGGATGCAGACCTTGGCTATGCTTATTAAAATCCTCTAAATCACTTTTCGTTGCCATATACCCATACAGTTGTCTTTTCCCCTCAGGACAAAACAAATCAGGGGAACGATCCCATGCTGCTCTATTCAGGCCTTGTTGCTCAAAATTATTGCACAGACGCTCAGCCTCTGTGTAACCATCAGCTGAGGCCTCAAAAATGAGCACACTCATGCCCCTGTGGCCTTTAGGCCCATAAGAGTGTCTGGCTTTCAATGGCTTGTACGATCCAAAGTAGTCCAGAAGCTCCTGGTTTCCCATTTCAATCCACTAAAGAAGGATATTAACTTTTAATAATATTTTTATTTATATAAAAAAGCTACCTTTCTGATTTTACTTTTAGGCCCTGTTTGAATTGCATGATTTCAGATAGAGTTGAGAGGTTTTCATTTGAAAATTCATCACATGACATGTTTGGAACTTGGAAGGGAAAAAAAGGAAGAAGGATTTCAAAATAATTTTAAAAACCCACTGCATTTAATAATTATTATCCAAACAAGGCCGTTTTCAATTTATGGGGATAAAAAAATACTTTATCAACAACATTAATTAAAAACCTTAGAATTTTCATCTTGTTCAAGGCGTGTGTTCATTATAACCACCATCGGTGGCCATATTATCTTCCTGTCAGCACCACCCGTTCTTTGGACATCAAGTTGACCAGATCCGTTAGAAGTCATCTGCACTTAGATTCAGAAATTTGATACGGTGAAAAAAAGACACCATATGACTATTGTGTGTGAAAGAGGTGGAAGACATTTCCAACTGTATGTCACACTTAACAACCTCATCAAGTCCCTTCCACTGCCTGTAAACTGTTCCAGCCGGAACCCTCCTGACCCTGGGTTCTTCCTGCAGCGAACTTGCAAAATCTCGATGAATCTTTACTATTTCGGTTATTGTTCGGGCGTGTTGCAAAACAGACTCTATACTTTTATACGAACGAATAGAATGACAAGCAGGGCAACACCACTCTCTTTCTGGGTCATTGATCTGGTCAACAGTCAAAGCGTCCAATGATTGAAAAAAAATTCAACTTTACGGTGTCGTCCTTTATAACTCATCTGCAATCAGATTCACAAATTAGATATTGAAAGCGCACTAATATAATGTCGATTCACATATTAGATATGGTGGACAAAAAATGTCATCATAACGAAACTAGCCCCGAAAAACATGATGGTATTAACTATTAAGGTTTTTATATGTGGTATAAGGCCAACAAACCAAAACAATGAACTATACACCGCAATGGTTCTCCATAAGTTGTTTTGTCTTTTCCAAAAGTCATACAAACGCACATCAGTACGAGTTCATTGTGTAACATCAGTAAGAGTTCATTGAGTAACATCAATATGAGTTCATTCTCGGCTTCTAAAATGACTCATCCACGCATCAATTATTATTAAAACATATAAAATCTAAATACTAGGTTCGCAATTAACATATCACCTAAAAACGATATTTTTATGCATTTCTTGAAGCAAAAATTTTCAATGAGATGCTGCTATCTGCTAGCTGGCTTGAGTCTTTTTGTTATATATACCTAAAATTAATTTGGATTTACAAAGTTGATTAATAAATTTTCAACTACCAAAAAAATAAAGAAGATTTAAGCATATGAGTATCCATTTTATTGAAATTGGTAACTAAATAAGTGAATAACTAGTATAAATGATGTCTAACAAATGCAGACCAAGAGGTATGAACAAATTGTCAAGCCTAAATTGTCAACCATAAATGCTGTTAACAGTCAAAATTGCTAAGTCAGCTTAGAGCCAGCTTATTGGTCATCATAGGGCAGACTAGCATAGAACATGATTTTTGCTTGGGTCTCAGGTAAATCCTAATCACCTAAAATATCTAATGACACTAAAATCCTCAACTAATAGTATGATATTAGTCTTCAGTAAAGCTAGAAGTGACTTACATTTTGAACAGGGGATAAAAAAACATGAAAGTTACTTACATTTCAATTTTGGCGATTCTTGAGAGTGAGAGAATGGGTGGTGGACCGTTGGTGACTGACTGGCGGCGGTGGCTGGGCGGCAGACCGGCGGTAAAAGGGTGGCTGTGAACGAGAGACGGAAAAGGGAAAGGGTTTGTCGGTCTGTCTGTCGTTCTTAGGAGAAACTGTTTGGGTTAGATCTTATTTACTTATTACCTCAAGTTTATACCTCCAAAATAACAAGCAATTCTTCAATTTGATGAAAATTCTAAAACCCTAAGTATTTGTATGTGTGTTCGTGGGTGTAGTAGGGGAAAAGAACAACATCAGATAATGAATCTGATGAATTCAAGAAGATGAGATCAATATAAACATTTTTCATTTTAACCCCCTGCACTTTAAACCTTTTGACAATTAACCATTTCCTTCCATTTCTTTTACAGTTTAACCATGTACAAGCGTATAATGCTTATATTACTATTCTTTAAAGCATATGCTAGTTATTTAAGCTTTTATTTATATGTTGATCATATTTGGGTAATAAAATTTTGTAATTTATATTATTTTATGATTAGGAAATTATTATTATTATTTTGTTTAAAGAAATTAACATTAAGGAACTTTGATAATAATGATAATACTTAAGATTTAAGATTAATACCTCAAAATATCGGGGTGTTACATAAGCGATTCTGTTTTGTGATTTTGTTGATTGCGATTTTCTTAATTTTGATTTTGTTAATTCTGCGCTTGCTCTGAAATTGCGATTACTCTGAAATTGTGATTTTGTTAATTCTTCGATTACCTTTGTGATTCTGTTATTAGGTTCAGATGGCCGATTTAAGATTTAATCGTTATCACAATGTTGTGCATGTTTTGAAATGACACCAAAAAACTCTATATTTCATTCTATTATTGAATTTATGAAGCAATCCCCGTTATATGTGGCTTTATCCGCACAACTTGAAAATGATATCATTCACGCCATCGTTGGCGGTCAAAATATAACCATCACACAAGAGATGATTAGCAACTATATAATTCTTGAAACTCATTCTTGAACAGATACAACTATAGAATCGTTAAGATCTAGTTACCAACTTTAGAACCCAGATGTGAAACTCATTTTAAAGAGCTCATCAGAATTCACATACGAAAAATTAAACCTTAAAACACCAGGTTCGAAACCTAGATATAGATAAATCCAAAAATGAAAACTCCAGATCTGGGGAGACCCTTTGTGAAACCCAGATATGGAAAAACCCGTCGTGAAACCCAGATTTGTAGAAGATGAAGAAAAATGGGATGTAAAATTCTGATCTGTAGGAGACGAAGATGAAACCAAGGCGTCATCGGCGACCAAGATAAAATCCAAATTCCGGTAGGCGTGTGTTGAATTTGATTTTGCCTATCAAGATAAAAAGTAAAACACGTTTGTACCAGGAAGATGTATTCATTTTTTTCAAAATCTGAATGTGTATTCATTTGTTTCAACACTCATATGCACGTCAAGAACACATCATACGAATAATTTTTTATTATTTGGTTTGTTTTTGAATTGGTTGATGTTATTGGTACAAATATGAAAACACGTTGCTATTTTTGGTAAAATAAAAGTTGTGGGTGACCTGCTAACCAGGTTTCCAGGTCACCCGTGGCTATTAAACGGTAAAAAGTTGTGGGTGACATGCTATTATTGGTAAAAAATAAATAATGTTGCTATAAACGGTAAAAATGTCAAAAGTTGTTGCTATTTTCAGCAATTGACCCAAAATATAAATGTTGAAATTTGGAAGTGTGTTGTTGTAAACAAATGCATTGTTTTAATTTCTTTTTTAGTTTTTTGATTTGTTTAAAAATGTCTAGTAGGGGTTATACTAGATTAATGCTTGATCAGAAACATATTAGTGTAAATATATATCTATAAATATTTATTTTTTAAATAACCTAGTGAATAACAAACTAATGCGAAATAATGCAATGTAATTTAATGTTGGAAGAATATCATCAGTCGGACGGTTGGAGTTGCCAAATTGGCAAACTCATTTCCCCCTCCCTTTCCTATATACGGTCACCCACACACACACAACCATACCATTTTTGTGTGTGTTTTGTGTGTTGAGAACAAAGAAGAAGAGAGAAAGAAGGAGAAAAGAAAGAGATCAAGTTTGGAGCTAAATCAAGGGTATAACTCTTTCATTGTCATCATCTTCTTCTCCGCATCTTTTTAAGCTCCATTTCAAGGGTTTAACCCAATAAGGTTTTTATGTGAAGTTAGAATCCGACCCTATGCTTGATATATGTTGTTATATATTTGATTTGGAGCACAATGATGTTAATATCTTGTTGTTTCTCGTGTTTATGGGTGGGTTTGTGTTAAAACCCCAATGTAGGGCTTAATGGAGTCTAACATTGTGTGTACGATGGTTTGGGATGTTCTAATGAACTATTTTGTATCCCATAATGTTAATAGAAGTGTTTGTAGTCATTGGATGGCATTGGATTCGTGATATGACTCGAATGTGTGCCTTTGGCTAAACCGCACACCAAGTGTTCGGTGAAATGCCTCAATGAAGTGTTTGGATTATTGAGTCCAATTTGTGTGTTGTGAATTTTGAATAATTAATATTTCAAAATTTTGCATTTAGATTATGTAGAAACCCATTTTTACTTGATTTGTAAGTTGTTTGTTACTCCACTTTCAAGGTTAAAGTTTGATTTGTAGGTTGTAAATTAATCCTTCGTTGCTTCTATTCATCATTTTTCTTCTCTAATTTTTTTAAATTATAAAGTGGTTCATCCATGTTAGTAGCTTTTGATAACTTAATCTTTTGTGCTTGAAAAATTAAATATTGTGTTGTGATGTTTTTAGTTGGATGTAAAGTAGCCTGGTCCTGCTGTGCACTTTCTCCTGTTGTGCACTTTATTACAGTCCAGTTGTGCACGTTTCTAGGTAGGTACTAGATAACTGACATAGACAATTTTCTTAACGATTACTATAAAAACACTGGTTACTACACAAATACCTCCCTGTGTTATTGAACGGGGGAAACGAAGGAGGTGAACGGAAAGAAATCACAGTCACTCCTTTCTCATTGGCTTCTTTCATCTTTGTGAAGCATCATCACCTCTGGTTTGTGTTAAAATTATTTCAATTTCTTTGTCATAAAAATCAGTTTATTTTTTTTGTTCTTTTAGATAAAAATTAATTTCCTTGGTTTAATTTCTTAGTTATTTTAGTTTTAATATTGATTTCAACTTGTATTTCTAAGTTTATGGCCTCGACTCCTATGTGCTATTATTATTTTCCCCGATTTTTGGTATGTGAGGAGATTGGGTCAGTGCCCTGATTAGAAATTAGCAATTCTAGCTATTCTCTTACACCTATTCAACTAATTGTTGGACTTTGCAATTCTAGCTCCTTTCCTCCAACCATATCACCGTACATGTGATTCGATTCATTAGCATTATATAGTTTTTTTGGCAAATAGGAAATTCCCATGTTTTGACTATTTGAGACCGTAAAATTACAGGATTCTTGCTTAACCTGAAGAAAATATGACAAAGGTAAGTAGTTATTTCTCAAATCTCAAGTAGGTGTATTTTTCAGTTTATATAACACTTTGTAGTGTCTAATTTCAATACAGAAAACAGGAGCAAACCCTTACTCCTTCAAAGAATGGAAATTAGACAGTAGGGTTCAACAAAGACTGGAAGGAAGCTGTTTCCATAATTTTAGAGAATTCACAGCATATAAGCAGAGGACGGACTTTTTGACATATATCAGAGGCATTTATGACAAAAAGAAAAGCGTATTTTTGTTGAACGGCACCACCCAACTTTGTTTGGGACTACAGGACATACATGCATTGTCTGGGTTGCCTACCGATGGGCATCCAATTGTATGCGATGACGAGGATTCCGAGGCTCTTTGCCAAAGCCTTCTTGGTTGCGATGAAGACGGTAGAAAGTCTTCAAATCAACATTTGTCAAGATCATGGTTAAAAGATAAATTCATGGTTGTTCCGACTGGCATAGAAGATGAACTCCTCGACAGATACACTCGAGCTTATCTTCTATACCTGATTGGAACAATGGTGCTTCCAAACTGTGACTCTCCTTCCATTCCTATCTACTTGCTCAATTTTTTGAGAGATGTAAGCCCCGATAAACTGAATAGCTGGGCATGGGGTGCCGCTGCCCTGGCTATGCTGCACTCAAACCTTGGAGGTGACCGAACAAATATCAATGGACCAAGTTGGATCCTTGAGGTATGTTACATATGCGGGTTTTCTAATGTTAAAACCTGTTTATATCATTTACACTGACCGGATGGATTTTTTTAGAAAGATAAAAAAACATGTTTATATTATTTACACTATATGTTAAAACTTCTTTTAGTTGTTTTCTTGAGGTGTGGATTTTTTTTCTAAAGTTAAAACATGTTTATATTATTTACACTGGATGTATATATTTTTCTTCTTTAGTTGTTTTTTTAGAAAGAATTCCAGCAGTAGCAACTGCTTATATGAATATGAAGATATCGAGCGAACAAGAAAGCGAGCAACCCAAGCAAATCCCCCTCTTCCTTCACTGGTGCCCGCATATGGTCTCACCATCAAAAAATACGCGTGCTGTTTTAAACTTGGTTAATGTTCTTGGCGATATTCAGGAACAGGTGTTTCAACAAACCAAATTTGAATTTTCATGACCATGTTTGTTTCTCTCATTCACTTGAAACTAATTTCTCGAAAAATCTTCCAGGATATACACTGGAATCCATATAATAACTACCAAGGATACAAGAATCAAAGAATTTTTTATTCTCGAACCATTCTGTTCAATTTTTGCACCATAGTGTACCATCGGCCAGATAGCGTTCCATGCCAATTATCAATCAATAATAAGAAGGCCATGGAAGAGCTTTCGGATGAATTACAATCAAAGTCCGCAAGGGGTCATACAAAGAGAAAATTGACCGAGTATTATTCAAAATACATAAATTTATATTATGAAAAAAGGCATCATCCTGATACGTGTGTTCAGGATGCCAACGAAGGTAATACTTGATTTCTTTTTATAGCTACACCAATTATATGGTTTTTAACAATGTTATTGAAACTTTGTAATGTCAGATATCCTTCCCTGTGCGCCGTCATTGGTTAATGAAGAACACCACGGAGTTTTCAACAATGAAGGTAATGTAAATTCTGAGGATCGCTCCATTCGTCCATTTACACTTAATGAGGATGGAAACAATGAAGATTCCGAAGATTCCAACAATGAGGGCTCCTCTTCGCGAAGTTTCCATGGCAGCCGACCTGGTATGCATGTCCAAGGTGATGGTACATATTATTTTATTAAAATTGTTATCTTTATACTTTGCACGTGATGGATATGATGACGCCCATAGTTACTTAGAACGGGGATCGCTCCATTCGTCCATTTACACTTAATTGCAATCAGCCCTTCACACTTCACTTACTGTTCATTTAGTTCACAATTTATATGAGGCTGTTTGACATTGATTTTGAAGCTGATTATCTGATACATGATGTGTTGAAGTTAATGAGGATGGAAACAATGAAGATTCCGAAGATTCCAACAATGAGGGCTTCTCTTCGCGAAGTTTCCATGGCAGCCGACCTGGTATGCATGTCCAAGGTGATGGTACATATTATTTTATTAAAATTGTTATCTTTATACCTTGCACGTGATGGATATGATGACGCCCATAGTTACTTAGAACGAGGATCGCTCCATTCGTCCATTTACACTTAATTGCAATCAGCCCTTCACACTTCACTTACTGTTCATTTAGTTCACAATTTATATGAGGCTGTTTGACATTGATTTTGAAACTGATTATCTGATACATGATGTGTTGAAGTTAATGAGGATGGAAACAATGAAGATTCCGAAGATTCCAACAATGAGGGCTCCTCTTCGCGAAGTTTCCATGGCAGCGGACCTGGTATGCATGTCCAAGGTGATGGTACATATTATTTTATTAAAATTGTTATCTTTATACTTTGCACGTGATGGATATGATGACGCCCATAGTTACTTAGAACGGGGATCGCTCCATTCGTCCATTTACACTTAATTGCAATCAGCCCTTCACACTTCACTTACTGTTCATTTAGTTCACAATTTATATGAGGCTGTTTGACATTGATTTTGAAACTGATTATCTGATACATGATGTGTTGAAGTTAATGAGGATGGAAACAATGAAGATTCCGAAGATTCCAACAATGGGGGCTTCTCTTCGCGAAGTTTCCATGGCAGCCGACCTGGTATGCATGTCCAAGGTGATGGTACATATTATTTTATTAAAATTGTTATCTTTATACTTTGCACGTGATGGATATGATGACGCCCATAGTTACTTAGAACGGGGATCGCTCCATTCGTCCATTTACACTTAATTGCAATCAGCCCTTCACACTTCACTTACTGTTCATTTAGTTCACAATTTATATGAGGCTGTTTGACATTGATTTTGAAACTGATTATCTGATACATGATGTGTTGAAGTTAATGAAAATGGAAACAATGAAGATTCCGAAGATTCCAACAATGAGGGCTCATCTTCGCGAAGTTTCCATGGCAGCCGACCTGGTATGCATGTCCAAGGTGATGGTACATGTTATTTTATTAAAATTGTTATCTTTATAATTGCAATCAGCCCTTCACACTTCACTTACTGTTCATTTAGTTCCCATAGCGACTAGTCGACTACAAATTCCAAAATCAAAGTCAGTGTATAATCTCAATCAATTTTACGTCCTATTAATCTCAATCGATTGTGTATGGAACTGGAAGAAGTGATCGATAATCAAAACCGAAACCGATTCCAGTCAATCTATAGACCCATCTGAAATCGATTTTGGTATTTGATTGAACCATCGTTCAAGCTGGAGTCTAGAACGTCGTCTCAATCACAATCGATTTTGGTGTATTTGGATTCCCCATATCACAATCGTCGTTTCAATTTTGATCCTTGATGTCCGTCGATTGGAAACCAATATGTATCGGTTTCAATGGAAACTTGATCCCAGCGATTCAAAATCGCGTTCCAATGTACGATAGGACCAAAATTGTTGATTATTGGGAACGTCCACAATCAAGACCGATTCGCGTGTTAGGACCAATACTCTACGCCCACCGTAAGAAAGAGACAACCATATAAACACATGAGGTTTTAATATAGGGAGTAGCCCATGGTGTTTATATACAAGTCTCAATTTCTTACTTCTTCCGATGGGAACACACGAACTGGATCGGAAAATCATGGGCATTTCTGCGATCCTAGTAACTATGATGACGCCGTCCGAAGAGTACATGGAGAATGCTTTGAATTTACCCGAGCCATCTAATTCAGGTGTTGCAGGTGCTCCCACGGAGGATCTTTGGGTAATCAATTAGATATGCCTTTCAAGCAAGAAAATCAACTTTGATAGCTCACACCTGAATTAGGAGCATCACTTGTCTTTCAAGCAAGAAAACAAAATTGTTTAGTTATATCCTAAAATATTTTTTTTTCGTATTTTGCAAAAGCAGATGAAATCCCGGTAGTACAGGCAGAAGGAGAAGAAAACCCGGAGGTAATTGTTCGTCGTACTCGAAAACAACCTGAGAGGCTTGTACAGTCTTGGAAAAAGAACAAGCGAAAGAGGCAACATGAAGGTGAGAATGAAAAACTATAAATCTGAATTACATATTTCTAAATTTCTTTGTTCATCCTGTAATACCTATGAGGCTTTCCCTTTCAGGGAGAAAGAACATGAGAAAGTGGTACGAGATAGGTGAGAATGAAAATTTTTTAAATTTCTTTGTTCATCCTGTTTCCCCTCTTACATTTTCGTGCATATCTAACTTGGTGTAAATTCCCGCTGGTGAAGTTGATGTGGATTGCCAAAATAGGAACAAACGAACTATGAACACCATAGCTGCTAGCTTCAGAAAGTAAATAGGTATATTCTTTTCCTCCACTCTACATTTTTTTGCATTCCGCATCCATCCACTCACATCAGAAGTAAATAGAAAGTTCAATTTTGTCCCCCCATCCACTCACATCAGAAGTAAATAGAAAGTTCAATTTTGTCCCCTGTGTGCTGTTAGTTTTCCTTCTCTTTGCATAATTGGGTTTGAGTTTTGATCCTGAGTGTTGTTTCACGATATTTTGTGTGCGAGCACTCTCGATCGTTTTTCTTGTGAATATAGGAACTTTCAAACATGGATCACTTCATGTTAATAGACGGCGTAAATACAGACTATAAGGGGTTGTCATCGGAAGGCAGCTACCATGATTATTACGAGCCTCATAGTCAAATCAAATATACCATTGAATGTGCTTAAGTGGTTTGATGCGCGTGAAGGCATTTATAAGCCTTGAATAATAGACGAAAGTCAGTATTCCATGTTGGTTTACACTGTCTACACCCGAATGTGAGTGGACAACCGTCTCGGCTATGGGTGCCACCGCTACCGAGTGGAGGTGGGGGCTGACACGAAGTCTAGCCCAAATGAGATCTCATAGGTTTTATAACAAGGCTAAGCACTTCCAAGTTTTCGACACTTGAACTTTTCGGCATTTCAATTCTTTTCGTCTCCTTAGAACTTTTTGATACTTACTACCGAAAGTTCAGTCGTCTCCATCGTTTTCTTCGCTTACAGTCTAAATTAATCTTATTCTCACATTTTATTATCACATTGCATAAAATTTTGTATCAAATTAAATGGTTAGTATTTAAGTTCTGCAACCCTCTTTCAATAGCTAGTATTTGGAAAAGAAAATTATCGAGTAACTAACAAAAATGGTCCCTATTATGGATATTCATAATGAAGCAAACCACATGGACCATTTTTGTTATTTACTCAATATTTTTTTAATACTAATATAGACTAGAACAATGATGGTCTAGACTAGAACAATGTATAGAACGTTCAACCCATGAAGGGAAGGTCAGCCGGTAATTTTTAAGGATGTTTTAAGGCAGGGGCAGATCTAGTATGAAATGTTTTAAGGCAGGGGCAGATCTAGTATGAAACTTTATTAATTTTTGGGCCCTAAAATGTTTGGGGCCCTATATGGGGAAGTATTAACCTGCAATCGAATCTGGATCTGCCGGCGGGCCGGAGCCCATACACCAACACCCCCCCCCCTCCCCCCCAAAACCCACACCGGATCCCTCATCATCCCTTACCCTCTATTTTCAATCAAAACTAACATAAGTTCTTCAAATACTTTGTTTAATTCTCATAGGTTGAGTCTGTACCCTCTATTTACATATTAATCGTGATGCTTGTTTACATGTTTTAAGCCTAAAGGAAAGCTTATTCCATTCCTTAAGAAGCCAAACATGACACGAAAATGGAATTTTCATTCCTCTTCCATCAGTATCCAAACAAACACACAAGCATATGGATGCTATGATTTGATTTGGATGCATTTATGGTTTCATGTTGATCCTCTCATTTTACATCTGATAAGGACCATAAAGGCTATTGATCTGAAAATTTTATGCATTCCTGATCAGATTTTTAAGGGCTGTTGGTGTGATTTGAATATGCATGACTTCTACATCATGATCTGTTATGTCTTGCGTCACAATAATTTATATGCCCCTAGCCTATTTTGATTTGTATGTTTTGCTGAAATGGGGATGCAAATATGGATATAATGGATCTGGTGATTTTATGAATTATATAGGGGGCTGTTATATAGATTTATACCGCTATAGGACTGGTTTGTATTCTGTGATAATGTTGATCTGGTGATTTAGATTGGGAGGTTTCTGAATTGCCATATGGAGATCAGTTAAGAGGTGTCTATAATTCAGATTTTAGTTAAACTCGGGCTGCTAGTTCAAAAAACTCAAGCTGCTAGTTTAAAATTTTCGGACTGCTAGTTAAGAATTCTTAGCAGATAAGAAAACACAATTTTCTCAGGCTGCTACTTCAAAAAACTCGGGCTGCTAGTTCAAAATATCTCGGGTTGCTAGTTATAGACACTTCTCACAAAAAGATAGACTTCTCACTTGATCCTGATTCTCTCTCTCTCTCTCTCTCTC
>JAANYP010003644.1:0-44558 GCA_020465985.1 Centrapalus pauciflorus | reverse complement strand
GAAAGGACCAGAGGGTGTATTCTACAAAGGTGAGTACTCACTTAGAATGTACTCACTCAAACTGCAAGTGCACCAACTCAGACTGCTCTTTCAACTGTTCAGACTGCTGAGCCTCAAATTACTCAAAGGTCTGGAATGGTTATTCATGAAGCGTGGAATCTTGAACACACAGAGCAGGTAGTTACTGACAAAGGCAAAGGGTTGTTAATTGAACTCTCAAAGGAAAAACTGAAAAGAAAGGTTGAAGAAGAGGAAGATGCAGAAGCAGCCATCCTAAAACCTAAAGACTTAATGTTCAGTCTGGAAAATGTAGAGTCAATTGATGAGGAAGAGGATGCAACTCTAGTCATTGAACAATTGTTGGCAATTGGCCAAGGAATGTCAGAAAAGGAGGACACTAAAAAGAGATAAAGATTGATTGATTGGCATGTTAACTCTGGCAAATCAAAGGCTGTAATCACTGGTTGCTCAACTGAAAGATTGCAACAGATGTATGACAAAGAAAATGCCAAAGTTGAGGAGGAGAAAGCTCAGAAAGAGAAGGTAATGGATGATCAAATGATGATTGATCCAGCTGGATGATCAAATGATGATTGATACAGCTGAGTCTGTAAAGTCTGCCATGACCAAAGAAAGGGCAGCTGAACTGATAATAAAATTTTCATTTGATAAAGTCATGGGGGAAATGTGGAGTGAAGAGGTAAAGAGGACAGATGCTTTAATCAGAAATACAAACAAAGGCTTCAAAACTGTTTTTAAGAAGCCAAAGATCATATCCTGGAGAGCAGTGCCTAACCCTGTTAGTGGAGGAATTACTTTGTATAACATTCATGTACAAAGGGATGAGGGACGTGCTGAGGAGATCTATAAACATGTGAATCCAATCTTCAAAAGCATGATTCGAGAAGATCTGGAGGACATGTACAGAATTGGTAAAGATCGTTTTGCTGACTCTGAGATCATAATTGTCAAGCAACTGATGAGAGAGCTTACAAGTGTGTTGGATCCTGCTTCCATTAAGGGGGAGCTTGATTCAATGAGACATACAAACATCAAAGAGAGATCAGATACTTACAGAGATCTAAATCGTCTTCATTAGCTAATCAAGTTACTACTTCCATTTGTTAAACAAATTCATGAAGAACAAGAGGAGGAGATAGTCGTGGAAGCAGGTGCTCATGGAGGTAATCAACTTACTACTTCCGCTTATAAAAAATGGCATTCTTAATAATGAGTTAACGCTCTCTTTTCCTGTCTAGGGATACCAAAGTCTTCAGTAAAAATAGAGCACCTTGAGGATACTGGTGAATGCATTATTTGGTAATTTTCTTATTAGTACCTTTGTATGCTAATTGCATCACTTTCAATATCCTATTATATTTCCATATTTCTATTTGGACAGTGACCGCTGCTTAACATCAATCTTTGGACTTCATCGGTACTGTCCAAGATGCAAATATGAAATCTGTCTCACCTGTTCCAAGGAAATACGGAGCAATTGTCGGAAAAGCAGAACTTCAACTACCCAATCTGGTAGCTGAAAACAATGGGAGTTTATTTTGTGTTAGTGAATGTGGAAGAACATTTATGTGTCTCAGGGATATCTTAGAAGAAACATGGATCTCAAATCTGGGAATAAGAGCCAAAAAAATAAATAACATACTCAAAATCAAATTGTCACCCAATTGTGACTTGTTCATTCTAGAAACTAGTGGTGAATATTACCTCAGAGCAGCTGATAGGAAAGGATCAAATGATAATGACCTCTATTGTCGTTCATCCAAAGATGCAGAAAATGACATGATCCGCTTTCGTAACCATTTGAGTAAAGGTGAACCAGTAATTATCAAGGATGTTTTACCTCAAATTCACAGAATAAGTTGGGAGCCGATGGTGATGTCACGTGCATTGTGTGAACATGTGAATTTAGATGTTTTTGATTGCTCGAATGGGCATGTGGTAATTCTGTTTCTTTAATGTTAAACTTCAACTTCATAGTTTATAATTGTATATTGTCATTTGCATAATTAGTCACCATGATATGCAGGTCGAAATTAATACTAAAGAGTTCTTCAAAGGTTAGACTGAAGAATTTTTTCATGAATCAAGGCTACGTATGCTCAAATTAAAAGACTTTCCTCCATTTGAAAAGTTTGAAAAAGTTCTTCCACGACATTATGATGAATTCATCAAAGCATTGCCTTTCAGAGAATACACTGATCCAAAAGCGGGTTTTCTGAATCTTGCTGTGAAATTACCGCCAACTGTTCCAATTCCTGATTTGGGTCCGAAAGCATATATAGCATATGGAACTGTTCAAGAACTTGGAAAAGGTGATTCAGTAACCAACCTTCATTGTGATATGACAGATGCGGTATTAGTTCAACCCTGAATATATTGAGATATCAAAGCATATTATTATACCATAGGTTGAGTCTGTACCCTCTATTTACATCTTAATCGTGATGCTTGTTTACATGTTTTAAGCCTAAAGGAAAGCTTATTCCATTCCTTAAGAAACCAAACATGACACGAAAATGGAATTTTCATTCCTCTTCCATCAGTATCCAAACAAACACACAAGCATATGGATGCTATGATTTGATTTGGATGCATTTATGGTTTCATGTTGATCCTCTCATTTTACATCTGATAAGGACCATAAAGGCTATTGATCTGAAAATTTTATGCATTCCTGATCAGATTTTTAAGGGTTGTTGGTGTGATTTGAATATGCATGACTTCTACATCATGATCTGTTATGTCTTGCGTCACAATAATTTATACGCCCCTAGCCTATTTTGATTTGTATGTTTTGCTGAAATGGGGATGCAAATATGGATATAATGGATCTGGTGATTTTATGAATTATATAGGGGGCTGTTATATAGATTTATACTGCTATAGGACTGGTTTGTATTCTGTGATAATGCTGATCTGGTACTTTTCTGATTTAGATTGGGAGGTTTCTGAATTGCCATATGGAGATCAGTTAAGAGGTGTTTATAATTCAGATTTTAGTTAAACTCGGGCTGCTAGTTCAAAAAACTCAAGCTGCTAGTTTAAAATTTTCGGACTGCTAGTTAAGAATTCTTAACAGATAGGAAAACACAATTTTCTCAGGCTGCTACTTCAAAAAACTCGGGCTGGTAGTTCAAAATTCTCGGGCTGCTACTTATAGACGCTTCTCACAAAAAGATAGACTTCTCACTTGATCCTGATTCTCTCTCTCTCTCTCTCTCTATATATATATATATATATATATATATATATATATATATATATATATATATATATATATATATATATATATATATATAAATCTGTTTTCTAATAATTTGGTTGATTTACTTACTCTATGGCAGCCAAAGGTTAAAGATTGGGGATGTGGATATTTTCTGTGGGAGGATGAGCTCCAACCTTGTCCCTGTGGTCAGGGCCTCTGTATTGCACGGAAAGGACCAGAGGGTGTATACTACAAAGGTGAGTACTCACTTAGAATGTACTCACTTAGATTTGATATATATATTTCTTAGCCTGTCACAGAGTTAAGAAATGTCAATAGTTTCAGCACTAATACAAGTCAACTATTTGATCTAAACCCTGAACCCTAAACCTTGAACCTAAACTAATCCAGTCTGCTTCATGTAGCAGTGTGGACCAAATGACCAAATGGTAGCCAAAGCTCCATTATTTGATCATGTTGAAGGTAACTGCTTGGTAGACAGGTGTAGCCATGTGAAATAATCTCCCAATCGGCGTTCGAAATCGTACCCAATCATCTATGGAACGCGATTGGAATGATTTTGCAATCGGATCAAATCGAAGACGCAGGCGGCCCATATCATTGACGCAACCGATCCAAATCGACGACACAAGCGGCCTAGAATGATTCTGCAACCGACCTCAATGCCCATCGGAACGACGATCTGAACCAAATCGGGAACTCTCGTCTTCATCGATTTCAATCATCTGCCGTCTTCCGTTGCTCGACTTTTCTTCAAAACCAAGTTCCAATCCTTGATTGCAGTCGCAAGGGAAATCATAGTATTCTCGTCTTCATCATAAGTAGTGGTCTATGGCAACCAGAATTGATTGTAGAAGTATACGCCTTCAACTTCATTTGATGCCAAAGCCAGACCATTATGCTATAAGACTAAGCACAAAGGTATTATATGACAACCATTTTTTGAGTATTTTAAATTTTAAACAGTCTCTCTTCCCTTTTGTGAAAAGATGTAACAATTTTGGTTTTGAGGTACATCGTAACATGTAAAAATTTTGGTTTGATTCAGATATGTTATAGTCTTATTTGAATTGTTTTATACAGATGCAAATTTTCTTTCATGGAGTTAATTTAGAGTCTGGAATTGAAATTTTGAAACGTGCAACTGAAATAAAACACATAAATGGTGGTGTTCCCTGATTCTTTGGTGTTCCCTTATTATTTGTTTGAGTGTGTTATTTGGGCTTGGTTTAATACCCAAGTATGTAAGAAGAGTAACGACTAATGACTATACCAAAATTAATGTATAACATTCTCAACAAAACAATCGTTGGCATGTCTTGGTCCTCTAATCCAATAAATTTAACCCTAATAGGATTTGTAAGGAAATTTTGAATGAAGTTAATATATACAATATATTAACTTCATTCAAGTGTTGTAATTAATGTGTTTTGTTAAGAAGTTTTAAATAAATTAATTTTATGACAACATTTTATTAAAAAGTCTTTCCTCTTTTTTGTCTCGATTTAGCCGGTAAACTTTCTGTCAGGATCTAGAACTGAATAACCAAGATTAACTGATTTGAAATTTATCAGAGTATAAATCAATAATCTTGCTTTGAATCAAAGTTTAATTAAGAAGTTTGCGGAATAACACTTAATTATTTTAACAAAAACTTTCAGAACCAATGAAGCATAAAACATAAGAAGTAATCAAGACTGTTTGTATTGCTGAATTCAATGATTACAATCACCTCTAATCTGTTTTGATTAGACGAAGAACACAGACTGTTCTTAGGGTTTTACAACCTTAGAGGCTTAAGAAAACTTAATCAATAAAGCAATTACAGACTCAAAATATGCAGAAAACTTCTATGAACTTCTATGAACTATTCTCTGTATTTATATTGCTTTTTGGACTTGTTTCCTTGAAGGACTATGACTTCTCTGATAGTAGATATGCTGGAATCTTCGTGTAGATATCTTTCCTGAAAATCAGCACTTTCTGTTTATGAAACTGTTGAGCAGCTTGAATCTCTTGACAGGATGAACTGAGCAGCTTGAGTTGTTTTGCTCTGGCAGCTTGAAATTTTACACTGGCAGCTCGAGTTTCTTCAACTAGCAGCATGAACTTTGTATTTACATGAAAAATCTACTAACAGTCTGAGAAGTCTAACAGCTTGAGCATACTTAAACTATTTCCCAACAATCTCCCCCTAACTTATATTCTTTACACAAGACTTTAAGTTCTATACAAAAATTGGAAATGAATAAGTAAACTGTTATTCACAAACCAAGGCTTTCAAAAACTTACAACTGTGCAAGTTTCTGATCTACAGCCTTCAAAAATTCTTTCTTCATCTCATCTCTATCATAAGATACCCTAACAGATTTTATCTGAAGTAGCATATCTTTTGGTAAATCATAAAATTCGAGATTGAAGAATATACCAGGTCCATCTGAAAATTTGATTCTGTAAGTCCTTGACTTGACAAACAGATCAACTTGCTTGACCTTCTTCCCCTTCTTCACAGCATCCTCTATTTCTTTCCTTGCAGATTCAGGGTCAACAATTGATTTTAGATCTTTAATTACTTGCTTCACTTGTGGTAGAGCAGATCTAACTTGTGATACAGACCCAATGTTGTGCATTCTGATAAGCTCATCTCTGGTCAACTTCTGAACCATCTGCCAAAATGTATCATATTCTTCTTCAGGACCAGACTCTCTTCTTATCACAAACTTAATTCTCAAGTCACGGTCATCCAGTGACTTAGCAAACCAGTAGTTGATTTGAGGCTTTGTAAAATCATGTTGATCAATCAGCTTCTCTATCTCCATAGCCTTTTGTAGTTGTTGCTCAAAGAGCACCCTTTTAACTGATGAAGGAATAGAGACAACTGCTTGATCAGTAGGAACAGGAGCACTGGCAGCAGCTTGAATATGACTTGTAGTAGGTTGAGCTGGTTCTTGGACTTCTTGGGAGGTTTTTGCTTTCTTTCTTTTCTCCATTTCTTTATCATGTATTTCCTGCAGCCTTTCAGTAGTCATGGACTGAGGCATTTTCTTTGGAATACCTGCTGCAAAGGCAAAATTGATTAAGAATCTTCTATGCTCAGCCTTGGTGTGCCCTGTTGGCATCTTTCTCTTCTTTTCACCTTGTTTGCCCACAAACCCCTTTAGGTAATCACCTAATGTCTCATCATCATCTATTGGGGGCTGGGCTTGCTGATCTAATTCTTTATCCTGTTCTTCTGCTAACCTTTTGGCAACTTCAGCATCAAAGGCAATCTGGGCTTGTTTGGAGGAGAATTTGTGCTTTGGAGATTCAATAAGAATGCCCTTGCCCTTGTCTTTTACAGAAGAGGATGTTGCTTGGACTGTTGTAGGAATCTCCTGATTCTCCCCCTTTTTGGAAGCATTGGTTTGGTCAGAAGGACCTACAACCTTTGCCCCTTGGGTTTGAATCAAACGCTCTAATTGAATGAGCTTATTTCCACAAAGGGTAAACCCCTTATGAAGATAATCCATCCTCTGATTTTGAGCCATTTCTGATTGCTTTAGGGCCATTATTTGTGCACCCTGTGCAGCAATGATGGACATTTGGTATTCCAACATAGCTACAACAGGTTTCAGCTTGGGATCCGTCAAAAGCATGAGTTGCAGACTAGTCTCAAGATCAGAAAACACCTGTGGTGCTTGTGATCTATCACTGACATTAATACCAGAAGTAGAAACCTCTGGGCCCCTCTGTTCTTGGTACTGGGGACTTCCAGCTTGTGTTTGCACACTTGCTGTTGCCATGGGCGTGGTCTTAGCTATGTTGGCACTGTCCTGTGCCTCTTGTGCAGAGACATCAGTAGTGCCAGCCACAGAACCCATATGAACCATCTCTGAAGAGATGTTCACCTCCTGAGTGAGGATGGGAGTTTCCTCTAGTGGTTCCCTTTGGATATGCTTTGCAGGAGTATCCTCCTGCACAGGGATATATGGCTCTTGGTGTTGGGAGGAGGAGGAAGGAGCTCCTGGTCCCCTTTTTCTTTTGTATATATTTCTGAGTGGGCGTGTTGGCTGTACAAAAGGATCAGTGGGAGGTTGTGTATCATGAGGAGTGGGTTGGGGTCTTGGGGGTGTAGCAGTGATGTTAGGCTGAGCCTGCTCAAGACCCTCTCCTCTGTTTCCTGAAATGATGTTCATCATTGCAGAGGGCAATGGAACATCTACACTGACAAAATTGGCACTTGGCTTTATCAGCCTTTTGATAGAAGATAGTGAGTGCCTATGGGAAATATGTATCCTCTTATGTACATGAGAAGTAGTGCAGGTGTGTGCAATGATTTCTGCCAAAAATCTTGGATACATTAAAAACTTCCCATTCTTTAGGGAATGATGCCTTAACATCCCCTGAAAAATCATGTTTGAAAATTTGAACCGTTGGCCTGTTGAAAAGCACACTAAGGCAGTGGCAATGTTAGAAGAAAATTCTGACCAACCAGTTCTTTTGGGGCTCATACACTGCTGAATAATATGTACAAGAAATTTCCATTTAGGAGAAAAATGGGCTTTTAAGAAAGTAAAAGAACCAGCAGGGCCCCTATAACCTATATTGTAAAGACCAGTATGTAAAGCATTAAGGGTTAGGTCTGTTATACCTGTGGCATCTTGAATATGCAAATGGTGCCGAATGGATTCTTCAGTGATGGTGATGGGAGTGCCATCAATTTTGGATAGTATAGTGGGAATTCCATTGATGGTTTGAAAAATGGTTCCAGAACTGTTCAATATGCGATATGTATATGGTGGGATTGATATTGAGGGCATGGTTGATATGGGAGTGCCTGAGGAAATCCATCATATCATGGAACGGCTGAAGTTCAGAGTGTTTGAGAGAGTATGGAAGGCAGTTGTGTTCTTTGACAAACTCCATGGATGATTAAACGATGGTTTTAGGGTTTGAAAGAAGAATGTGTGATTCGTTCAGTGAGAAAGCAGAAGGCCGTGGAAGAAAAATATGTAACTGGTAGTTACAACTGAACGAAACTAGGAACTTTAAAGGTTTCGAAAAGGTTGGGTCCCGCGCACACATTTGAAAAATTACCCAAATACCCTGCACACTTTGACAGATCAAGTGAAAATAACTAGCAGTCTGAGAAAAATGAACTAGCAGCATGAGAAAATACTCATGCTGTTAGTGTAAAATTGTGCAACTTTTCAATGGAACAGTGTCTCCCCCTTAAATTAGCATACTGAGTAGATAATAATGAAAACCAATTAATCCATGTTTACCATACCAATATTTGATATTAGGAAAGTGAACCTTCCCACATCAAAAGGTTTTGTAAATAGATCAGCTAGCTGATCATCTGTATGTATTTTGGTAACTTGGATTAACTTCTTTTCATTACAATCTCTGATGAAGTGAAATCTGATTTCTATATGCTTGGTTTTTGGGAATTTCACTGGGTTTTGCACAATGCTAATTGTACTTGAATTGTCAATATAAATAGGAGTGGATAAGAAATTCATACCATAGTCTCTTAGCTGATTTTGAATCCACATTACCTGGGAGCAGCAGCTTGCAGCTGCTACGTATTCTGCTTCAGTGGATGATGTGGAGACAGTTGTTTGCTTTTTGCATTGCCAAGAGACCAGTCTTGCTCCTAAGTATTGACATCCACCAGTTGTGGATTTCCTGTCAATGTTGCAACCACCATAGTCACTGTCAGAATAAGCAGTTAGTTCAAAAGGAGAGTCTTTGGGATACCATAGGCCTAAATGTGGTTGGCCTTTAAGGTATCTGAAGATTCTCTTAACAGCAACCAAGTGAGAATCCTTTGGAGAGCATTGAAACCTAGCACACACACAGACAGCAAACATAATGTCAGGTCTTGAAGATGTTAGATACATGAGAGATCCTATAAGGGATCTGTATAGATGAATATCCACATCTATGCCATCTTTGTCTGTATGGAGCTGTTTATGAGGATCCATTGGAGTGCTTGCAACCTTTGTGTCTTGATAGCCAAACTTTTCCAATATGTCTTTGACATACTTTGATTGACTTATGAATAGACCAGTAGGCTTCTGTTTAACCTGTAGCCCTAGAAAGAATGTGAGTTCCCCCATTGAACTCATTTGAAACTTTTTGTGCATTAGGGCCTCAAAATATTTGCACAACCTATCATTAGTTGAGCCAAAGATGATGTCATCAACATAGATTTGGACAAGAAGAATCTCAGCTTTGATGGATTTAGTGAAAAGTGTTTTGTCCAGAGTGCCTCTCTTGAATCCATTCTGTAGAAGATATGATGACAGTGTGTCATACCATGCTCTGGGGGCTTGGTGAAGACCATAGAGAGCTTTGTCTAGCTTGTACACCCTGTCTGGATACTTGTAGTCTTCAAAACCAGGAGGTTGACACACATACACTTCCTCTTCAATTGTCCCATACAGGAAAGCAGACTTAACATCCATTTGATACACTTTAAAGCCTTTGAAACTTGCATATGCTAGAAACAGTCTGATGGCTTCAATTCTTGCTACTGGAGCAAAGACATCATCATAATCTATTCCTTCTTCTTGAGTGTACCCTTGTGCTACTAGTCTTGCTTTGTTCTTGATGACTATCCCTCTCTCATCCTTCTTGTTTCTGAACACCCATCTTGTACCTATTGCTCTCTTACCTTTAGGAAGATCCACCAGAGTCCATACATTCTGAATTTTGAACTGTAAAAGCTCTTCTTGCAAAGCTTCAATCCAGGATGAATCTTTTAATGCTTCTGATGCCTTTTTAGGTTCCAATTGAGACATGAAACAGGCATGTTCAAAAGCAGCTAGACTGAATTCTGGAACTGCTTGTTCAGCAGCAGCAGTCTCATTGTGAACCATCATCCTTGTTTGAACAGCAGTGCTTGGATCACCCAGTATTTGATTGAGAGGGTGATACTTGTGAACTCTTAGTGTGGGCTCTCTCTCTGTTTGAAAGGAAGTTCCAAGGTTTGTATCATCTCCATCAGAACCAGTGAATGGTTCTGTTTCTGAAACAGCTTGACTTGAATCTGGGACTGTTTCCTGTTGTGTTGGAGCTGTTCTTTCAGAACTTTGGAGTGGCACTTCAGTGTCTGGATTTGTATCATTCAGGACCCCTGGAGGATCACAAGACAGAAGTGGTAGAGTGGTGAAATCATCCCAACTTGTTGAATCTGCAGCAGTCTGAGACTTTGTGTCAACAGCATGAGAAATTGTATTGGCAGCATGAGAATTTGTGTTAGCAGCTTCAACCCTGTATGCATCAGCTTCTGCAGTATACTCAACAAAGCTCAGAGAATTTGTTAGTGAATCTAAATCAAACAACCAATCAGGACCAGTGCCTTTGATATTAGCAGTATTTTCATTAAATTCAACATTGGCACTTTCTTCAATTGTTTTAGACACACTGTTGTATACTCTATAGGCTTTGCTTTGAGTTGAGTATCCTACAAAGAATCCTTCTTCAGCCTTACTCTCAAACTTCCCTAAGTGAGTCTTAGTGTGAAGGATAGTACATGGGCATCCAAAGGGCTTGAAGAAAGCTATTAGGGGACTTCTGTTATGGAATAACTCATAGGGAGTTTTCCCTTGTGATTGAACTACTTGAACCCTATTTAGAACATAACAGGCTGTATTAACAGCTTCTGCCCAGAAAGTCATTGGCAGATTTGAATCAGCTAGCATTGTTCTAGCAGCCTCAATTAATGTTCTATTCTTTCTTTCAGCTACACCATTTTGCTGTGGTGTTCTTGGTGCACTATATTGTCTAGCAATGCCTTTGGACTCACAGAAACTGTTTAGAATTTGATTTTTAAATTCAGTTCCATTGTCTGATCTTATCACCTTAACTTTGGAATTGGATTGGTTTTCTATCTTAAGGATAAAAGACTTAACTAGCTCAGCAGTTTCATCTTTGGACCTAAGAAAGTAAACCCAAGTAAATCTGGTGAAATCATCAACAATGACTAAACAGTATGCCCTTTTATTCAAACTCAAAACAGATGTTGGACCAAATAGATCCATATGTAACAACTGAAGAACAGATGAGATTGAATTTACTTCTTTGGCCTTATGAGAAGTTTTGTGTTGCTTACCTTTAAGACATGCTACACAATGATCATCACAAATGAACTCCTTTTGTGGTAATCCTCTTACCAGATTCTTTTTAACTAAATCATTCATGGACTTGAAGTTCATGTGACACATCCTTCTATGCCAAAGAGCAGACTCATTTGATGATGCTTTGGATATTAAACAGCTTAAAGTATTTGATTTAGTCAAGAGAGCTGTGTCCAGGCAGTAAACATTGTCCTTTCTTGGTGTTCTAAGTAAAACAAGATTTTCAGGAATTTTGAAATCCTTTGAAAGAACAATGCACTCAGAATCTGTGAACAGAACAATGTTTTGTTTGTCACAGATTTGAGAGACACTCAATAAATTGTACTTAAGCTGTTCAACATACAGAACATCATGGAATGTCATGTTGCCTGCATTAACAGTACCTTTACCTGTAACCTTACCTCCTTTTGAGTTGCCTCCAAATGCAACAAAACCTCCATCAAAACCTTTGAAATTTGACAAGCATTCAGAATTGCCTGTCATGTGCCTAGAGCATCCACTGTCCAGATGCCATCTTGTTCTATGAGGAGACCTGTGGTTGCCCTGCACAAATAACAGCTTAGTTAGTAGTGGAGTAAACCCAAACCAAATTGGTTTTGGGTTGGCCTTGTACATTGACATAACTAAAAACTGTTTTTGACTTCTTATATTTGGTGAGATCTACTGATGGAGTCTTTGGAGAGTATTTAGTGATAATATGAGGTATCCAACTATTTTGATCATCTTTTCTTCTGACAGTCTCAGATGATTCACTAGCAGCTCCAGTTTGATGCCCAGCAGCTTGAGCTGTGTTTGTAGTGCTAACAGTTTCAGTTTTTGCACTAACAGCATCAGATTTTGACTTAGCAGTCTGATCATTTGCATTAGCAGTTTGAGCAACAGATTTGTCCTTGACACACCATATTTGTTTAAAACTTGATTTAGGCTTTGCCAAAACTTGTTTTTGATGTGTGGACTGTTTTTTATTAACTTTTGAGAATCTGTGATCAACTGTTTTCTTTGGAGCTGCTGTGGAAGGTTTCACTTTTGAGTGCTTTGCCTGATTAGGATTTGATTTTGTGTGATGCACAGTCTGTTTTGCAACAGCTGGTTTGTAAAAACAATCCTTGGCTAAGTGATTCTTCCTTCCACAGTGAAAGCATCTTTTTACAGTTTGAATTGGAACACCAGACTTTTCTGTCAATTTCTGGTTCTTGTTTCTCTGGTTTCCTCTTACCTGCTGTTGTTTAGGAAACTTTTGAACACCATGCTTTTGGCATGTGCAGATAGAAACAGTTTTACCTCTTTTAGTTCCTTTTGATGAAGATGCAGTGTTACAGTTAGAATGTACAGAAACTTGAGGAGTAGCATTGCATACACTCATCTTCTCTTTTCCTTTCTTACTGGGAACTTGGACTTCTATGGGTGCACTCTTTGTGTCACAGTCTCTATTTTGACTCTTATCTTCTTTTAATTCAGGACTGTTATCAAGGATAGGATCTACAATAGTCATAGACTCATCTAGTGGTTCATTGACAAGTCTATCAGCAACCTCACTCATTGGGTGTATGTACTTGTTGTTGTATGGAGGAGGAGTAGCTCTGTATCCTATTCCTTCTTGGGGATTGACCTGAGATTTGACTCTATCTTTGAATTGAACTTCCATTAGGTGTTCTAGCTTTTGATTTGCTAGCTTGAAGTTACCTAGATCTATGTTAACAGATTCCAGTTTTTCATTAGCCTCTAACACCTTCTGTTCAGTTTCTTCTACCTTTTTATTCAGAGATTCTATTTTCTTATTGAGTTCCTTTTTCTCCCATTCATGATAGTTTCTATCATACCCCATTTGAATCTCATTATCCTTATAATCATTGATCTGTTTTTCCAGATCTTCTATGGCTTGCATATATTCATATCTCCTTTCTTCCATCTTAGCTAGAGTTTTGCACATGCTCTCATTATGATCTCTGTACTTTTTAACCATATTTTTGCATGATTGAGAGCAGAGTTTAGAATTTACCTCAGATGGTAGTTCAGTGGAGGAGACATTTGATGTTTCTGCCATAAGTGCTTGATTTTGAAATTCTTCCTCTGTCTGATCACTCCAGTCAAACACATTGTCTTCTTGAGAGACAAGTGCTGTTGATGAGGACGCTTGGATGGGCTGTGAAGTCCTTGATGGCTGTTGACCTTGAGATCTACATTCTCTGGCAAAGTGACCAAGCTTATGACATTTATAGCATTCCACTTTTGATTTATCAGGAGATGGTTTGCCTTCTGTCTTGGCTTGAAAGTTGGCCCTACCAGTTCTTTTCAGAAATCTTTTGGCTCTCATGGTCAGCATTGCATGTTGCCACTTTAAATCCATCTCTTCAAGATCATCTGGATGAATTTGTTCCAAGTCCTCAACATTTAGAGCAAATAATCCATCATTGGCAACAAAAGCCTCATAATGAGTTTCAGCAGAATTGCCATCACCACCTGAAAAAGAATCACAGTTATTGGATTTTTCAGAAGACAGAAGAGCAGTGTTGTGATTATAAGAAAAGGATTTCTTTTTAGCATCAATCTCAGTCTCAAACACTCTTAAACTGTTATACAGATCATCCAATTCTATCTCATCAAGAGTGTCTTTTGTTCTCCACTGTGCAGCATAGACTGTCCATTCTTCTCCAAGAGATCTGAGAAACTTTCTGTTGACTTCATCTTGATCCAGATTGACCTTTGCACTTTCCAGTTCACTTATCAGTTTGTTGAACCTGTCAAAGATTTGAGTGAGGTTTTCATTCTTGCCACCAGAAAAGTTTTCATACTGCTGTTTCAAGAGGTCTTTTTGATTTCTCTTGGTACTGGCATTACCAGCAAACCTCTTCTCTAAGGCATTCCAAAGAGAGTGAGCAGTATAAAATTTTTTGAACTGATGTTGATAAGCATTAGGAATGGCTATTTGTAATAGTGTGAGTGCTTTCACTTCATTCATTCTAGCCTTCCTTTCAAGTTCAGTTTTTGGAGGAGTTTTGACTGGTTTTCCCTCAGCATCAAGTTCTGGATCAACTACAGGAGGGAATTCAACAGCTTCCCATATGGCATAATCAATGAATTGAATATGCTGTTGAATCCTGAGTTTCCACATCTCAAACTCAGTGGGCTTGAGCATAGGCACTTTGAGTCCTTGCCCAGATCCACTGCTGCTATTTTCAAATTCCATTGTAAAAGATTAAAAATTTTGAAGAAAGTTTTCGACTTTGAAAAACAAAGAACGACCTGTGGCTCTGATACCACTTGTCAGGATCTAAAACTTAATAACCAAGATTAACTGATTTGAATTTATCAGAGTATAAATCAATAATCTTGCTTTGAATCAAAGTTTAATTGAGAAGTTTGTGGAATAACACTTAATTATTTTAACAAAAACTTTCAGAACCAATGAAGCATAAAACATAAGAAGTAAACAAGACTGTTTGTATTGCTGAATTCAATGATTACAATCACCTCTAATCTGTTTTGATTAGACGAAGAACACAGACTGTTCTTAGGGTTTTACAACCTTAGAGGCTTAAGAAAACTTAATCAATAAAGCAATTACAGACTCAAAATATGCAGAAAACTTCTATGAACTATTCTCTGTATTTATATTGCTTTTTGGACTTGTTTCCTTGAAGGACTATGACTTCTCTGATAGTAGATATGCTGGAATCTTCGTGTAGATATCTTTCCTGAAAATCAGCACTTTCTGTTTATGAAACTGTTGAGCAGCTTGAATCTCTTGACAGCATGAACTGAGCAGCTTGAGTTGTTTTGCTCTGGCAGCTTGAACTTTTACACTGGCAGCTCGAGTTTCTTCAACTAGCAGCATGAACTTTGTATTTACATGAAAAATCTACTAACAGTCTGAGAAGTCTAACTAACAGCTTGAGCATACTTAAACTATTTCCCAACAATCCACTATTGCTATAACTAATAATCCAGTTAAACATAGTAAAACAAAGCACATAGACATAAGACATCATTTCATACGTGATTGTGCTGAAAAGAACTTAATAAAGCTGGTAAAAGTGGCAACGGAAGATAATATTGCTGATTTATTTACTAAAGGTTTTGATAAGTCACGCTTTGAGTTGTTAGTTCAACTGAATGGTATGCGTAATCCAGAGTAAGTTGACCTTAGTTTATTTTTCTTTTTATAGTAAGTTATTAGTTAAGTAGAATTTCTTTCTTCTTATAGTAATTTAGTTGTTAAATAGAATTTATTTCCTTTTATAGTAAGAGAGAAAACCATAAAAAGTTCAAAAAAAATAGAATATTTGAAAAATGAGTTGAGTCTTAGATTTATAGGTTCAAAGTGATGAAAATTAGCACAGTCGATACAATCTCTAAGTGTTAAGCTTTCACACATAATGCACCTTAAACTCTAAGTGATGTACATTTTCTTGCTTGATGTGTTGGTAGACATAATACACAAAGGGAATCTCAAAAGCTAATAAAATATTCAAGAAAAAGTCATATGTGTAACTAACTTAGATATATGACCAAATGGTCTTAATTTCTATGTTAGAGACATACAAACATTGATTCTAAATGACGTATGCAAATTTTCTGGGGGATGTATAGCCACATCAAATACATCTTAAAGAAAAGAAAAGAAAAGAAAATTTTTGATAGAGAGAAGAGAGTCAAAACAAGTCACTTTGTTGTACGTAAGTACAGACCTGTCACCTCTGGTTTGACTCGAGTTAGCAAGATAAGTCGCTTTGTTGTACGTAAGTACAGATCTGTCACCGCTGTCTTGCTAGCTTTAAATAAACTTTAAGACAAACTAAGACACTCTGTTGTATGTAAATACAGAACTGTGTCTGACGTTTGCCTTTTAAAGAAAATTGGCAATACCGAAAAGTTATAATCATTGTGTGTATGCCTTGATCATAGAAGTATGTCTAAGTATGGGACACGTTAGGTAGTTCTCGATAAATAAAAAGGCCAAGAGATATTCCAAAGTGTAACATGTTTAAATGGAAAATAATACCGACAATCGCTTTGGAATATATATCACGACAAACCATCAAAGGAATCAAAACTTCCTAAGTGTGAAAGTGTAATACTGAAAGTGCGTATTGACACCGCTATGTGATTGAACCTTCTTTGACTTTCTCCCAAAACTATTCTGTTAGATTAAGTTTAAATTTTATTCAACTTTTATTTTATTTTATTTTATTTTATTTTATTTCAATCTAATTTACTTTATTTTACTTTTATTCTAAGTAGGAAAAAGGTCAAAGTTACTAGGATGCATGATTGGTTAAATAAACAAACTTTGCGTGAAAATCTATTGCTTGGTGTGAATAATTTTGCAAGGTTTGTAACATTCCGCTACACGAAAAAGTTGAAAAAGTTGAATTTTATTCAAGGATTTTCAAAATTTTCAATTAAGTTTGAATTTCAAACAAATTCGAACTAAACTTCGAACTTGTCAGGGAGTTCGAATTTATGGCAAGTTCGAAGGTTGTTGGTATAAATAGGTTAACAGTACTTCATTTAAGGACCCTACCTACGAATTTGTTCATTCGAACTTGTCCACGGCGATTACGAACTTGTTCATTCGATCTTGTCGCATTCGACTATCTTTCTATTCCTCGAAGTTTTGCACACTCTTCTCGAACCTAATCACATACTTAGGTATAATAATCATTATTATACAAAGTTTGGGTAGTTTAGGACTTTTTTATGGCAAAAAATCGAGTTTATTTGATGGTTTTTGGGTTTAAACTATGTGGCTTAAAATCACAAGTTTTAACAGGTTAAAGTTCAAATAAAACACATATATCTTAGGTAAGAACCCAATAGGACTAGATTATACTATTTTTGTCAAATGGGGTTAAAATCTTGGATGAAATTTTGAAAATAACCGACTTCGAACATGTTCATCATGTTCGAACTTGTCAGAAAGTTCGTGTGATTTTGACCATCCAACTTTTAGATTTTTTTCGATTTAGCCATTAAACTATTTTTTGTCTCGATTTAGCCACTAAACTATTTTTTGTATACATATTTAGCCACTAAACTTTCTTTTTACTGATTTAACCACTGAAAATTGTCCTGATTTGGCCACTAAACTATCATATTTCATATCTATTTAGCCATTACTTTTATTCATTTTCCCTAAATAGAACATCAAACTAAAGTTTAGTTGTTAAATCAAGACAAAAAATAGTTTAGTGGCTAAATGGATGAAATCTGAAAGTTGGATGGTCAAAATGGTACTTAACCCTTCAAATATCTACAAGTTCGAAGTTAGTCAAGTTCGAACATAATCCTCGAATTTCTTTAAATTCGAATGTTTTAAAATAAATTCGAACTTGTATAACTTCGAATGTGTTAGATTTCGAACTTATGTAAGTTCGAAATTATACAAATCCGAAATAAACAAGTTTCATTTTATTTATTACTAATATTGGTTGTTGTTTCTGTGTGCAAATATGGGTGATCGGGCTTTCTTTAATAAACATAACATGGTTATGTCCATGGATAGGGAATTACCCGAAGCTCAGCCGTACCGACATATGATTGAATTTCTGACTCAGTCACGAGTCTCATATGCTCTGACACATAACCTACAAATCATTTTGCCTTATGTATGTCAATTTTGGGAGCATCTCCAAGTGGACTGCTGAGTGACGCCAACAGTTCTAAGAACAAGGGTTGGGGGTCAACCAATCGTATTTTCAGCTGATATGTTGCGTCAAATTCTACAGCTAGGCACAGAGGACCAAGAGACGGGGCCTATAGAGTTTCCAGTTCATATAAGGCAAACGGCGTTTTTGAGAATGGGATACGCTGTAACAACCCAACTTTTAGCCCAACTAATTATCTGATTATCAAACCAATAATGTAATTTTATTACATTTGGAGTTATAATTTAATTAAGTTTTGAAATATTTAATTAAATTATATAAATATTTAAAGTATGATTTAATAATTATTAAGATAATTAAATAAAAGATATATAAGATACGAAAGTAATAGTGGGTTAAGTAGCAAACGTAACTAGTTGAAGTATATAAACGTAATTAAGGTTCATAATCTCTAAATCTGATTCTCTCTCTAGACTCTCTCTCTAAAGATTTCTCTCTCTACTCTCTCTCTCTACTCTCTCTCTAAGATTTATTCTAAACCGACCGTCGGATTATCAAGATTTATACGTTATCGGGAATATCTTGAAGAATACTACAAGATTATAGCGTTGCATGTAGGATATCATACGAAATTGAGGTAAGAATTTACGTTTTAAGTTTTATATTTTCGGTTTTTAAGAGATGAATTCGAATTTAAGGTTTTCATATGGTTTAATGTCAGTTTAACTTGATTTTTACTAGAATATGGATAATATAAGTAAACCTAGGCTTAATATCTAACATATCCATGATTTTGGACTAAGAAACGTGTGTTTTAAAGCTGTAATTTAAGAACAAATTCGAGATGTCAAGAACAAACTCGAATATAGCTAAAATCGAACCAAGAATTTAGTTTTTGACATAAATTCGAATATGTGTTCGAAATTAACCCCTAAACTCGAAAATAAGCTTACCCCGTTGTTGCATTATTTTTCAGGTAAAGGCAAAGGATTGGCTGGACCTAGTTCATAGGTCAGGACTTGAAAGAACTTGAAGTGCATTAGAACCCGTTCCAATATCTTGGTACCTGATTAAAGATAGAGCTTTGGGGTTCGGGGCTAGTTTACATTTTTTGCTTTGATGTAATAGTCTAGAAGTCTGCCCCTATTACTTAAAAATTATCTCTGATTGTAATTAACTTTTATTCCGCAACTATTAATTTTATCTTAGTTTCATGATTGATATTGCGTTGCTACTGGGCCTTGACTTGAGACCTTTGAGAAATATCTCACAGGATGGTATCAAAGATTAATGAATGAACATTGAGCATTATCAAATGAATGATTACTGAATATACTATTCAGGTGATATTTTATTAGCTTTATATCACCTGAATAGTATATTCAGTAATCATTCATTTGATAATGCTCAATGTTCATTCATTAATCTTTGATACCATCCTGTGAGACCCAAGATTTCTCAAAGGTCTTAAGTCAAGGTCCAGTAGCAACGCAATATCAATCATGAAACTAAGATTAAATTAACAGTTGCGGAATAAAAGTTAATTACAATCAGATATAATTTTTAAGTAATAGGGGCAGACTTCTAGACTATTACATCAAAGCACAAAATGTAAACTAGCCCCGAACCCCAAAGCTCTATCTTTAATCAAGTACCAAGATATTGGAACGGGTTCTAATGCACTTCAAGTTCTTTCAAGTCCTGACCTATGAACTAGGTCCAGCCAATCCTTTGCCTTTACCTGAAAAATAATGCAACAACGGGGTAAGCTTCTTTGCTTAGTGAGAATGTAGAATTTCACATTTAACATGCAATTATGAACACGGAAGCACATGCACTGCACTCGGCTCATGCACGGCTCAGCTCTATATGCACTGCACTAGGCTCATGCACAACTCAATCTCGAAGGGTCATTGGCCAATTAATGCTCTTTTGATGCGCGACTTTGCTCAGCTCCCAGTTATAAAACTGTTGTTGCTCTTAAGACTTTTAGACAAATTCATAAGGAATGCTCGGATGATGGTAAATCCATACACACGCATCATTAGTGGGGATCAGCCACGTACTGGGCTAGCTACCAGTAAAAGCTCTATATGGATATCATCGAAATGCTCAGCTCTAGCTACCCTCTATGCTTTCATCACGTAAATCAGCACATCATAAGCCTAACATTAACCCAACACTGAGGAATAGTGATGGTGTTAAGCTTAACAATCAAATGACTCGTCAAAGAATCGAATCTAGAAGAAGAAATACTCAGCTCAACAAATCATAGTAAATATACTATGACAATATATCAATAAGCTCAAGATCAGAATGCCGAATAAATCAGAATAAAGCAACAAAAGTCTCAATTCACATAATATGCAGTTAAATGTGAAATTCTACATTCTCACTAAGCAAATAAGCTTACCCCGTTGTTGCATTATTTTTCAGGTAAAGGCAAAGGATTGGCTGGACCTAGTTCATAGGTCAGGACTTGAAAGAACTTGAAGTGCATTAGAACCCGTTCCAATATCTTGGTACTTGATTAAAGATAGAGCTTTGGGGTTCGGGGCTAGTTTACATTTTGTGCTTTGATGTAATAGTCTAGAAGTCTGCCCCTATTACTTAAAAATTATCTCTGATTGTAATTAACTTTTATTCCGCAACTGTTAATTTTATCTTAGTTTCATGATTGATATTGCGTTGCTACTGGGCCTTGACTTGAGACCTTTGAGAAATCTTGGGTCTCACATACGCCCAAGATATTACGAAGGCCTCTTATGTGAAGAGTGGCTCGATTGGCCAATGACGTTATCTGGTGCACGTCATTATGGTCTGTTTTGCACCGAAGAAGGCAGGTTTTGATACCATGGTGTCCAAGCTGCAATAGACATTGATTGCGTTAGTGTACAATAAGCGATTTAGTTTATCTGAGATGTTCTTCAGGGAGTTTGTGCATCAAATCACAGATCCCATCAGAGAAAGATTTTTGATGTACCCACGCATTGCAATGATGATCATTCGCCACTTTTTGCCAAATTTGCCACAACTTCCAGATACAAATTGCGTGGCCATTATTGATAATATCATTTTTGCTGACTGCCAGTCGCATAATGCAAGAAGGGCTGAGCAGTTCAGGCCGCAAGTAGCACCTCTGTTTGGAGCCGTTATTGACCCTGATTTTGTAGCCCCAAAGGGTGATAACTGGGCAGGAGAGGTTCAACAGCAACAACAACAACAACCGCAACAACAACAACCGCAGCCATAACAACAACAACAACAACAACAGCAACAGCATCAGAGGCAAAGAGCTCCGGCTAGACGAGCTCTGGTAGCTAGACCATCTGCTCGCCGCCAATCAGAATCAATTGCAGCTGGTCCATCCACAGACGCTGCAGGCCCATCGAGTTCGGCCCCCAAGTTGATCAGAGGGCGCAAACACTTGAAGAGATATGGGCGCAGGGGACAGCCTCGGAGCAAAACCTCGCTGAAAATTGGTTCAGGATGTTTTAGAGCCTCCAGATGAGTTCATTGATATTTTTAGGCAAATTGATGAATACCAGCCAGCTGAGGCTGAGGACATGGACACTGAGGTCCAGGGTGAAGGAGAAGAAGAAGGAATACAGGCTGAAGCTGAAAGGCATGTTGAGAACGCCTCTAGTTATAGTTCTGATGCTGAGGATCCAAATATCTTAATTATTAGATATGGATCGAGGTTAGTTGTGAATAGGAGAAGATCAACAAGACCGGCTCTGATTGACGAAGAGACCGAAGAATCTGATTAAGAAGAAGAGGAAGAAGAAGTTCCACTCGTACCTAGGCATAGGGCGAGGCGGCATAGATTCATGTATGGAGCTCCATCCACTTCGGCTCCTGAACCTGTGTTACCGGCTGCTCCATCAACTCCAACCACCGCTCCATCAACATCCGCCTCCACTACATTCACTGACAATCAACGGTTCACAGAGCTGAAAGGAAAGGTGGACTTCCAAACAGTCAAAATTTTTCAACTTTCAACAGCAGTGAAAGAGTTTCAAGCGCATAATGCCAGACTTGATCAAGAGAATGTGTTGGTACACCCCTGTGTGACGATAGCAGTCTAAGTATAGTTAGCATTTTGTGTAAGTCAAGTTACGTAATATTGAAGATTGACTAGTGTTTAATATATCTGATTATGTGTGTTTGATATTTATTGTTTGTATGTTTGAACTTAGTGTAACGTATTACAAGAAGTTCAAACATAAGTTAAAAAAGAAAATCAAACATAAGTTTGATAGTGAAATTCGAATTTGATCAAAATTCGAATTTGTGCTTAAGGTAAATTCAAATTTGTCAAGTGGACAAATTCGAATTGGCCTTGGGCCTGATTCGAATTTGTCCTAAGACATACTCGAATCTGTCAGTATAATTAAGGATTAACTCGAATAAGTATTAGACTTTTGCATAATTTCAGTGTGTGATTAAGCAAAGGCGATCTCGAGTTTACTAGTATTCAGAGAGTGTTTTCGGAGAGAATCATCATGTAGGTACGTTCGTATAATGCCGTGGTAGTCTCCGTGTTTTGTGCGTGTGATGTTTCCGTCAAGCCGCTAACGAGGATTCCGCACTCGTTGGACGGTGTCGCGTCGAGATAGATCCGTGAGTTCAAGACCCTACAAGTGGTATCAGAGCCATTGGGGTGTTCTTGGTGTTCTTCGTGTTCATAAGCAATATCCTAGGTTTCTTGACGTTTTGGACGGTTAATATCACAATTTTGGAGGCTTTTTCGAACTTATCAAATCAGATTTCGGGAAATACTTTGTTGTAGTTTAAGTTTTTGACCAAAATCAGTATTTTTACTTGTAAAAATATTGGTTTAATCTGCAAAACTTGAAAAACTCGAAGTATTAGCCGTTTTCGAATTTGCGGCGCTCGAGTTTGTTAAGGGGATATTAGGGTTTGATCTTTTTCGAGTTTGACTGAAAATACGCTCCTTTCGAGATTCTTTAATGTTTGATTCGAATTTGGCCATTTCGAATTTGCTTGGATTTACGACTTTACATTAAAGTCGAATTAGGGAATTCGAATTTAAGGACCTTTGAATTTGTTGTTAATTTCGAATATAGTTGGACTTCAAACTTAATTTCGAATTTAGTTCCAAACCAGTTTAAAATTAATTAAATTCGAATTTATTCAAATTCGAAAGAATTACTTTAAATTAATTTTGAATTAAATTTATTAAGTTTGAATTCAAAAATATTTGAAACAATGACAAGTCTACAGAGGTTCTTTGAGATGGATCACGAGGTTGGAAAAGCGAATTCTCCACCGAAGTTGATGAAAATAGAGGACTATTATTGGTGGAAGGATAGGTTTGCCGATTTCGCAAGGTTTAATGATATGCGAATGTGGATCTATATCGACGAAGGATACATTCCACCTACAGCTGAGGTTGAAGGACGACAAAAGGGTTTGCCTTATTCAAAGATGAAGGATGACGATAAAAAGCTGTATGAAGCCGAGAACCGTTCCTTCGCTATCATTAGAATGGCATTACCTCAGGAGATCTTGCACACCTTCCGTAATCAGAAGACCAAGCAGCAGTTCGCCATCTTCAAAGCATTCCTCGGGTGTGAAGGTAACCCGAGGGTCAGAAAGATCCGAATGGAAATTCTCAAGCAGCAGTTCGCCATCTTCAAAGCATTTAAGAACGAAAAGTTGGATGAGACTATTACCAGATTTTATCGTCTATTGACTGAGTTAGACAGCCATGATGTGGAGTATAGTGAAACAGAAAATATTAACAAGATTCTGGATGCTTTACCGGCCAAATGGGAGATGTATGTGGCCTTGATAAAGCATGATGAAGACAAGTTCTATACTCTGACTCTAGATAATGTTATAGGAACGCTGAGGGCATATCACTTTGAGTTGCTGAAGAAGGAAACGGATTATGACCAAGTTCAAGATCCTGCTATGTACTTTGGGAAATCAAATTCCTCAGCAGCAACTGAATTGAAGACGGCTACAGCTTTCTTTTCAGGTGAAACATTGTCTCCGGCTGAAACAGAAGACTCAGCGAGCAGGGCTTTCTTAGGGATTGGTAGACCAGAAGAAAAGCAGCATCATGCTACTCCGGCATCTACATCTCAATGGTTTTCAAAGATGCCTATGAGCGCAAAATCTGCTGAAGACCATCTGAATCTGTTGGCTTCATTCGTGGCCGCTTACGGCAATTGCGTTCAGGGCAAAATTAACTGCACTTTGGGATGAGGATTACGATCAGGTAGACCCTGATGATCTAGAAGAGATGGATCTGCAATGGCAACTAGCCATGGTAACTCAGAAAGTTAAAAGGTTCATCAAAAGAACTGGAAGGAATCTGAATGTTAGTAACAATAAGATTGGATTGGATAAGTCCAAGGTTAAGTGTTACAACTGTCAGGGATTAGGACACTTCGCTAGAGAGTGTCAGAGACCGAAAGTAGAGAACTACCAGGGACAGTATCAAAATCAATCGCAAGGGCGATATCTACCGAGTAGTTCAACCAGTCAGGCGAATATAGGTGGTCTGTTATCCAATGTCACATCAGAGAGATAGCTAGATGAAACTTATGACTGGAGTACCCATCCAGAATCGAACGCTAGAGCCTTTATGGCTGAAGTGACTGAGACTGGAAGTGATGGAGCAGAAGAAATCACAGGGGAAAACAATCAGAATGAAAGTAGTCCGATGTGTGTAGAAAAGTCAGCTAATCAGACAATTCTGGAGTTTGCCGCACAGATGGCCAACGTGGCATCAGATCATGCCAAGGTAACTCTAAACTTTTCTCTTTCCATGATTTATGTGTTTTGTGTGCTACATCTAACGATAGGTTAAATTTGTGCCATCCTCTAGTGATAAACTCGTAGGAAAACACAAAATTGTCTTTAATGATCAAGAGGAGGAACCAGTCGCTATAGTTGAAACAAAAGAACCAGACACTTGTGAGACACCTAAGTCAAAGGGCACACACAAAAAGTCAATTGACAAAATGTCTTGCTTTAGATGTCACGAAAGGGGGCATGTTGCTTGTAGCTGTCCGCATAGGAAAGTAGTTACTATACCTAAGACTGGAAAGCCGGAACAACTTAAGCCTTCTCCAAGTGTTGCAAGCACTAGTAGTTCTCAGAATACCGAGAAAACTGTGCAAGCTGCACCAAAATCTGTTGTGAAACAACTACCTGTGTCAGGTCGACCAAAAGAAGTGATTAGGACTAATTCACCAAATAGAGTCATTAATCAACCTAGGTCAGGACCACAACAGAATTATAGGAGTACCACACCTAGCAGAGCTTACACTCCGGTTAGGTCACACACTCCTGTAAGACATCAAACACCAGGTAGAGCTCAGGGATATCAGTCGGAAATGCATTATAATCGTAACTATTCGAGAGCTCCACAGCAAATGCCTACACAAAGGCCGAGAGTGAACTTACATCACTCTGCACCACAACAGACTCAAATTCAAAAACCCAAGTCATCTGGACGGAGAGATGGGTATTTGAAAGAGTTTAAGTATGTGGACGAGAATGGTATTACCAAGTCAGTTTTGGCTTGGGTTCCCCGTGATAACTAACCTATTTTCTTTCATGTGCAGGAGATAACTACAGGTCAAAACAACAAATGGTTCGTCGACAGTGGTTGCTCAAGGCACATAACAGGGGAGAGAAGTCTACTTGCAGACTTCAATGGAGGGAATCGGGGATTTGTATCATTCGCTGGCAATAAAGGAGGAAATATCACCGGTACTGGAGTAGTCACTAATGGGACTATCAAACTAGATCAAGTTTATCACATTGATAAACTGGTTCGCAATCTCATTAGTGTATCTCAAATCTGGGATAAGAAGAACTCAGTACTATTTACTGATACTGAGGCGTTAGTGCTAAAACGGGGGTTCAAAGTACCTGAAGAGTGGATACTGATGAGGGCTCCAAGGAAGAATGACCTGTACATGCTCGACATGAACAAGCCAGAATCTTCGATGGGACCAATTTGTTTGCTATCTAAAGCTTCAGAGACTGAGTCGGTTTTATGGCACAGACGCATGGCACACTTGCACCTGAGAAAGATGAACTACATTACAAAAAATGGATTGGTGCAAGGTGTTCCTATGAAGAGTTTTTAGTTCGAGGATAAGTGTCTACCGAGCAAGAAAGGAAAACAACATAAGAAGGCACACAAGTCCAAGACTCAAAACTCAATCGCTGCCACATTCGATTTGTTGCATATGGACCTCTTCGGACCAATCAACAAAAGGAGTATAGGTGGTAGTTGGTACTGTTTAGTTATTACTGACGATTACTCACATTTTTCTTGGGTTTTCTTTTTAGGTACAAAGGACGAGACGGCTGCCAAGCTCATCGGGTTCTTAGAACAAGTGGAAAATTCTTATGGAACGAGGGTTAAACGAATTAGAAGTGATAACGGAACAGAATTTAAAAACACTGTTATTGGTGTATATTGCCTATCAAAGGGCATAGTGCATCAATTTAGTGCATCTTATGAGCCACAACAAAATGGGGTGGCCGAACGGAAAAACAGGACATTGATTGAGGCAGCAAGGATCATGCTATCGGATTCAAAGCTTCCTACCATGTTTTGGGGGGAGGCAGTGAATACCGCATGCCATGTTTTAAACCGAGTCCTTACTGTCAAATCATTGAACAAAACCTGTTATGAAGTTTTGAATAAAAGGCCACCAAATTTAACTGGCTTCGAACCTTTTGGGGTACCATGTACTTTAATGAAAACAAAACATCAACCTAAGTTTGGTGAAAAGGCTAACGAAGGATACATCCTAGGTTATGTGCCGAACTCACCAAATAAAAGGGTTTTTAATAAATCAAATGGTACAGTAGAGATTGTGTATAACATTGAAGTCACAAGTTATACACATGAACCCCAAACAGGTCCGGAATGGATATTTGATTATGGCAAATTGTTTGAGTCATTTAACATTCCTTTGGATGGAAATGCAGGTACAATCGAACAGGACTTGTCGTCATTAAACTTGAATGACGAGGGTCAAAGTTTTCCGAGGACCACCTTTCCATCAACATCCGAGCCTACATCAACTGAAGAAAGATATCCGGAAGAAAATGATTCTGAAGAGCCTACAAACGAAAATCAGACAACAAATTCTAACTCTTAAGACAGTGTCCATGAGGAAGGAAATGTGGAGTCTGAAGTCGTTCCCCCGTTAGGAGAGATAGGTTCAAATTTGGGAGATAATCTGAGGTTGACGAGATAGAGACATCTAGGATCAACAAGAATCATCCTGTTGAAAGTATCATAGGAAGTCCTAATGCTGGTGTGAGGACTAGGAGTAGTTTAAATAACAACACAGTGTTGTTGTCGATGATAAATGACTCCGAGGCCTTTCATACTTGCCTCTATTCATGTTTCATCTCGCAAGTAGAGCCGAAAAATGTGCAAATGGCACTAAAAGACAACTATTGGGTTGAGGCGATGCAAGAAGAACTGTCACAGTTTAGGAAACTAGAAGTGTGGGAGTTAGTTTCGTTACCTCGAGGAGAAGTTGCAATAGGAACCAAATAGGTTTTTAAGTGCAAAAGAGATGATCGGGGTATAGTCACTCGCAACAAAGCAAGACTTGTGGTAAAGGGTTTCAACCAAGAGGAAGGAATCGATTACAATGAAGTGTTCGTGCCAGTGGCAAGGCTTGAAGCAATTCGTTTGTTTCTAGCTTTTGCTTCCTTCAAAGGTTTTAAAGTTTATCAGCTAGATGTTAAGAGTGCTTTCCTTTATGGGAAAGTGAAGGAACTGGTATATGTGGAACAACCGCCCGGGTTTACAGATCCGAAATATCCAGACAGAGTATATCGGTTAGATAAGGCTTTGTATGGATTGCATCAAGCACCGAGGGCGTGGTACGAGACTCTATCCAACCATCTTTTAGAAAACGGGTTTGAAAGAGGGAGAATAGATAGTACACTGTTCATGAAGCGAAAAGGAGGACATTTCATCTTGGTACAAGTGTACGTCGATGATATCATTTTTGGATCATCAGACGAGCAGATGTGCACAGATTTTGAAAAGGTGACGAAGTCAAAGTTTGAGATGAGTGCAATGGGTGAGTTAAACTTCTTTCTGGGTTTGCAAGTCGAACAGAGGAAGGAGGGCATGTTTATTCATCAGACGAAGTATGTCTACGACATCTTAGAGCGCTTCAGGATGGAAGGAACCAAGCTAACAGCTCACTTCAGCACGTCGATTCAAGTGAATCATAATCTCGGACCGGGTACAGAAAGTGATACCGATGCGGATCCGACGTTATATCGGGCCATGATTGGGTCACTTATGTATTTAACTACTTCTAGACCTGATATAATGTTTGATGTTTGTATTTGTGCTAGGTTTCAAGCTAATCCAAAAGAGATGCACATGAAAGCTGTGAAGCGGATTCTACGATACCTCAAGTCGAAACCGAAGCTGGGACTTTGGTATCACGCGGAGGGCGATCTGGAATTGGAGGCGTTCACGGATTCAGACAACAGAGGATGCAGCTTGACGCGCAAATCAACAACTTGAGGTTGTCAGTTCCTAGGAGGGAGACTCGTTTCCTGGCAATGCAAGAAACAGACTTCGGTAGCCGTGTCAACGTGCGAGGCCGAATATGTTGCCGCTTGTAGTTGCTGTTCAAAGGTTCTGTGGATACAACAACAATTGCGGGATTACGGTTTGACTTATACTCATACTCCTATTAGGATAGATAACCAGTCAACAATTGCAATAACTAATAATCCAGTTAAACACAATAAAACCAAGCACATAGACATAAGACACCACTTTATACGTGATTGTGCTGAAAAGAACTTAATCAAGCTGGTAAAAGTGGCAACGGATGATAATAATGCAGATTTATTTACCAAAGCTTTTGATAAGTCACGTTTTGAGTATTTAGTTCAACTAAACGGAATGCGTAATCCAGAGTAAGTTGACCTTAGTAGAGTTTATTTCCTTTTATAGCAGTAGCATTTCTTTCTTTTTATAGTAAGTTTAGTAACTTAGGATATTTTCCTTTTATAGTATGTTAGAAGGTTATTTTATTTTCTTACTCCTATTTATGAAAAACAAAAGAAAAAACAGAGAAAACCATAAAAAGTTCAAATATATATATATATATATATATATATATATATATATATATATATATATATATATCAGAAAATGAGTTACGTCTTAGATACATAGGTTCAAAGTGACGAAAATTAGCACAGTCTTTACAATCTCTAAGTGTTTAACTTTCACACATAATGCACCTAAAATTCTAAGTGTTATACATTATCTAGTATGATGTGTTGGTAGGCATAATACAAATAGGGAATCTCAAGGCTAATAAAATATTCAAAAAAAAGTCAGACGTGTCACTAAATTAGATGTATGACCAAATGGTCTTAATTTTTATGTTAGAGACATACAGACATTGATTCTAAATGAGGTATGCAAACTTTCTGGGGGATGTATAGCAACATCAGATACATCTTAATGAAATGAAAAGAATAGAAAGATCATATACTGAGTTGAGAGTCAAAACAAGTAACTCTGTTGTACGTAAGTACAGACCTGTTGCCTCTGGTTTGGCTCGAGTTAGCAAGATAAGTCGCTTAGTTGTACGTCGGTACAGACCTGTCACCGCTGTCTTGCTAGCTTTAAAAATAAACTTTAAGACAATCTAAGATACTTTGTTGTATGTAAATACAGACCTGTGTCCGATGTTTGCCTTTTAAAGAAAGTTTGCAATACGAAAAAGTTATAATCATTGTGGGTATGCCTTGATCATAAAAGTATGTCTAAGTATGAGTCACGTAAGGTAATTTCTTGATAAATAAAAAGGCCAAGGGATATTCCGAAGTGTAACATGTTTAAAGGGAAAATAATACCAACGATCGGCTAGTAACGTATGTCACGACAAACAATCAAAGGAATCAAAAATTCCTAAGTGTGAAAGTTTGAATACTGAAAGTGCGTATTTGACACCGCTATCTGATTGAACCTTTCTTTGACTATACTCGTCAAAAATATTCTGTTAAGTGTTAAGTATAGGTTGTAAATTTTTAAAAATAATGTAGATTAGTCTAAGTTTAATTTTTTGTTCAAAATTTTAATTTTAATTTATTTTATTCTATTTTATTTTACTTCATTTTTATCTTTGTTATTATTATTATTTATTTAGGAAAAAGGTCAAAGTTACTGACGATGCATTCTTAGTTGAATAAAATAAACACTGCGTGAAAATCTTGTGCTTAGGGTAAATAATTTTGCATAGTTTGTTCCGTTACACGAAAAAGTTGGAAAAGTTGAAAAAGTTGAATTTAATTCAAATATTTTTCAAAAATTTTCAAAATGTTCAAGTTAAATTCGAGTTTAAGCCAAAATCGAATGTATATTCGAATTTGGCAGTGACTTCGATTTTGGCAGTAAATTCGAAATAGGTCACAAATTCAAAGGTGGTTAGTATAAATAGGTCAATAGTGATCATTTATTATTCACCTATATTCGAATTGAGTGCTTCGAGTTTATCAACAGCGATCTCGACTTTACTGCTTCGACTTTGTCGTTTCGAGTTTTTGACTATTTGTCGAGTTTTTGTCCGTTTGTGTTCGAGAATACTACCAAATCTAGGTATAATCAACATCATTGTACAAGATTTAGGATGTTTTTAGACTCAATTTGTGCCAAAATCGAATGATTTTGAGGTTTTTATGGTGTGAACTTTGTAATTCAAAATAACAAAGTTTGAATCGGTGAAACTTCAAATAAGTCACAAATATCTTTGATTAGAACCTATTAGGACTAATGGATGTAATTTTCTAAGTCTAAAATGGTTTAAATCTTGGAGTTTTGTTTTTAACATACCGACATTTCAAATTTGATCGAGGCTTCGAGTTTGTCACTAAACTCGAATAAGCCAATAAATTCGAATGAGGGATGTTTCGAATATGTTATTCGAATTTACCATTAAAATCGAAATATTTGACTAAATTTTAAACCAAACTTGTAGAAATTCATGTGTGTTGGATTTTGAACTTACATAAGTTCAAAATAAAACAAAATTGAATTTAAACAAGTTTATTTTGATTTTGGTCATTCTAAAATATGATATACTTATTGTGCAGATATGGCGGATAGAGTGTTTGTCCAAAAGCACAATATGGTCATTTCTCTAGACGGTGAGCTGCCTGAAGCTCAGGCATTCCGCCAAATGGTGGATTTTTTGGCCGCTTCAAGGGTTTCTTATGCCCTTTCGCATAACGTCCAGATAGTGCTGCCGTATGTTCGGGAATTTTGGGACCATCTGCAGGTCGATTGTACTGTTACTCCGACAGTATTGAGGACCAGGATCGCTGGACAACCACTCGTGTTTTCAGCAGATGTATTACGCCGGGTTTTGCAGTTGGGTTCTGCCGAGCAAGAAGCTGGGCCGATAGACTTTCCATTGGAAGTTAGGCAAGCTGCGTTCATAAGAATGGGGTATAGCCTTGATGTGGCAAAGGCATCATATATGAAGAGCGGGTTGATTGGGCAATGGAGATATTTAGCACATGTCTTCGTGGTGTGCTTCGCTCCGAAGAAAGCTGGTTTTGATTACATTTTGTCGAAGATTCAATCGAAAATGATCGCGTTGGTCTACAACCAGAGGTTCAGTTACTCTGAAATGTTCTTTGCGGAGTTTGTTCACCAGATAACAGCTCCAGCAAGAGAAAGATTTTTTATGTACCCTAGGTTTGTGATGATGCTGATCCGACATTTCTTGCCAAATCTGCTGCAATTACCAGAGATTCAAAGCGTAGCAGTGATCGACAAAAGGATTTTTGCTGATTGTCAAGCCCACATGGGTGTATTGGCTAGACCAGTGGAGGCACCACTTTTTGGTGCTGTGGTGAATCCTGATTTTCAAGCCCCTGAAGGTGCCAACTGGGCCGGGGAAGTTCAAGTTCAGCAATAGCCACAACAGCAACAGCAACAGCAGAGGCCTCAGCAACAACAAAGGAGGAGGCAGAGACCTTCAGTTAGACAGACTCAGGCTACTAGGCCTTCAACGAGCATAGTGCAAGAGCCAGAAGAAGCTGGTCCTTCAGTTGTAGCCCCCATAACTGATCCACGGGTGGAAACATTGGAAGAGATTTGGGCACAAGGGCCGCATGCAAATGAGGAGATTACTTCTGAGCTCGTTGGAAATATTTTGGAACCTCCAGCTGGGGAAGAAGATATTTTTCGACAGATAGATGAATATATGCCTGAGGAAGAAGGTCAAGCTGTGACCACTTCTGAATCTGAGTCGGAAGAAATTGAAGAAATAGAGATTAAGGCACCAACGAAGGAGACAGAAGATCCGTCTATCCGAATAGGCACATATGGATCAAGAATAGTGGTGATTGATGAAGAAGCAAGAAAGAGAAGAGCATCGAGGGATTCAGATGTAGATGACTCGGATTTCAAGGCTGAAGATACAGCCCCTTTGGTGCCTAGGCAGAGGGCCAAGAGGCATCGATTTATGCAGGGAGCTTCGTCGGCTTCTGCTTCTGAGCCTGAAATTCCAACCGCTCAGCCATCAGCTCAAACATCCATTCCACCACCACCACCACCTGTTCAAACATCCGTTCCACCACCAATCATTCCGACACCCATCCAATCCATTCCATCGACCTCATCCACCTTCACTGACAATCAACAGTTCTCTGAGCTCAGAAGCAAGGTTGATTTCCAACAAGTCCAAATCTTCCAGCTTACGAAAGCCGTCGGCGAACTTCAAGCACACAGTGAGAATATTGATAAAGAAAATCTTGAGCTAAAGACGTTCATTGCCGACCAGGCTGCAGAGATACGCACTATGAGGTCCCTGATTGAGCAATTAATGAAAAACCTAAAGGCTCAGGGGGAGACAAGTTGCAGGGATTCTGAGGAGCTGAGAAGGGGAGATGATGATGAAGGCAATGATCCCGATGCACCAAAAGACAGTGAGCCAGTAGATTTTTCTGCTGCTCAACATGCTGAACTTCAGGGGGAGCCAAGTCAGACTGGTGTTGAAGGAGGGGAAGGAGGTGAAGCTTGTCCCTCAAAGACCTATGAAAACGAAATGATAGACGCTTTGAGAGATATTGAGGAAGAATTGATGGAATTTGATTTTGAAGAAGAGATAGAGGAGTTGGAAGAAGGAGAATTCGTACCGGAGGAAATAGTTGATTGGAGATCTGATGACGAAGTGATAGATTATGAGGACGATAATGTCAATGAAGTGATTGTCAATTCACAGCCTATCACGGAGTTATATGTGCGAGATAATCACAATGTGATTGATATAGATGAGATAAAAATAGCCTCGGTCGAAGATTCTGAACTTGAAGAAGCAGAAAAGGAGCCATCTAGGGCTGATTTGATGAATCTGTGGTTCAAGAAAGAAGAAAAGAAGACAGAGCCAAAGACGAAGAAAAGAATGAGAGTTCCAGGCTCAGGAAATCTCTCAGGGGGAATTATAAGCTGGTTCTTTGACCGAGAATTGCAGCTATTTATATTGAAAAGGAGAGATGGTCTTCAATACCTAAGGCGAACGCTTAGAGTTTTTAATACATTGCCGAAGGTTGAAGTGAAAGAGTTGGCATGGAAAGAGCTGATTAATATTGGTGACGACCCATATGCTGAAGTGATTGCAAAGATTATCAGGAAAGAGGGTCGGTCAGGCAAATTTGAAAGGCTTAAGCCAAGAACTGGGAAGAGAGTCGAGGACGAATCAAGAATAGATCCTCATACAGGTAAGCCATGGGCCAGGATGGTATACAAACCTGTGAGATGTATGAAGAAGGTGCCAATGAAGTCGATGCCACAAGATGTTCTAGGTAACATGAAATGGTGGTATGTCGATAATGAAACGGCTAAAGCTGTAATGGAGGATACACAAGACAAAGTTATTTTTAGAGTGTAAGATCCACTGCACTTAATAAACCTATCGAAGGACAACCTGAAGAAGCTGCATGATCAGCCTATCTTCTTTCACGAAGGATGGAGATCTGACGCCAGGAAGTACTAGAAGGTAGTAAGAGTATGTATAGATGTAGGACTATATGCAGGTAGCAGTATATATGGTTCAAGTACCTAGTCAAAATGTTAATAGTTAGAAGCTATCGTCAAGGGGGAGTCTGTTGGTACACCCTGTGTGACGGTAACAGTCTAAGTATAGTTAGCATTCTGTGTAAGTCAAGTTACGTAATATTGAAGATTGACTAGTGATGACTAGTGTTTGATATATCTGATTATGTGTGTTTGATATTTATTTTTTGTATGTTTGAACTTGGTGTAACGTATTACAAGAAGTTCAAACATAAGTTAAAATAGAAAATTAAACATAAGTTTGATAGTGAAATTTGAATTTGATCTAAATTCGAATTTGTGCTTAAGGTAAATTCGAATTTGTCAAGTGGAAAAATTCGAATGGGCCTTGGGCCTGATTCGAATTTGTCCTAAGACAAACTCGAATCTGTCAGTATAATTAAGGATTAACTCGAATAATTATTAGACTTTTACAGAATTTCAGTGTGTGATTAAGCAAAGGCAATCTTGAGTTTACTAGTATTCAGAGAGTGTTTTCGGAGAGAATCAACGTGTAGGTACGTTCGTAGTCGTTCGTATAACGCCGTGGTAGTCTCCGTGTTTCGTGCGTGTGATCTTTCCGTCAAGCCGCTAACGAGGATTCCGCACTCGTTGGACGGTGTCGCGTCGAGATAGATCCGTGAGTTCAAGACCCTACAGAATGCTGAGTTGAGAACAACAGTAGCTGATCAAGCGTCTGAGATGAAGACAATGAAATCTCTCCTAGAGCAGTTATTGAAAAATCTGCAAGCTCAGGGGGAGAGTAGTTGCAAGGAAGCTGAGGGGAGGAGAGAAGATGACGACGACAATGATCCAGATGCTGAAAGAGAGAGTGAGCTAGCAGATCTTTCTCAGAAGACTGCTCAGCAAGCTCAAATTCAGGGGGAGCCTAGTCAGTCGGGTGTGAGAGAAGGAGGCGAAGGAGAAGCTTCAAAGATTGCTGAAGATGATATGATTGAAGCTTTAATGGATCTTGATGATCAAGATGATTTTGAGTTTGATCAAGAAGACTTGGAGGAAGGAGTGTTTGTTCCTGAAGAGATTGTGGATTGGAAGTCGGATGACGAGGTTGTAGAAGACGAGGATGACAATGTTGATGAAGTAGTCATCCCAAAACAACCTATCACTGAACAATATATTCATAATGAGCAGAATGTGATTGATCTGGACGAGCTTAACCTAGCGTATATGGATGAATCACAACCTGAAGTAGCTGAAAAGGAGCAAACAAGAAAAGATATGATAAAGCTATGGTTCAGGAAGGAAGAAAAGAAGACAGAGCTAAAGATGAAGAAGAGGTTGAGAGTGCCATGTTCTGGAAATCTCTCAGGAGGAATCTTACGCTGGTTCATTGATAGAGAACTGCAACTATTCGTACTCAAGAGAAGAGATGGGCTACAGTACTTGAGGAGAACGTTGAAGGTTTTCAACAAACTGCCCAAGTGTGAAGTGAAAGAGTTGGCTTGGAAAGAATTGATCAACCTAGGAGACGACCCATATGCTGAGGTTGTTGCCAAGATTATACGAAGGGAGGGTCGATCTGGAAGGTTCGAAAGACTTAAGCCTAGATCTGGGAAAAGAGTTGAAGATCTGTCAAGAATAGGTCCCACACTGGAAAACCTTGGGCTAGGATGGTTTACAAGCTAGTTCGATGTCTTAAGAAGGTGCCGATGAAGTCAATGCCACAGGATGTACTGAGCAACATGAAGTGGTGGTATGTTGACAATGAGACGGCAGAATCAGTGATGGAGGACTACAAGGACAAAGTCATTTTGAAAGTATACGATCCACTGTATCGGATCAACTTATCTAAGGACAACCTGAGAAAACTTCATGATCAGCCGTTTTCTTTCATGAAGGCTGGAGATCAGAAGGCAGGAAGCTCCAGAAGGTAGTTAGAGTTTGTATAGATCAGGTTTTGTATGCTGGTAGTAGTTTATATGATTCTAGTACTTAGACAAAATATATATAGTTAGAAGTTATCGTCAAGGGGGAGTATGTTAGTGCATCCTGTGTGACGATAGCAGTCTAAGTATAGACGATATTTTGTAATAGTCAATTTGTTGGTAATTGCATAGTAATACGTGTTTGTATATGTTTGTTATATATGTTTGATATTGATTGTATGTATGTTTGAACTTGGTTGTAATTAATGTTTCACAATAAGTTCACACATAAGTTCAAAGATAAATTCAAACATAAGTTCAAAGATAAGTTCAAACATAAGTTCAAAGGTAAATTCAAAGTCATTGGTTTGAACTTATGGAGGACAAGTTCGAAGGGCCTTGGGCTTGGTCGAACTTGTCCAGAGCAAGTTCGAATCAGGGGTTATAATTAAGGGTTAATTCGTTTTAATTAACAACTTTTGCAAAACTTGAGCAGAGATTAAGGCAGAGGCGATCTCGAACTTGCAAGCCGATTTTGTGTTTGTTCTTGGAGAGAATCACGTGTCGGGATGTTCTATTGTTCGTCTATCATCGTGTGTGTCTCCGTGTTCCTGTGTGGTCTATCCGTCAAACCGCTAACGAGGATTCCGCACTCATTGGACGGCGTCGCGTCAGGATAGGATCCGTAGGTAGGCGACCTTACAATTTCTACTATTTTCTAGAATTTCATTTTGACCTTTTATGCATGTTTGTGACTTAAAACTATTGATATAACTTAAGTGTACTCTTTTTAACACTTTATAACATGAAACACAACTTAAATATACCAAATCAGTCCATTTTTCTTCGTTTGTCGAAGAACACACACTAAAACACACACTTAAGTTCTAAAATCATACTTAGACCTTGAATCTGGATCTGAAATTCGGTATATAATATCACCAGTACTCGATTTAAACAAATCCATGATAATAAACAACATGCATTTACATTTCCAATCATAATCTGTGATTCGGTTCATCACCAAAACCGTACACAAAACTCAAAAATATTCGTAGTATTGAGCAAGTTTTTCCTCGATTTGTTGATTGCAGTGTTAATAGTTCCTTATTTGTCACTTGAATCCAACTTTCTAGCACTTGATTCCAATGATCTTGTGTTCTTGATAAAGAACTCGTAGGTTTAGAGAGAGAAAGGGAGAGAGTACATTGGAGAGTTAGAGAGAGAGAGTGTGTGTGTGTGTGAGTTGCATAATGAATAATTTTCCCTATTTATTTGTTATTTTGTCACATTTGCACATTACACGCCTCAACTTGGTATTTTCTTATATACACTATTTAAATATCTGAAGCAGTTTCTCATGGTTATGCTTGCTCAAAAGACAACAATGATAATTTCTCATTATCATTATTATTTTTAAAATACTTCGATCGAAGATTGTTATTTATTCTACCGATGTCGGTTCCTTGTCATTTGCTGCTCAGAAAACTACGATGAGGATTTCTCATCATCATTTCTCATTTTTAAAATTGTCATCGAAAATTGCTTAAACTGAAATGATAATCCATTAATACAATAATTGAGTCTTAATTTGTAAATTACAAGTAAATTAAAAAGTAGGGATGTTACATGAAAGGCCACCCACTCCTACCATTTCACCTCATGATGCAGATATAGCCATTGCTGAAGGTCCCCTTAACCCTTCCAAGCTGGGCCATTTAACTTATTCCCAGGCTATGGAATTACATTCCAAATTCTCCCTACCCTCACCTACTGATCCATATACTCCTCTTGCCTCTCCATCACTATCACATTCCTCACCATCCACCCAATCCAAACAGTCAACCCATACACCTCCATCCCCCAAAGATCTATCTTTGAAGGATCAGCTGTCTGTGCTGACCAACAAATTTGGCTCTTTGGAAAATTCAATGTCCTCCCTCCCTTTAATCATCAGACTCTATGTTTGCCCCGCTTCAATGGTTCTTAGATTCGTTCAGGACTTCTTTCCCAACCCCTGCTCCCCAAGCTGATCATTCTTCTCAGTTGCTTCCACTCACTTCACAGCTGCAACAACTATCCTCCTCCCTCTCATCAATTCTTTCTAACCAGCAGGACTCCGTGTCCGTACTGTTAGCTGTTTCCCAACAGCTGTCAGCCGTTGTTGACAGTTGCTCAAACAGTCTCCCCTCCACTTTGGTCGGCCTGAATACCTTTGTGGTCTCTCTGTCCAATTCTGTGTCCTCAAACTTTGATTATATGCAAGACTCTCTTGAACTGAATCTTGCACAGCTTCAAAGTTTGGTGTTCACAACATCTGACAGGGAAGCTATTGCCCAGCTATCATCCCTTGCCACTTCTCATTCTTCTTCTCTTCAAACCTGTATTACCCAACTTGAAAAGGTTAAGGACAATTTGGCTTTCTTAGTGCATAGCCTTGTTGGTTCCAAGCTTGCTGCCAAAACTGCTGTTACCCAGCCTGCAGGATCCGTTTCTTCAGGCAGACCTGTTGTTGAAGGCTGTGTGCCATCTCCTTCAAAGGGGGAGAAGATATCTGCCTCGAAGACCAAGTCTAAGCGGGAGAAATCTTCATCTCCCTCTAAGGAGAAATCAGCTTCAACAGGGCAAGCGGCAGGTATTTCCCAAACAGGTCCTGCTGCAGGTTTCTCCAAAATTTCTGAAACTGCTCAGCCTACTCAGGCGGGATCTCCAAGCCCTGCACCATCTAAGGGGGAGGAATCCATTCCTGAGGACATGCCAAGCAGAAGGAGACATTTATTATTGGAACAGACTAAGGAAGAAGAATAAGAAGAAGAGGAGGAAATGGAAGCTGCTCAAATCAAAGCAGCAAAGGGTAAAGGAAAAGCCTCTGTTGATACTGACTCCCTCAAAGCTGCTCAGCTCAAGTTTGATAAGTCTCAAGCAAAAGACATGAGCATTCCTTTAGAGACTTACTATCAATTCAAACAAGTTCATCTAGAGATCTTAGAAAGACAAAAGAAGGAAGAAGCCTCTGCCAAAGCTGCAAAGTCCTTTGCATTCAAGGAGGCAAGAAAAGTTAAATGCCCTCCTTGAATGTTCAAAGGAAACTGTTAGAGGCTGCCAAAGAGTCAGTAACGGAGAAAGATGGAGAGAAAGTAAAGAGTGCGCAGGTCCTAGTGACCAAGTCAAAGCCTGCATCCTCCTCAGGAAGAGCCCAAGTACCCTTTGACAACTTGGCAAGGAAGAAAGTTTTTGATGTGGCCAATAGAAGACTTGCCAAGGAAACAATTGTCAAAGCTGTCCCCATCTCAAAGAAAGGCAAGCAATGGAAGATTCAGATAACCAGACTAGGTGCTGAGGGTCCAGAATTGGAAGCTTATGAATATGCTGATGTTGCTTGCATGGGGTACAGAGAATGGGTTGAATTGACAGTTGCCCTGAGTTAGTCAAAATCTGAAACTGCTAAGACTATCAGGGCATATGTCAAAATGGTGATGGAAAGAGTCAAAAACTTGGGCCTGATCGTTGAAAAACAAATTAAGGGTACCTCAGTGGTTGAACCTAAGATTAAGCCCAAGAGAAAGAGGAAGGATACAGAGCTTGAAGATTTCCTTATGATGATTAATCAAGGCATCCTAGCTGTTGAAATCAAAGGAGTAAATCACAGCCTGCCCAGGGGTGTTGAGTCTGAGGAAAACAAACTCATAGAAGAGCCTGAGTTTGAAGTATTATTTGTAGAACCCTTAACAAAGAAAATGTGTTTCCAGAGAGCCTCTGATCTGCATAAGGTTGGTCTCAAGTAGCTCATAGCCTTTAGACTCTCCAACTCTTTTAAGCAATCTTCAAAGTGGAGAGCAGCTATCTGGGAACAACTTAAAGGCTTCTATGAGAGAGGAGAACTTCAACATCCTGACTTCATGTTTCTCAGACATGAAGTAGAAGAAATTGAAAAGACCATGGAGCACTTTGAACAATTGTTTGAAGAAAGTCCAAAACTTGAAGGTCCATCTACTGCTTAGTAGATGAAGAATGGAAGCTGTCTGTTAGGCACAAAAAGGCCTCAGTCAAACCTGTTCTACATCTGAGGGGGAGATTGATAATCAAACCTGTTGATGCATTTGAAGGTTGAATTTAAGGCCTGTTATATGCCTTATTGAAGCCTGAAAATGATTTGCAATATTAGTCTAAAGCTGTTCTATATGTTGCATGTGTTGCAACTAAGACAGTTTGTCCAAGCTGCTCTATCTGCTGAACAGGCTGGACATAAACTGTCTACGCTGCTCTACACTGTTGAGCAGCTTGGGCATTTTTAAAGTGTTCTGTTCTTTGTGAACAGGCTAAACACTTTATGGAATATGTTTCCAAGTCATCATGTATTGTTTTTGACTACAAGATCAGTTTACAAAGTCGAAGACAAAGTGGAAAACAGAACTGCTCAGCCTGCCCAAGCTGTTCTGTAACATGAAGACAAAAGGTTATTTGAAAAAGGGTGACAGACCTTTTTCTTATATCAAAATAGGCCTTTACAAGGAAGAAAGACGCAAAGTTGACATTCCTAAATTAGTTAAAGGCAATGCAACAGTAGACAAAGTAAAAAGACAAAAGTTCTGCACATGTGAAGACAAGTCTACTTTTCAGAAAAGTGCAGAAAAGGTTATGTTGTCTTTTCAACAAGACTTCTCCTTTTTCATTCCGTCCAATGAAGATGTTTCTCTTAGATCCTCTAAGTGAGTATAAAAGGAAGCTTCTAAGGTCAGAAAGATGTGTGAAGAAAGGTAAGTGCTGAAACCAAGAGTGAACGTGCAAGTGTGATTTTCATGCATGCAAGCCTTCTGTGTAAACCAGCATCTGTGTGTCTAAGCTGTTTTACATAAGCTGTTCCCTTAAGTCTTGTAAATACAGTGAGTGCTTCTTAGTGAGTGTATTCATTGTATTCTAGTTTGAGTTTGTCTTAGACTAGTGAACATACTGTTGTATCTGTCATCTCAGCTTGAACTATTCCGCATTCAAGCTTGTTTGTAATTAACAAATTGTTGATAATACATACAAACATTGAGAAAAGAGTGTGTAGTTTTTAAATTGCTTTATTCACCCCCCCCTCTACAGCTTATAACTATATACTTTGGGAACCTCTCGGGACCTACAACTGGTATCAGAGCAGTTTAGAGTGTGTGTCATTCTAGATCTCTCATTCTCCCAAGTTTCCATGGACAACAGTGCTGCAAATTCTTCTTACTATGACAATGGCTCTATGAGCAAACCTCCAAAATTTAATCATCAAAACTTCTCTGGTGGGAAGTGCAGAATGATGCTCTATTTAGAGAATCTGGATGTACAACTACCAGAGATAGTGATGGAGGGTCCATATGTGCCAACCTCTGTTACTACCATAACTCCAGCGGTTGAAGGAGCTGCTCCTGAAATCAGGACCTTTGAGAAAGCAAAAGCTCAATGGTCTGATGAAGACAAGAGATTGGTGGCTCTGGATGCAAAGGCCAGAAACAACCTGGTCATTTCTCTCCCTGATGATGTGTTCAAGCAGGTTGAGAAAATGAAGACAGCAAAGGAGATGGTGGGATACTTTGTGTACCGTCTATGATGGACCCACAATCACACTGGACAACAGGATCAACAATCTTGTTAGACAGTATGAACTCTTCTTTGCTAAAACCAAAGGAGACTCTCACTGAAACCTACACCAGGTTTACTGCTCTAGTGAATGATCTCAAAGCTGTTGGGATCACCAAGGACAGTCTTACCCTGGTGAATAAATTTCTGGACATTTTACCTGAAGAGTGGAACTACTTTTCAACAATCCTAAGGAACTCAGGTACTATCAGAAGTATGGATCTGGTCAATCTGTATGGATCCTTACTGAATGATGAACAGTCAAGGCAACAAAAGAGAAATGCCTTGGAAATGTCCAAAAGAGGTGCAGCCTTTGTGGCTAATGTGAGACAGCCTGTAAATCAGGTGAGTGATGTGTTCATTCAACCTGATCAACAGGATGATGAAAAGGAGGAGGTGTCAGACGAAGAAGATGCTGCAGATCTTGCTGAACAAGATGATGAGCAAATGATAGCCATGCTTGTCAAAAGGTTCAACAAGAAAAGGTTTGGAAGAAACATGCTACAAGGAAGCTCAGGTGCTGGGAAAAAGAAGGCATTTGACAAATCCAAAGCTGAGTGCTTCAAATGTGGCAAAACTGGTCACATAGCTGCTGACTGTGTGTCAAAAGCTGTTGGTCAGTCATCCAAACCCAACAAGACTAACAAGGATGATGGCTATAGGGTTAAGTACCTTATGGCCATGGCTAAACTGAGGAAATTGGAAAACTCAGTGTCTTCCAATCGCCAAAAGGGACTTATGGCAGAGACATGTGACTGGGAGGAATCTGATTCATCATCTGATGAAGAAGATAATCAATGTCTGATGGCCAACACTGATGTCCCATCAACAAGCAGCTTCAAACAAGATATGGCTGAAGCTGAAGCCTTCAGCAGCTTAGAGAACTGGAATCCTACTATGATGTATAAGGTACAAAATTTTATGGCTTACAGTTCTGAAGAAAAAGTTAAAATGTTTGAATATATGCTTGTTGATCTCAAAGCTGCTGTTGAGAAGCATGATGCTTTACTATCTGAAATCTCTAAGCTTAAAGCTGATCTTAAAACTAAATCCAGTAAACTGGACAGTTTCCATAAGTTGGAAACTGAGCTTGATGAGTTAAAACACATCAATTCTATTTTACTGGAAGAAAAGAGAGAAACAGATATAAAGCATGCTAAGCTTCAAAAGATAGTTGACTCTTGGTGCCAATCTGCACAAAAAGTCAGCCATTGTATAAGTCAACAGATTCCTGCACAAATCCAAGCCTATCTTGGAGGGGATCTTGACACAGCAGCTTCCATTGTTGAGATAAGTAATCTGAAAGAAGATTTATCCACTCTTGGTGAACTTCCAAATACATTCATTCAAAATGTGAATGGTAAACTAATCTCAACAAACAGGTTTGTCAGGCCTCAAAATACTGACAGCTTGTGTGAACTCAGCTCAAAAGCTGATGTTGGAGTTTGTTCTCCAATGCAGCCTGCTAAGTGCTCTGCTAGCTCACACAAGCAAAAGAAAGGAAAACATGTTCAAACTGAAGTTGTGGATGCTAAACCTGTTGACAAAACAGGTTCTGAGTCCAAAGCTGATGGTAAAAAGCATGTTAATCCTTTTTGATGCTAAACACTTTGAAAATAAGTTTTCAAAAGGTAAGCAGCCTGTTTTCAACAAGGGTAAGTCTCATGTTGAAAACAAAACTGCTGTGATTTCAAATAAGTTTTCAAATCATAGTGGTAAATTGGTTTTAAATGAAAATAAGTTTTTCAAAACCAGACACAGTGAGTATGCTGATAGGCAGCATAAATCACAATCCAGTAGGGGCAAAGGCAACGCCATTGCTCAAACTGAAACAACAGGGAATACGTTTCCCAAACATGTGGAAGCTCAAAAGCTAATCAAGCTTCCTGTCTTTGACATCTGTCCTCCCAAAAAGAGGAAAGAAGAGACAGTCAAAGCTGTGGCTATTGAACTCTCCACACAAGCTGTTGATTCAACAAAGAATGCTAAACCTGCTGAAAGAATCAACAAAAATAGCTCAGAATGTGTTTCTGAAGGATCTTCTTCCAAAAAATACTAAAAAGAGAAAATGTTACAAATGTGGGAAGAAGACACATCTGGCCAAGGACTGTCCTGAATCTGAGGACATGAGGCCTGTTGACTCTGCTGTTTCCCTCACAGCTATCACAAGCAGTGGTGGAAATGTCACAGTCACTGAGGATGGTATTCAAGCTGATACCATTCAAATAGGGAATATTAGTGTGGATATTTCAAGTCAATCAACAAATGTTGATGAAGTAGGAGAACTCATCTCTGTGATGAGTTCCCCTAAAAATGACTAATAATTCTCTTATCACTCCGCAGGAAAAACAACCTACCCAGGTTTGGTACTTGGACAGTGGCTGCTCAGGGCACATGACAGGTTGTAAAGAATTGCTGAGTGAACTCAGGCCTGAAAAAGGGGCAAAAGTCACCTTTGGTGACAATGTACAGGGATCCACTGAGGGATATGGAACTCTTAAAGCTGGTGCTGCAGTGTTCAAAAGAGTAGCCTATGTGGTTGGGCTAAAACATAACCTTGTTAGCATAAGCCAACTATGTGATGCTGGCTACAAGGTTAACTTTGATGAGCACCTGGGTTACATATTGGGATTCCCAAGGCAAAGTTGTGCTATGTGCTCAACGAAAGAAAGGTGTATATGTTGTGGATATGCATTCTGCTGACCCCACAACTGAAACCTGTTTTCTCACAAGAACAAATGCTGATCTAAACTGGCTATGGCACAGAAGACTGTCACATTTGAACTTCAAGAACATCAACAAACTCTGTAAGAAAGAGTTGGTGACAGGTTTGCCTTCTATGACTTTTGCTAAGGATAGATTATGCACAGCTTGTGAGAAAGGCAAGCAGAGAAAAACATCTTTTAAATCCAAACATAATTTCTCTATTGATACTCCACTCTTCTTAAACCATATGGACTTGTT
>JAANYP010003643.1:139107-282258 GCA_020465985.1 Centrapalus pauciflorus | reverse complement strand
TGAGGAGTCTGCTCCCCCTCAGCCACAGAGGCTAAGGAAGCAGACTCAGACTGAGCTGTTATGGCCTTCTTGAGGACAGGCCCAGCTTCAGTGGTTGCCAGGGTCCTTTTAACCATCTTGGACCTGGCTTTGGATTTTGCCTTGGGAGCAGCTTCAGGATGCACCCTCACAGCAGAGGGTCCTTCCACTAATCCTAACAGCCTCCTCATTGGTGTTGACAGAGGAGGCTCATTGGGTAGAACAGGAGTATAAAACACTCTATTCCCTATTACAGGGAAAGCAGCAATCTTAAGTAAAGGCTGAGAAGAATATAATTGCTCACCACAATGATGTTTGAAGATGAGGCTCAGAAACCTGGGATACCGACGGGTTTCTTGTTGAACCAGGTTCCTCAAGTTCAGGAAAATCCATTTTTCCATGTCTATTGTAGTTCCATCCACAAGCTGCAGAACTACAGGAACTTCATCACGGCTGAGTTGGTCAAAGGAACCAACTTTGCTGCTGAAGCACATTACCACAGAGGCAAACAAGAAGTTGTAAGTAGGAGACAAGTCCTTCCTAAACAGTGTTGCTCCAATTTTGGGTTCTGCTACACCACAGAAACGTAGCAGATTGCCCATTTGATCATCTTCAGGTTGAGGCATGTCATAGGGGTCAGCAGTTGGTAGATGAAGAACCTCTCTGAGAAGATCAGCTGTGATCTCAATGGTCTGAGTCCCATTGAGAATAGTCCCCTTTATGACTTTGGTGTTGGGGTTGTAGGCACAAGTGTACCAAAACTCGTACACCATTTATTGGTACAGGACTCCAGGAGTAGCAGTCATTGCATAGTTCAACGGATGAACTCGCAGAAATTCCACCATTTGTTCATAACCCTTCCCCACATAGTTTTTGGGAATGGTTAAGTTGGCAATGTAGTTGGTGGGCTTGATGGTCAGCATCGTAGTCACTGATGAGTGTTTGACAACATCATCACCAACGAATACTGGAAGAAAGGGATTGGGTCTTTGAGCCATTTGTGAAGGTTTGGGTATTTTTGAGAAGCAGAAGACACTTAGTCGATTTAGGGTTTTTGAGGATTTCTGGAAATAGTGAGGAAGACGAAGATGAAACAGTAGGGGGTATTTATAGGATTTGAATGTGAGTGGGTATGAGAGAGAAACATTTGGGCGGTTGATTTGAAAAAGTCGTTAACGGAAAACGGAACGGTTGTCCATGTCAGACCGTTTGTCAGACCACTTGAGCCCTTTTTAATCACTAACACATGTAACCCACATTATCCGCAGTAATTAAGTTAAATAAAAACAAAAATTAAGTAACTTAATTTTGAAGAAAGATAGTTAAAACTGTGGGTCCAAGCTGTTGGTCAAACCTGTGATGAGCAGGGTCATCACAAGTTGTTCACTTTTCAAGATGTTTCCTCAACCTGTTCAGCTATGTAAGAGCAGGTTGTGTTCAATAGCTGATCAGGTTACAAGAGAATGTCTTGTATGACAGATTGAGAGAGTGAGCAGGTTGGAGGTTTGATCATCAGATCAGGCTTGACATCTAAGCTGTTATTTGTCAAACCTGTTATACGCTCAAGCTGTTCAAGTTTTGCAGAAAACAGCTAAGTATAGAACATGCATGGCCTATCCTGTCTAAGCTGTTCTGAAAGAACTTGAGCAGTGTGAGACATACAAAGTCTTAGACCTTTGAGGACACTTAGTCACTCTTATTTAACATCCCCAGCTTGCTGACAAGGTAATTAAACCTGGTTTCATCAAGAGGTTTGGTGAAAATGTCTGCAAGCTGTTCATTAGTGGAAATAAAACTTACCTCCACATTACCTTTCTGAATGTGATCTCTGATGAAATGATGTCTGACCTCAATATTCTTTGTTCTTGAATGAAATACTGGATTGTTGGAAATGGCTATGGCACTTGTGTTATCACATAGAATAGGAGTTTTCCTATACACAAGCCCATAGTCCTCAAGCTGATGCTGCATCCACAGAATCTGCCCACAGCAGCTTCCAGCAGCAATGTACTCAGCTTCAGCAGTAGAAGTAGACACTGAGTTCTGCTTCTTGCTACACCAACTTATCAACTTTCCACCAAGGAGTTGACAACCACCTGTTGTGCTCTTCCTGTCTAGCCTGCATCCTGCAAAATCAGAATCTGAATAACCTGTCAGTTCAAGACTTGAGTCTTTGGGATACCAAAGACCCAAACCTTATGTGCCCTTCAGGTATCTAAAGATTCTTTTAACAGTAGCTAGATGAGATTCCTTTGGATCAGCTTGGAACCTAGCACACAAACAGGTGGCAAACATAATATCAGGTCTACTAGCAGTTAAATATAGCAATCTCCCAATCATAACTCTGTAAGCTGTTACTGAAACAGCTCTGCCACTGGCATCAGCATCCAATTTTACATTGGTTGCCATTGGGGTTTTAATAGGAGAACTTTGAACAAATTTAAACTTTTTCAAAAGATCTAAGGTATACTTTCTTTGATTTATAAAAATTCCAGTTGAGGTTTGTTTAACCTGTAATCCTAAAAAGAAAGTAAGTTCTCCCATTATACTCATTTCATATTTGGATTTCATGAGTAATGAAAAATTCTTGCATAACTGCTCATTGGTATAACCAAATATTATATCATCCACATAAATTTGAACAAGCATAATATCAGACTTCACCTTCTTCATAAACAGTGTGGTATCCACTTTACCTCTGGAATACCCATTGCTCATAAGGAATTCAGTAAGAGTGTCATACCAGGCTCTAGGGGCTTGTTTGAGACCATAGAGAGCTTTGTCCAACTTATAGACAAAACCTGGATGTTGTTCATTTTCAAAACCTGGAGGTTGTTTGACATAGACTTCTTCTTGCAGCTTCCCATTCAAAAATGCACTCTTCACATCCATTTGAAATACCTTAATGCTCTTATGAGCAGCATAGGCTAGATACAAACGAATTGCTTCTAGCCTGGCCACAGGAGCAAATGTTTCATCATAATCAATTCCTTCCTCCTGTCTGTAGCCCTGAGCAACCAGTCTTGCCTTATTTTTAATGACATGACCTTGCTCATCCATCTTATTCCTGAAAACCCATTTAGTGCCAATTATAGTTTTACCTTTAGGAGCAGGGACCAGCTTCCATACCTTGTTTCTCTCAAACTGATTGAGTTCTTCTTGCATGGCAGTGATCCAATTGGCATCTTTAAGTGCTTCATCCACCTTCTTTGGCTCCATTAGTGAAACAAAACTAGAGAACATACAGAAGTTCCCTAAGCTGTCCCACCTTGTTTGTACCCCTTTGTTGATGTCACCAATTATTTGATCATTGGGGTGACATCTGATCCACTTAGGATCATTCTTCAATGAGGATTCTCCTGAGTTATCAGCAGCTTCAGCAGGTCCTGTTGAACAGCTCTCAAGATTTTCAGACATACTGTTGTCTTGAGCTGGTTCACTTGTTGAACATGACTGACCATTGTTGAACATATCAGCAGAGGAACCAGGAAAATCAGCATTGATAGGTTCAGGACATGCAGTTGTAATTAAGTCAGTTGACTTATTCACACAGGGTGTATTGACATAATCATCATCATGCCCATCATTGTTAACAGGTTCCACACTGGATGTAGTGGAAGCTTTTGAGTCCTCTTCACTGTTTGAATGCATGAGATCATCAAAGATTAATTCTCCTGAGACTGATTCAGGAACAGCTTTGGTGGAGGCACTCCTAGACTCTTCAAAGGTGACATTGATAGATTCCTCTATCACCTTTCTTTTGTTGTTGTACACTCTGTAGGCTTTGGAGATAGCAGAGTAACCAACAAACACACCTTCATCAGCTTTTGGTTCAAACTTTGCCAGCTGATCCCTTTGATTCAGAATGAAGCAGGGACACCTAAACACATGGAAATAACTGACATTTGGCTTTCTCCCTTTGAGCAGCTCATAGGGAGTCTTGTTGAACCTTTTCACCACTAAGGATCTGTTTTGGGTGAAGCAGGCAGTGTTAACAGCTTCAGCCCAGAATGATGAAGGTAAACCAGATGCACACAGCATGGTTCTAGCAGCTTCAATGGGAGTTCGGTTTCTCCTTTAAGCAACTCCATTTTGTTGTGGAGTTCTTATAGCTGAAAAGTTTTGAGTGATTCCTTTCTCTTCACAGAAATCTTCAAGAGTATTGTTTCTGAATTCAGTACCATGATCACTTCTAAGCTGCTTCACTTGGGCAGAGTTCAGCATTTCCATCTTTTTCACAAATCCAATAATTTCTCTAGCAGCCTCTCCTTTGCTCTTCAGGAAGATAACCCATGTGTACCTGGAGAACTCATCAACCATTACTAGAGTGTATCTTCTTCCTCCTAGACTTAGGACATTTACAGGTCCAAACAAGTCCATGTGGATTAAGAAGAGAGGAGTATCAATAGAAAAGTTATGTTTGGATTTAAAAGATGATTTCCTCTGCTTTCTCACAAGCTGTGCAGAGTTTATCCTTAATAAAGGTCATAGAAGGCAAACCTGTCACCAATTCTTTCTTACAGAGTTTGTTGATGTTCTTGAAGTTCAGATGTGACAGCCTTTTGTGCCATAACCAGTTTAGGTCTGCATTTGTTCTTCTGAGAAAACAGGTTTCAGTTGTAGGATCAGCAGATTTCATGTCCACAACATATACACCTTTCTTTCGTTGAGCACATAGCACAACTTTGCCTTGGGGATCCAATATGTAACCCATGTGCTCATCAAAGTTAACTTTGTAGCCAGCATCACATAGTTGACTTATGCTAACAAGGTTATGTTTCAGCCCAACCACATAGGCTACTCTTTTGAATACTGCAGCACCAGCTTTAAGAGTTCCATATCCCTCAGTGGATCCCTGTACATTGTCACCAAATGTGACTTTTGGCCCTTTTTCAGGCCTGAGATCACTCAGCAGGTCCTTACAACCTGTCATGTGCCCTGAGCAGCCACTGTCCAAGTACCAAACCTGGGATGGTTGTTTATCCTGTAGAGTGACAAGAAGAATATTAGTCATTTTTAGGGGAACTCATCACAGAGATGAGTTCTCCTACTTCATCAACATTGGTTGATGGACTTGTGATATCAACACTAATATTCCCTATTTGAATGGTATCAGTTTGGATACCACTCTCATTGACTGAGATGTTTCCAACACTGCTTATGTTAGCTGTGAGGGAACCATCAGAGTCAGCAGGCCTCATGTCCTCAGTTTCAGGACAATCTTTGGCCAGATGTGTCTTCATTCCACATTTATATCATTTTCTCCTTTTAGCATTTTTGGAAGAAGACCTTTCAAAAACACATTCTGAGTTATTTCTGTTGATTCTATCAGCAGTTTTAGCAAACTCATTACTATTTGATGAATCAACAGCTTGAGTGGATAGTTCAATAGCCACAGCTTTGCCTGTCTCTTCTTTCCTCTTTTTAGGAGGGCAGATGTCAAATATGGGAAGCTTAATTGGCTTTTGAACTTCCACAGGTTTAGGAAACTTATTCCCAACTCTCTCAGGCTGAGCAATGGCTTTGCCTTTACCCTTCCTGAGATGTGATTGATGCTGCCTATCAACATAATTATTATTTCTGGTTTTGAAAAACTTATTCTCATTTAAAACCAGTTTACCACTATGATTAGAAAACTTATTTGAAATCACAGCAGGTTTGCCTTCAACATGAGACTTACCCTTGTTAAAGGCAGACTGCTTACCTTTTGAAAACTTATTTTCAAAATGTTCAGCATTAAAAGGATTAGTATGCCTTTTACCATCAGCTTTAGATCCAGAGCCTGTTTTGTCAGCGGGCTTGGTGTCCACAGCTGCAGTTTGGACATGTTTTCCTTTCTTTTGCTTGTGTGAATCAGCAGAGCACTTAGCAAGCTGATTTGATGGAGAACTCATTCCATCAGCAGCTTTTGAGCTATGTTCACACGAGTTGTCAGTGTTTTGAGGCCTGACAAACCTGTTTGTTGAGATTAATTTACCATTCACTTTTTGAATAAAAGTGTTTGGAAGCTCCCCAAGAGTGGACAAGTCTTCTTTCAGATTATTAACCTCAACAATAGAAGCTGTTGTGTCAAGATCCCCTCCAAGATAGGCTTGGATTTGTGCAGGGATCTGCTGACTTATGCAGTGGCTGACTTTTTGTGCAGATTGGCACCAAGAGTCAACTATCTTTTGAAGCTTAGCATGTTTTATATCTGTTTCTCTCTTTTCTTCCAGTAAAATGGAGTTGATGTGTTTTAATTAATCAAGCTCAGTTTCCAACTTATGGAAAATGTCCAGTTTACTGGATTTTGTTTCAAGATCAGCTTTAAGCTTAGAGATTTCAGATGATAAAACAGTATGCTTCTCAACAGCAGCTTTCAGATCAACAAGCATATATTCAAACATCTTAACTTTTTCTTCAGAACTGTAATTCATAAAATTTTGTACCTTATACATCATTGTAGGGTTCCAGTTCTCCAAGCTGCTGAAGGCTTCAGCTTCAGCCAAATCCTGTTTGAAGTTGCTTGTTGATGGGACATCAGTATTGGCCATCAGAGATTGATTATCTTCTTCATCTGAAGATGAATCAGACTCCTCCCAGTCACAAGTCTCTGCGATGAGTCCCTTTTGTCGGTTGGAAACCACTGAGTTTTCCAACTTCCTCAGCTTAGCCATAGCCATAAGGTACTTAACCCTATAGCCATCATCTCTGTTTGTCTTGTGTGGTTTGGATGACTGACCAACAGCTTTTGACACACAGTCAGCAGCTATATGGCCAGGTTTGCCACATTTGAAGCACTTAAAGCTTTGGTCTTATCAAATGCCTTCTTTTTAACAGCATTTGAGCCTCCCTGCAGCATGTTTCTTCCAAACCTTTTCTTGTTGAACCTTTTGACAAGCATGGCTATCATTTGCTCATCATCCAGTTCAGCAAGATCTGCATTGTCTTCCTCATCAGACACTTCCTCCTTATCATCAGCCTGTTGATCAGGTTGAGTGAACACATCACCCATCTGACTTACAGGTTGTCTCATGCTGGCCACAAAGGCAGCACCTTTCTTAGACATTTCCAAGGCATTTCTCCTCTGTTGCCTTGACTGCTCATCATTCAGCAAGGATCCATACAGGTTAACAAGATCCATACTTCTGATGGTACTTGAATTTCTTAAGATTGTAGAAAAATAATTCCATTCTTCAGGTAGGATGTCTAAGAATTTGTTCACCAGAGTCAGGCTGTCTTTGGTGATCCCAACAGCTTTGAGATCATTAACAAGAGCAGTAAACCTGGTGTAGGTTTCAGTGAGAGTCTCCTTTGGTTTTGCAAAGAAAAGTTCATACTGTCTAACAAGATTGTTAATCTTGTTATCCAGTGTGATTGTGGGTCCATCATATACGGTACACAAAGTATCCCACATCTCCTTTGCAATCTTCATATTCTCAACCTGTTTGAACACATCATCAGGCAGAGAGATGACCAGGTTATTTCTGGCCTTTGCATCAAGAGCCACCAACCTTTTGTCTTCATCAGACCATTGAGCTTTAGCTTTCTCAAATGTTCTGATTTCAGGAGCAGCTCCTTCAACAGCAGGAGTTATAGTTGTAACAGAGGTTGGCACATAGGGACCCTCCATCACAATCTCTGGTAGTTTTACATCCAGATTCTCTAAGTAGAGCATCATTCTGCACTTCCAACCAGAAAAGTTCTGATGATTAAACTTTGGATGTTTGCCCTTTGAGCCATTGTCATAGTATAAGGAACTTGCAGCACTGTTGTCCATGAAAACTTTGGGAGAATGAGAGATCTAGAATGACACACACTCTAAACTGCTCTGATACCAGTTGTAGGTCCCAAAAGATATCCCAAGTATATAGCCTTAAGCTGTAGAGGGGGGGGGGGTGAATACAGCTATTAAAAAACTACACACAATTTTCTCAATGTTTGTATGTATTATCAACAAATTGTTAATTACAAACAAGCTTGAATGCGGAATGGTTCAAGTTGAGATGACAGATACAACAGTATGGTTACTAGTCTAAGACAGACTCAAACTAGTTACAATGAATAACTAAGAATCACTCACTGTGTTTACAAGACTCAGAGGAACAGCTTGGATAAGAACAGCTTAGACACAAAGCAGTGTTTTATCCAAAACAGACTTGCATGCATGAAAGACACACTTGAATGCACGTTCACTCTTGGGTTCAGCACTTGGCTTTTTCGGCTTATCCTTTCAATCCTTGGAAATCTCCTTTTATACCCACTCAGAGGATCTAAGATAAGCTTCTTCATTGGATGAAAGGAAAAGTGGAAAGTCTTGTTGAAAAGACAACATAAACTTTTCTGCACATTCTGAGAAGCAGACTTGTCTTCATGTGAGCAGAACTTTTGTCTTTTCACTTTGTCTACTGTTGCATTAGCTTTAACTAAATAAGGAATGTCAACTTTACGTCTTTCTTCCTTTGTTAAGGCCTATTTTGATATAAGAAAAGGTCTGTCACCCTTTTTCAAATATCCTTTTTTCTTCATGTAACAGAATAGCGTGGGCAGGCTGAGCAGTTCTGAATTCCACTTTGTGTTCGACTTTGTAAACTGATCTTGTAGCCAAACACAATACATGAGGACTTGGAAACATATTCCATGAAGTGTTTAGCCTGTTCACAAAGAACAGGTTCTGTTCACAAAGAACAGAACACTTGTAAACTGCCCAAGCTGCTAACCAGTGTAGAGCAGCGTAGACAGTTTATGTCCAGCCTGTTCAGCAGACTGAACAACTTGGGCAAACTGCCTTTGTTGCAACACATGCAACACATAGAACAACTTTGGGCTGATATTGCAAATCATTTTCAGGTCTCAATAAGGCATATAACAGGCCTTAAATTCAACTTTCAAATGCATCAACAGGTTTGATTAAGAATCTCCCCCTCAGATGCAGAACAGGTTTGACTGAGGCCTTTTTGTGCCTAACAGGTATTTTGACCATCTTTTCCCTCTATGCATGTATACGACAAATATTACTTTTGATTGCCATGCATATAAGTATTTTAATTTTTCTATTTTTTTTTTTACTCGAGTTTTTATCATAGCTTTTCTAGTTGGTCCATGTAGCGGGATTTGGGTCAATCGCTCCCAAACCAGATGGTTTTAGGGGATTAAGCATGAATAGTACCCCGTAGGACTTAATTTCCCGAACCAACTAGGCTACCCCGAATCTTTTGAGGCTAAAAACATGATTAAGCTCTCATCCTTATTGCATGAGTTTTCCAAAATCTTTTGACACATTATTTTCATTTAAGCACAAATATATCTTAACTTACTTAAACTCAACTTACATTAAAATGTTAATCATTAATACGACTCTTAACATAATTCTAGAATTCCATACTAACACTAACTAATTTCAGGTACATTTTTCTATGTATCATTATTTTCCACGACCTGATCGGCAAACAAGAACCATTGGGGAAATTCAAAAGATTGTATTGACAGTAAGCATTCACATTCAACAGGATTCGACATATGAAATTAAAACACAGTCAATTACTGAAATAAAATAACAATAAATTAAAATTCTAACCCAAACAAGCAAATCTAAATATGAAAATTGTGAATAGCAAGGAACGATGGTACCTGATCACTAGTAAGGAGGAAGAGGACCAAGGATAAACTATCAGCCTGAAAATCCTCGTGATGTCGAACCCCCTCTCAATATGATAAGCTCTGCTGTTCATGATATGTCATAGCTCTCTGCCTAAGTGGTCAAATTTCAGTCTAATAATAATAATAATAATAATAATAATAATAATAATAATAATAATAATAATAATAATAATAAAATCTTTGTGGAGGCTCGTTAGATCATATTAAACATTTCATAGAACCTATCATCCCCAACTTAGACCATTGTAACGTCCTCATCACATAAACACACTTATAATGAGCCGACAATGAACATAAGCACATTCTTAATAAAATTCTTTGCTTATTTGGGAAAGATAAAACTACAGTAAAAAAATTAACATTCATTAAACTAGCACACTTGCATAATAAAAAAATAAACTTAAGTCTGGGAACAACTAAAATTGGGTTGGAAATCCTCCCCAATTTAGTTGGTGACACTACATTTAACTAAAATAAAGAAATAATTAAAGTAATCTGCCTTTTCGTAGGGAATCACGATTGCACTTAGCACGTGCAACAAGCCGTTAAACCCCTCGGTATCCCGAGTGGACGAGTGATGTCTCGTGAGGGTTTCTAGAAACACACCCACAAAGTTCTCTGGTTTGCCTCCCAGGAAGCGCTAAGTTTTACGTCTTCAGCCAGACGTACTGCTCCTATACTAGTCTAAGTATGTTTTGGATCTTTTAACCTGATTGGTTCAGAGACTAACATATTATTGGTGGCCCATAACTTTAACCTGTGTCTAATGGAAACCATGGTATTTTGAACATTGATAATAATTGTTTATCAGGGAAGTTGTCCCTAATATGATCTAGTTAAGTCTAATGGGACGACTGGGTGCCTAGATAGGTGGTCGGCAACAACATTCTCAGTCCAACCTACTGCCTCTTTTTATTTTACGAACACTTGCAGTAGAGCTTCTTCTTGTGGCTTGGTCAGATCAGATGAAATAATGACAGGAGAGTGTCGTTCTGACCTAAGAAGGTGTATTTTAAATGAACTAGCAAGGCTTTTAACTCTAGAACATGTGGTTGTTCTATTGAAGGCCTTGCAGATTGAGGCAAAATAATTGGCATCTTTTCAGTCTTAGGGGTCCACGATGGTGTTTTATGTTTCAGTGTGGATTCCATGACTGCCTCAAGTTCATTGCATTTATCAGAGTTCATTATGGCAGTGTCACGCTCAACAAGGAATAATTCGGTGATATCCTTGGCATTGATTAGTGAACTGTGCTGCTTAAGCTCATTCACCACATCTATCATGTAACATTCAGAATCGATTGAAGCAACGGTGGAAGAATTGAACACATTTAATCGCAGCTTGCGATTCCCAAAGGCAATATCTACAGCCCCCGTTCTACAATTGATTTGAGCATTAACAGTGGCTAAGAACGGTCTGTCTAAGATAATGGCCAGTTAAATCTCTCCAAAGGAACTCTCAGTATCTAAACTAGGAAGTCGACCGGATAGTAAAAATCTACTACTTTTACTATTACATCCGATAAGATACCACTTGGATATTTTGTTGATCGATCTATCAGTTGTAAAATAATATTTGTGGTTTGTAACTGGCCCAGATCATGTGTGCCAAACAAATTCCAATGTAAAATGTTTACACTGGCTCCAAGGTTGAGTAATGCCTTTATGATTTGCACATTGCCAGTTGTCACCGGAATCAAAGGCGATCCAGGATCTTTCAGCTTCGGTGGCAAGGAATTAGAGATCATTGTACTCACTTGCTCAGTTAAATTGATCTGCTTGGGAAGCGAGACCTTGAACTTTCTTATTTGCGTGCAAAGATCTTTTAAAAATTTGGTGTAAGAGGGTATTTGTTGAATAGCCTTGACCAATGGGATATTGATCTTGACCTAATTGAATAAGTCCCACAAAACCTCAGGTTATGGACCTCTCTTGCCATATGGAGACGTTTTTGGATTTTCTAGAGTAGCGGGGTAAGGAGGAGGAGCTGTGATATCCTTATCCTTAACTGCCTCCCTAACTTTGGGAGTTGTGTATCTGCCTTAATTGGTTCCTTAAAATTAACCTTCTTAGAACCTTCCTTCTTTTTAGGATACTCTGTCTCTTCGTACACGACCTCAGTGTCGGTATCTTCTTCTACCTCTTATTCTTTTGGCTCCTCGATCTTATTATCCACTTTTCTATCACTTCTCTGGATAGTCACCTTGGATACTTCATTAACTTCATGCTTCTTCTCTTTGTCGTGTGCGTGCGAAGGGTTTAGAACAGTTACTCGAAAGCTTCCCCTCCTCTCGTCTTGTGAGCAATTCGACCCATTTGGCGACTCAGAATCTCGTTAAAAGTCGATTGTTGCTTCATGAATTCCGTGAACTCCGAATATTGTGAAGAACTGATATTCCTCTCCATGTGAAAGTGAGGTTTATCACGTTGGTTCGGATTGTAATATCCTTCATCCTTAGCAGCAGAAGTTGAACCATATTGATTTTCTCTCCGTGGTGGTTCATACCTTGGTTTAGATTGATGATCGGTAGGCTGATCATTTTTCCATTGAAAATTAGGATGATTTCTCCATCCCGGATTATTGGTTTCCGAAAATGGATTATCCCTCTCCCAATGCGCTCTAAAACCATATACTTCGTTCACTTTTTTTTCAGTGGGTTGCACTCGAGGACATGAGTCAGAATGATGAGATGGATCTCTGCATATTATGCAGTTAACTGATGCAGTGTGGTTTTGGCTAAAACCCTTTATCAGTTGATCTATCTTCTTTCCGAGTTCTGAGATTTCACTTTTTACTTCAAGTTTCCAGGCATTGTCTATACCCATCACCTGAACTCCTGTATTATTTTTAGAACCGGCTTGAACTTTGAGACCTTTACTGAGTTGATTAAGTAATTCCCAAGCTTCATCATCTTCTTTAGCTAAGAATGTGCCACCAGTAGCGGCGGTGATCATGTTCCGGCTTTCTTGACTCACACCATCAAAGAAAGTTTTGACGAGCATCCATTTTGGAACTTCATGGTGTGGCCAAGCTCTTAGCAATTCGTGCATCCGATCAAATGCTTCATAGAATTGTTCACCGGGCTTTCGTTTAAAACAGGTGATCTCTTTTCGTTTCTCAGTGGTTTACTTATGGGGTAATACTCAACGAGAAATCCGCACTTCATTTGATCCCAGGTTGTGATGTTATTGGTGGGTAGCGACACAACCAATTCTTGGCTTTCTCTTTCAACGAGAAACGGAATAATTGAAGTTTTAAACCATCGGTGGTTTATAGCTCAAACGTGATTAGCTTTACAAATAGCTGTGAATTTAGTTAAATGCTCATAGGGTTCCTCACTAGGCATTCCTCTAAATATGGGAAGAATTTGGAATAATTGAGGACGAACTTCGGGTTCGTTCTCATTTTCCGGATATCGAATAGGTGAGTGATCGGGCACATCACCAAGGCGATAATGTGACTCAACGATCCTTCTTAATTGTTCACCCATTTTGACAATTAAAGTCTTTAGTGCTTCGACTTCGGGATTTCCGGCTACATTCGGCTCCTCGAAAATTGGAACTTCTTCCTCTTGATTAATAACGTCCTCCGCGCATTCTAGATTACATTTGAACTTCAGTACTTAGTTAACCATATATATTTTTTTATTATTTATTTATTTGGTTTTTATTTCTTGGTGGTAAAAGTAGAGGACTACAATTAACTTTTTTGAATTTTTCTAATTTTTATGTGATTTTTAATAATAATAATTAAAGACTAAAATCAAATTAAAGTACTTAAAACTTAAAACTAAGGCCAAAACTAACTTCTAGCCCTAACTAACGTTAGCACTCCCCGGCAACGCGCCAAGATCTGACGAGTCGTCGTTGTGGCAAATAAAAATAACCTTAAATCAAACTATTAGCGTAGGGAAGTAAGGGTCGAATCCGCAAGGAGCGTGTAGGTTTATTAGGGTTAATTAGCTAGTTTCTTTAGGTTTATAAAAGCGATTAAATTGTGAATTGCATGATTTGTTTGGAATAATGATTACGACTAAATTATAACTAAAATTAACGGCAAACAACTAACGAAATGATTAACAAGCAATTTGAAGATAGTCATTCACGGAATCACTACGGCATAAGTTATTACTCTCTTGAATTTCATGCAACAATCACATAGACATAATTAATTGCGTAGTTAAATTAATCATACATATTTTAATCAATAAATCTCGGCATTTAATCAATAAATCTCGGCATAGCGCACACAACGTTCATTACTTGTCTTAATCCCTAATGGAGTCGGCACAAATAATAACACCACTATGAACTATCTTGCTTTTACCAATCAAAACATACAATCGAAACAATAACCGAATGTTTATCATTTGCATTACGCATAAAGTATTCAAGCAATACAAAACACATCAAAACATAATTGAAATTCAATAAAGTAAAACATAGTCGTAGATCCTCCGCAAACGACTTTGGTGTTTAGCCACTCATCGTGTGCTCTTCACCGGGAATGGTTGGAGACATCATCGTAGGCTTCGAACGGTTGCAATCACCTTCTTCGTACTTGACTCGTGAATCCACTCCGGCAGGGCTTCGCCGCTTCTTTCAACACTTTTCGGATTCTCCAAAACGTCCACCATCAGCCTCTATTTATAGAGGAGGTGAGATTAGGGTTTTTAGGGTCACAACCGCATCTGGATTCATTTTGCACCTCACCAGCGTAGTCCTGGGCGTAGGCCTGCGCCCCCCCCCCCCCACCCCCATGCGCCTGGGGTACGGCCTGGGTTGTGCTGGAAGGTGTCTTCAACTCTGAAAAGTTCTGTTCTGTAGTGTAGGGCAGCGCAGGCCTGCGCCCCCTCCGGCTCGGATAGCGCTGAATTTTCTCGAGTTGCTTGCATTTAACTTTTTGACCCTGAAACATAATTTTGGAGCAATATTAGCAAAGTAACGAAGCATCGGTACTTAAAACGACCCCAAAACGACATAAAATACATAAAATAATAGCCTTATTATGAACCTGAATATATATATATATATATATATATATATATATATATATATATATATATATATATATATATATATATATATTTGTGTCTGTGTGTGTATGTATGTATTGGATTTGGGTAAGAATCCCCCAATCCCATTGGAACGTGAGAACCATTATAAAATACACAAATTTAGATATTAAATGCATAAATTTAGAAATTAAATTTATACTTAGAACCTTTATCGGTCTACAATTTAATAAATATCATAATCAAACATTAAAATTAACTTTAAATTTAAATTATACACAAAATGTACAAATTTGAACACTAAATGCACAAATTTTGTTAAGTGCACAAATATGTATATCAAATGGACAAATTAATCACAAGATGCATAAATGTTTATATGAAATGCATAAATTTCTCAAATGTATAAATTTTAGCATCAAAAGCATGATTTTATACATTGATGCACAAATTTTAAACGAAATAAATGGGTTTTTAATAGATATATATATATATATATATATATATATATATATATATATATATATATATATATATATATATATATATATATATATCAGTAGAAAAACAACGTGCATCAGAAAGCCTCATGCACCTCAGGGCCCTTCAATGCATCACGATCTTCATTAAGGGTAATTTAGGAAAACTTAATTATTTTATTCTAAAATTAAATCTATTTTAAATAAGGAATTCCAATAATCAATCAATCTATAATTCCTATTCAATTGACCAAATCATTTTCAAAAATTGAACCTATAATTCCATAATCCGCCGCCGCCACCCGCACCGCCACCGATGCAACAACTATCGCCACCTACATCGTCAACACCATTGTCGACTCTCTCTTCCATATCTATTTGTCTTCGTGATAAAAGATACAACGATCACCACCATGAATACGATGAAACAAATGTGATTGAAGATGATGAAACAAAGATGATTCTGATGTATAACGTTTATTAACGAAGATGAAGATGATGTAGAACGTTTTTATGAAGATGATGCAGGACATTTTTTGATGAAAATGGTAGTGATGCATTGTCATTTATCGTTTTTGACATAAAATGTGACATTTTTTTTGTTGGAATGGTTGTGATGCATCGTTATTTTGATGAAACTAATGCAGAACATTTTCAATGAAAATGGTCGTTATGTATCGTCATTTTGAAGGATGAATAAATACGAATGGTGCGAACATGAATGATAAACGATGATGAAGAAGACAATGCATCAACATCATCTTTTGTAGGTAATTCATTTGATCATTCACAACACTTGTTTGATCATTCACATGAATTATTTGACCAGCCATAATATTTATTTCATCATTCATAATAATTATTTTACTATTCACACTTCTTCTCCACTTATTTGATCATTCACAATAATTATTTGACCATTCACAGTATTTATTTGATCATTCACAACACTTATTTTTACATTCACAAGAATTATTTGATGATTCACAGTATTTATGTGATCATTTACAACACTTATTTTATCATTCACAAAAAATTATTTGACTATTTACACTTCTTCTAGACTCATTATCATTCACACAACCTTAATTTGATCATTCACAAGAATTATTTGACCATTCACAGTATTTATTTAATCATTCACAACACTTATTTGATCATTCATATGAATTATTTGACCATTCATAATACTCATAAAAAAATGATCATTCACAACACTTAATTGTTCAAATAAGATTTGTGAATGGTCAAATAATTTTTGTGAATGATCAAATAAGTGTTGTGAATAATCAAATAAATATTGTGAATGATCAAATAATTCTTGTAAATGATCAAATAAGTGTAAAAGAAGTGTAAATAGTCAAATAATTATTATGAATGATGAAATAAATACTGTGAATGGTCAAATATTTCATGTGAATGATCAAATAAGTGTTGTGAATGATCAAATAAATTCTATGAATAGTCAAATATTTTTTTGTGAATGATCAAATAAGTGTCGTGAATGATCAAATAAGTGTAGAAGAAGTGTGAATGGTCAATTAATTTTTGTGAATGATTAAATAAGTGTTGTGAGTGATTAAATAAGTGTAGAAGGAGTGTAAATAGTCAAATAATTATTGTAAATGATGAAATAAATGTTGTGAATGATCTAATACTTCATGTGAATGATCTTATATATATATATATATATATATATATATATATATATATATATATATATATATATATATATATATATATATATATATATATATATATATATATATATATATATATATATATATATATATATTGAGGTTCAATGGGGCACCATATGCATCAGGAACCAAATGGGAACCAAAAATGCATTGCTTGTTTACAAATGGTGCATTAAGGGTATTTTGGGAATGCTTAATAATATATTGTTAAATTATAAGATTTAATTTAATATTTATCATTTATTTAGGAAACTAAATAAAATGATCAACCACCTTTCCATAAATCTATCCCCTTTTTCTCTCTCTTTCCCTTTCTCTTTCATGACTAGTCTCTCTCCATCTCTCTTTCTCTCAACCAGTTTTCACAAGACAACCAATACTACTACCGCCAGACCCAGCATGTAACATCCGTCACTAAACCAGGTTAGCAACAATGACCTAATCTGTATTTAATAGCCAATTATAGCCTAATCAGTGGTCATTAGAAATTAATCAAAGTGATTAACAATTCTCATTAGAAAATTCAACTCAATTAGAATCAAATTCATCGATGCGATGAATCGGGAAATCAATTAATCCGATCAATTTACGATATGAAGGATTAATTCAACTAAGTACATAATTAAATTATGATTAGTAACACTAATCAAACACTAATACAATTACTTAACATTAATTATGCAAGACTAAAACAATTCATTAAGACAATGCATCCAAAAGTATTTATGAATTTACAAGAAAAGGGAAATACAAGAATACATTTCTAAATACTTTTATTCATGAAAAAATATATAAATACATGTATAATACATGCATGGCCAGCCATATAGGCATGTGTGTATTAGAAGTTGACTTTTATTTTTTTAGTATTACTTTAAACACCATCATTTTGTTTAAAAGTGCACACAACTTTTGTCTCCCATGCTTTTCATCATTTGAAAGACCAAACACTTTGCCTATAAATAAGACCTCATTTCTCACTTCTTTTCCACACTTCAAACAACAAAAACCTCTCCTTTTATCATCTAAAAACCGGATTTATGAACACACACATCACAAACTTTTGCATTCAAGTGTTCTTCAAGAGTTCTTCAAGAAATTCAAGTGTTTTGGTGCAAGTCTTGCAAGGATTCCAACTTCTACTCAAAAACATATTCTAAACACTTCAAAGTAAGTAAATACTAACTTATTTCATCTTATATTTATGTTTATATAAGTACTGCATAATATATATAATCACCAACAACAACAAGTTTCATAAAAACTCAAGTTTATAAGTTTCTAGTTTTTATTTTTAAGTTGTTTCTTTAAATGTGCATATGAATATATGAACACATTATAAACATGTTAATATTATGAAAACATGTGTTATATATGTGTTATATAACTTTTACAACTTTTATACAAGTAGTCTTTGAATAAACAACAAGAATCATAAGTTGTTTCAAGTTTATAAACTACGGATTTTCGGCAGAAAATTTATATCGACTTTGAAAAATCATAACTAATTCATAACTCAACGAAATGAGTTGATTCTTATCTCAAAAGTTAGATCTATGTCTTAACTATAGATCTGTAATTTTTCATAATTTATTTTGAAGTTTAAGACCTCCAGAAATTATTTGGGAAACCGAAAGTTTGACAGCTCAAAGATGGCCAACATAGGGTTTTTAACAAACTTTTTCACCAACCTAAACATCTCGAAAAATGGCCGTTCTTGATTCTAAAAATCCTTTGTATATAGTAGTTTAATGTCCTAGAAAACCAAAGTCTAAAACATTTTGGAGCTTGGTCAAAAATAGCCTCAAAGTAGGCCGAAAAACCTCCGAAAAAGCTGGAAAATTATATATATATAATTTGACGTTTTAAGCAAATCTTATTTATAAACTTGTAATGTTGGGTGATTTAAAACATAAAAATCTATAAATATGTATATATCACTATATATTAGAGATATTAAGTCATTATTATCATTTAGGACCCGTTAAATCTCGCTCGGTGCATCATCCGTCACTTTACGCTAAAAGTTTTTTACGTTAGATTTTTGCCATCGCAATTCCGGTGAGTTCTCATAGCCCCTATTTTCACTATCTATTGGGGTGGAAATATATGCACTGTTTTCATATGGACATCAAAACTGTTTATTTCTTATATGTATTACATGTGGTTCCATCAGCCCTTATATCATGAACCGTTAATTGCATTTATTTGTAAGCGCGAATATATTGTGGATAGATCTATTGGGAGTCATGTCCCCCACTCGGGTTAGTTCGGGTCGACTAACAGCGGGTGCATATATATTCAACACACGGTATTACGTATGGGAATACTGCACAGGGCAAACTCATTTTAATTAAGCTTCGGTTGCATGATGGTTTATGTAATACATACACGGAATTTATGATTTTATAAATTCAACTCACCTGATAATGTCCATACAACTGCTCTTTTCGCGTAAACCTATGAGCTCACCAACAATTTTTGTTGACGTATTTTAGCGTGTATTTTCAGGAAATTAAGGCAAGTATGCCTCGGACGTATTTTACTTTCAAGCTTCCGCATCCATGGAGTCGCAAGCATATTCAATTTAACGGAGATTTAGCTACATTATTTTGGATATTTTAATTATGTAATTAAATCTCTGTATTTGTGCGAACTTCGTTTCTCATGTAAAACATTACTATGTCCTGAAGTTTTAACGATGTATTTTAAAAACGTCCATATAGTGGTTGTTCATTATGATTATGGTTACGCTTCCGCACTCGTCACGCCTCGCTGCCAACCGGGGTAGCAGGGTGTGACACAGCACCACCGTCGCTGTCCACCGTCGGTATGCAACTCTGCAGCATACCTGTGCATCGATGTTGACGAGAATTTGCTTGCGTCTGTTGATCATGGTTTTTGAGTATCAGTTTTTTCACAAACAGTTCATTCTACGATTCTGTATCATGCTTATGGCTAGTCAAAGAATTCTAAGATTCTTTATTAATGTTGGTGGTTATTGCTTCCAAGAAATAGTTGGAGCATATGGTATTGGTTGTTTCAAACATGATGCACAACAGCAATGCATCACGACAATGATGAACACATTGAAGACGTTGATGAACACGTCTAAATTTCATAAATGCATCACAAAATTAACACATTTAAATGTCGAAATGCATCACGATTTTGGTGATGCATAATGATGGAACAAAGACGATGATGAATATGGCCGAAATGCATCACGATTTTGGTGATGCGTAATGATGGAACAAAGACGAGAATGAATATGGTCGAAATGCATCATGTTTGAAATTGAATTGGATGAAGATGCATCGTGTTTGAAGACGAATCCAATAAATTAGACGAAGATGCATCCTGTTTGTTTAGATTCGGATAGAATATTTTCTGAATTCAAGCATCTTTCGATTTTGCCATTCCGCGCACGAGAAGTTATGCAGCCGTGCACCCATTTTCATGTTAATTACCCTTTTGCCACTACAATCTGAACCATTAAAATTCAAGATCTAACGGTGCATACAGGTTCCCAAAGTGCACAATGCATACATGTGCCCCATAGAACCTGACCCTATATATATATATATATATATATATATATATATATACACACACACACACACACAGAGAGAGAGAGAGAGAGAGAGAGAGAGAGAGAGAGATTGAAGTTCAATTGAGAACTTTTGTGCATCGAAATACAAAAGTGCCTTTATCATCCATTAGATCAAAGAATTGTATGGATTAGATTAAATGGCAAAATGGTAAATAATTGGACAATTTTATGCATCTTGTGCATTACAAAAAAACATAGAAGGGCATTTTGGGTATTGTGCATACCTCATTAAATTTAATATTGTAACAAATAACTAAATAACAAATGTTAAATAATTTCAATTGAACACTTCCAAATTTAATAAAAGTCACACAAATTCAAAAAGAATGATGGAGATATTGATTCATTTCATAGTAAGCGTTCAATTCGTGATGCATATCGGTTTTATCTATACAAAATCTATACAATTCGTGATGCATCACTGTTAATCATCATCTTCATATTCATCGTTTATCATCATCGTTCATCATCTTCGTATTCATCGTTTATCATCATCGTTCATCTATGCATAGTGTTCATCATGGTGCATCGTTGTTAATCATCAACATCAATGTTCAAATGGATGCATCAACGTGTTCATCATCATCTTCTTCGTTCATCGTGTTCGTCATGTTTTATCGTATTGTTCATCATCGGTTGCATCTCTTGTTCATCATCATCGCGGTGGCGGCGGCGGCGGTGGTTGGCGAGGTTCCTCGATGCATATGGTGGAGAGAGAGAGAGAGAGAGAAAGAGAAAGAGATACGGTGCAGAGGTGGTTACGACAAAGGTGATGGTGGTGGTGGTGGTGTGGTGGATACGGTGAGGAGAGAGAAAGAGAGAGAGAGAGAGAGAACTAATATGAGGAGGTGGTTACTTTTTTTTGAATATTTATTCCTTATTTATTTCTAATTTACCTATTATAATTAATTCAATATATTTAATTTTACTTATTCAATATTCCAGGAATACCCTTAATGCACCCTTGTTTGATTCTTTGGTGCACAAAAGTTCCTAGAGGTGTCTAGGTGCATAAAAGTTCTCAATTGAATCTCAATCTATATATATATATATATATATATATATATATATATATATGTGTGTGTGTGTGTGTGTGTGTGAGTGTGTCTGTGTGTGTGTGTATGCACATATTCAATGTTCTATTTTATACAAAAATTTAATACACAAATGTTCAAAGGTATATTAAGATCGACGAGCTAACATCATTTGAATTTATTACGATTAAAAAAATTACATTTGATGCAAAAGTACAATAGTTAAACAATATGCACATGTGAACTCATAATGCACATTTAAGTATGTGCATATTGTATTTTTGTATGAAATATAACATTTTACTGTAATGAACTTCAACTTATGTGAAATGGTCAGTAATAATTCACTTTTTAACATGTGTGTATTGCATTTTTTGCATGAAATATAATATTTTATCGTAACGAACATGTAAATTTAGTATGAGACTTCAGGTATCAACTCTAATATGGGACTCCATGGAACGTGAGTATATATATATATAGATGAGTACATTGCAAAACCAATATGCATTAGAAAAATAAAATACATTGAAATACAAACACAGTCCTATATATATATATATATATATATATATATATATATATATATATATATATATATATATATATATATATATATATATATATATATATATATATATATATAGAGAGAGAGAGAGAGAGAGAGGGGTTCAATTGAGAACTTTTATACACGGAGAACATCGGGGAACTTTTGTGCATTGGATAATCTACCAAGGTGCATAAAGGGCATTTAAGAAATACAAAATACATTGAAATTAAATATATGATAATAATAAATATGGAAATTAAATCAATATTAACTACATTTCCATAAATCTCTCTCATTTTCCCTCTCTCTCCCCTCTTTTTTTCAACCTTCCTTATCTCTCTCTCTCTCTCTCTCTCTATCTATCTCTCTCTTGATTGCCTATCCCCTTCTCCCTCTCGGTCGCTAGAACTCCGCCACGATTGTGCACCACCATGGTTCCCTCTCGGTCGCTTGAACACCGCCATGGTTGTGCACTGCCATCACCACCACCATAGTTTTCTCTCTCGACCACCACCACCATTGTTGTGCACGGCCACTACCACGGTTGTCCACCCCTTTTCTCTCTCTTTCGGTCTCTCCCGTTTCTCCCTCTCTTAGCCGCTACCTTTCTCTCATTCTCTTAACGGTTGCCATCTTTCTCTCCCTTTCTTAACCGCCGCCACCACTTGCCACCACCATCATCCTCTGCCTATCACCGCATTTCTCGTTGTCCACTGACCTATGATGATGATGAACACAGTCCGATAATGATGATGAACACGTTGAAAATGATGATAAACTGATAAAAGAGATGCATCGCGAACATAGTGAAAGTATGAATATCTGAATGAACGATTAAGGTTTGAACGAATGATGAACGATGGACACAATTGAGGTTTGCATGGAAACAAGATGATGCATAGTAGCAGCAACATGATGCGTCAATGAATCATGAACGATGTACATGATGATGAAGATGAAGATGAAGATGACGATGAACACTATCAAGACTATAAATATCGAGATGCATCATGATTTTGGATAAATGATATGCATTATGAGTTTGTGTAAATTTTGATTTTTGAAGATGAACATGAGATGAATCATGAATTTGAACGATAAACATGATACGCATCGACATCTTCATCATTTTTTTTTTGAATTTGTATAGATGTAAATTTGGAAGTGTATTAATTAAATCTGTTAACATCTATTATTTATTATTAAATAAAATATTCAATTAATATAAATTTTAAATTAAATAAACTAGATATATGTTTTTTGCCAACTACCATTTGCTAGATGTATCTGATATGTTGCATCACGAGATGCATACACGAGATACATCACATGCATACACTTTCAATGCATCAGATCTAATAAATTTGATATTTGATATTAAAACAAATAAATTTATAATTAATCTTTGAGTATATTTCTTCATGCTTGAATTTCTTTACAAATACTAGCTTTTGAAACTACAATATAATCAAACATTAAAAAAATTCATAACTAGAACTAGCTTTGAAAACTACAACATAATCATGGGCGGACCCAATTAATTAGAATGGGCGTCACTCGACACCGATAAAATTTTAAAATACTGAGTTACGTATGTATCAAAAACTCGAGTGACACCTAGGATTTTTCTGGAGTGACACCTACGGAAAATTTATAAAACTATTATATACAATTCTAACTTATATTTATTATTTTAATTTATTGAAATATTACTGGGTCTAAATCAAAAAAATAAAAACAAACTAATAGAATTTAAAAAGAAGATTAGAAAACAAGAAAAAAAAAATGAATAACAAGTCCAAAAGATTTATAAAAAAACCCCATAAAAACTAAGCGCAAACCTTATTTGAAGAACTGATCCAATTTTATGAAAAACCTTTAATCGGCGTTTACCGTTTTCACGCTTCTCAGTATTTTTTAATTAGAAAACTCTTGTTATTTGTTAATTTTGTGTTGACACCTCGTTTAGATGACCCGATCCGTTTTAGGAAAAACTTCAAAAATCTAACTATTAAACTTACTCTAAAAAATTGACACGAACGACAAAAATTTGTGGATCCGACCCTACACATAATCATACAAGTTCATATAAATTCAGATCTAATGGCTATTAAGTGGTTCCCCGGTTTCTTAATGCATACAAGTTTATATATATATATATATATATATATATATATATATATATATATTATATATTATATATGTGTGTGTGTGTGTGTGTGTGTGTGTGTGTGTGTGTGTGTGTGTGGTGTGTGTGTGTGTGTGTGTGTGTGTGGTGTGTGTGTGTGTGTGTGTGTGTGTGTGTGTGGGGTTCAAAAGAGAACCACATATTATGTAGCGCACTAGAAGAAACCAACTTTAAGAAAACTTTTTCAAAATTTATTTTTCATAAACATGTTTTAATTAGCATTATGAAGATCATATGTAAATTTCACATACATTCACATCTCCTAACTCCTAAAAAATGATGTGAACTTACACTTACATAAATTTGCATATATGTGAACATGCATTTATGTGATGCATGATTTAATGCACTTAGAATGTGTGAATGTGCATGAAATTTATATATATCATCTGTGTAACAATAGTACCTTCTGGTGCGCTGCGTAATATGTGGTACTTACTTGAACCTAAATCTATATATATATATTTTCAAGATCAATGGGGTACCATGTTAGACTGGGGTACCGGAGAACCATTTATAGTCAATCATTTGTCATTAAAAATATTATAATATAATATAAATTTTGCTTAAAGTTCTTTCCCACGTTAATTAATGTTGGGGTTAAAAATGGTATTAAAAAGCTTAAATTAGAATCAAATCATCTGTGTATCCCATGAAAATATCCATTTCAGTTAATATCACATATATTGAACATGTGCAATGATGACACCCTATAAACCATGATTGAACAAGTTCAATACCGTCAATATTGGTTTACCACCAAAACGGTTAACAACGATTAAAACACAATAAACTCCGATTGCACATGTTCAATAACGTGTAAATCAAATTGAACTTTCACGAACGCTTTGAAGAAAATAATAAATACATTTACTTGACACATCCGGTTGAACATGTTCACTAAAACTCATTGGCGAACCTGATTGAACATGTTCACTAAAACCATTGTCGAATCCGATTGAATATGTTCATTAAAAAACTCATTTTGAAAATTGTTATAGATATGTTATGAAAGTAAAATCCCTATAATTAAGGGATCCATTAATTTTAGTTGTCATCAATTATTTAAGATAAACCTTATAGACTATATTACCCTTTTAAACTTATAATCAAACATAGATGGACTCCGATTCTGCAGTCTAACATGGTACCCTATTGATCCGACCCAATAAATTACTTTAGAATTTGCATTTGTTATGACAAATAGATGTTTGTTTTCCTTATTTCTATATCAGGTTGTTTGTGATTTGCAATAGGGACTTCACATGCATTGAATTTAAAATATTGTAATGCTACTTTTACAGGTCAGTTATACATAAATTGACAAATAAACAACCATTTGACATTTTTGACAAATCATCAAATATTAAAAAAAAGTCATTTGAAACAATATTACAGCATATATGTTAACTTAATTAATAGTTCAATTAGTGAATGTAGAGCCAATTCTGAATATTCTCATGCTCAGGACGAGATAGAAGAAATATATATCTTTTTAAAAAAAATGCAAGATACTGTTATTTTAAATTAGTTTGGCCAAGATAGGAAAAAAAATGTCTTTTTAGCTACACAACATACTAATTTTTAAAGAATTATTCGTTTATTGAACTAAAAAATTAAAAAAAATTACGTATGTGTGCTTAATATAATACTTATTGGACTGAAAAGATAATGCTCCTACATGGCATGATGCCCTGGCGCGGTAGGCTAGGCCTGGCAATGGATCACTTTTGATCCAAATCCGATCCAATCCAAATCCAATTTTATGTTTAATGGGTCAAAGAAATCAATCCAATAATCCATTTGAAGATCCTTTAAATTGATCAATGGATCTGGATCAACACATAGATCGATCCAATTAATTTAAAAAAAATACACATTAATTTATTTCACAACACCAAATCCTCAACCTACCCAACCCCACCATACTCTCAACCTACATACCCTACCTAAACCTACCCACCCTACCACTACCCTACCCCTAACCTACCCTACCCCTACGTACCTTACCCCTACCCACCCTACAACCTACCTACCCTACCCACTGCTTACCCTATCCACCCACCTACCTCCTACCTACCCTACTCCTACCTACCCTACCCTTTACCACCTACATTACCCTACCCCTACCCTACCTCCTCGTACCCTACCCCTACCTACCCTGCCCTACCCCCACCCACCCACCGCCAACCCACCTACCTTACCTCCTACCCTTACCTACCATACCCCTACTTATACCTACCCTACCCTTACCCCTATCCACCCACCGCTACCCCACACATACCTTACCTCCTACCCCCTACCTACCCACCCTGCCCCTACCTAACCCTTACCCCGTACCTACCACTACAACCCCGTACCTACTCTACCCACCGCTTACCCTATCCACCCGCTGCTACCCCCACCTCCTACCTACCCTACCCCTAGGGGTGTTATTTGGGCGGGTTAAACGGGTTTGGGGTTATTCGGTTGGGGTTATTCGGGTATATGTTAACTACCCGAACCAAATAAGAGAACAGGTTAATCGGTTTTGGGTTAAATGAGTATCAGGTTATTCGGTTTGGATTAAATGGGTTAATCGGTTTTAGTATAAAAATAGAATCCTCTATAAAATGGTTTAAATGAGTTAAATGGGTTGGGTAAAATGGGTAAAATGGGTAGAACGGGTTAAACGGGTTAAAAAGTTTAAAATTAAGTATTTAAATAATATTCTATATATAGGTAACCCTGGAAGAGTCGAAAAGAGACGTGTTTTTGGTTTGTAAAAAATAAAAACCTACATCCTTACTATAGTAGACGCAATATGCCAAGATGAGATGATATATTATTATTATTAAATTTTTAATTATTGATATATGGGTTATTCGGGTTATTTGGGTAACCCGAATTTTTTACTTCCCACCCGATACCCGAACCAAAAACCTTATTCGGTTACCATTTAACCCGATTAACAAACCTGAAAACCGAATAACCCGACCCATTTAACCCGAATAAGGTTCGGTTCAGATGAGTTATTCGGGTTCGGTTATTTTGCACACCACTACCTACCCTGCCCTACCCTACCCTACCACTACCCCATAAAACTACGCTACCCCCCACACCTCCTCCTACCCTAACCCTACCCTGTAGGTAGGGGCAACGTGTGGGAAGGGTAGGATGTAAGGTTGTGGGGTAACGGTGGGGTGGATAGGGGTAAAGTGTAGGTAAGGGGGTAGGTAGGGGTAGGGTAGGTAGGAGGTAAGGTAGTTGGGGTGGCGGTAGGTGGAATAGGATGAAGCGTGGGTAGGTAGGGGTAAGGGTAGGTAGGTAAGGTAGGGGGTAGGGTAGGGTAGGTGAGGGGTAGGGTCGGGTAGGTAAGGTAGGGTAGGTAGAGGGTAGGGTCGGGTAGGTAAGGGTAAGGATAGGTATAAAGGGTAGGGTAGGGTAGGTAGGGATATGATAGGATAGGTAGGAGTTAAGGCGTGGTAGGGGTGGGTAGGGTAGGTTAGGGGGTAGGGTAGGGTGTAGGTAGGGTAGGGGTTAGGGGTTAGGGTAGGTAGGAGGTAAGGCGTGGTTAGGGGTGGGTGGGTAGGGTAGGGTAGGTAGAAGGAAAAGTGGTTGGAGAAGGATAGGGGGTAGGGTAGGGTAGGGTGTTAAGGGTATGGGGTAAAGGTGTGTAGGGTAGGTAGGGTACGTAAGGGTAGCGTTGGGGTGGGTAAAGGGTATGAGTAGGGTAGGGTGGGTAGGTTGAGGGGTGGGATGGGCAGTTGAGGGGTAGGTCAACGTGAGGTAGGGTAGGATGGATCATAGCTGAAAATTGAAAAATTAAATGGGTCAATCTAGATCATGATCCATCTGTCAGAATAATTGGATCATTGATCAGATCATGATCCATTGGCTAATGGATCAAATCCATGATCCACTTAAATTGATCAGTGATCTGTTGGATCATGATCCAAATCCAATCCAATCCATCTATTGTCAGCCCTACGGTAAGCCATGTACCCCTCTCAGGGCCGGCCGTTAGTGAATGAGATACTAAAAATGACCCTCAAACAATAAAATGAGTGAGTAGAAATGTAATAAAAAAACAATACATAGAGACAAGTTTTGTAATTTCGATCATAATACGTTAACCATTTTTTGTAGTTTATTTTAAAACTAAATGGAAACAAAATAAAAAAAAATGTAATGTAAAAATAGATCGAACTACAAATTAAATTGCTCAAAATTGTATGGTTGGAAAAAATAGAATTTTTTATATACGGTTATCCGAAAATTATAACGATCTTTTTTTAGTGCTATAATTCGTATATATAACTTAAAGTTGTAACATCATTTTCGCACAATTTGTGTGTCTTTGATGTAAGAAGTCAACTTCGTTTTGCTAGGAACACGAAATGGACTATTCACTAGAAAGAGAAACTAAAGACGTTCAATTCATATCTTTATATAAATTTAATTGGTACATGATATCTTTGGCATGTGATCATAGTCTTATGTGTCGTTTACGAACAGAGAATTTCAAATAGGAGAAGAAGTTATAGATTGAAGAAGATGAATTACAGAAATCAATTGCAAAACAGAAAGTAAATCACAATCAAATTATTGTTCTAGGGGAATTTCCTCTCTCACAACCGAAAGGTTTCCCTCAAAGCTACAAAGCAATGAGCCTAACAATTTTAAACAATGTTTTCTGCACCTACTTACTTCCCCTCCTCCCTTATTTATAAAATTCCCAAATAACTAACTACAACTATTATTACTGCTAGTCATGATTGCCCGTACGATGCACCGGGCTGAATGATTTTTTATTTAAAATATTATGTAAAGATTATGGATCCGTGCGATTGTTATGGTATTACTAAATTACATAAATAAATGATTTTCGTAGCTATTTTTGGTATTAAATAAATTAAATCAATGATTGAATATTAGACATAATTTAAATGTAATAAAATATTGCTACTAACTCAGTAACTCATGTTAGTTTTATTTTATCAACTAAAATAAACTAACTAATAAAATAATTTATTTCGATCTAAGTAAATTATCATTATAAGTTATTACATTGAATTTATTGTTATCGGCCTCAATTTATAAAATTAAATTACAATAGAATAATTTATTTTGATTTAAACAAATGATCGTTTTAACTTATTATATGGAATTTATTAATGACTCCACTTATTCAATTAAATAAACTAAAGAATAAAATAATAGTTTTATTCTAAAAAATTAAATATTGTAATTTATTATATGTAGTTAAATTACTACAAACATGAAATCATTTAGATTTAAGATTGTCATTGATTCATGAGAATTTGATATTTATGCATTGAAAAAAATATATGAGATAAAAATATGGGTAATTGTTAAAAAAAATATTTTACTATTGCATTATCATTAATATTATATATTTGTATATACCCTAAAAAATCATAATCAATCCAAAGTGGATTTTAAAACCACTATGCTTGTTGTGATTACTTTTTTCCATCATTATACAAGTATAAAAGACTATTTTTCAGAATAAACTAAATATTGAACTCAAAATATACATGTTAACGTATTCAAAAACCTTGCTCCATAGTTAATTTTAAAAACCACTGAAAATGACAAATAGATATACGGAAGTGTGTAATTGATTGAAATGAATACATCTAAAGCAACAACAAATATACGTCTGAGAAGTTATAAAATTATATATAATTTTGTAATGAAAAAGGTGGATGATATTAATCTTGAACATGTCAATGCTCGTTCTACTCTCATGTTTCTTCATCATGCAATAATAAAAAATATTAGAAACGTAAGAATACGATCTTTCTTGAAATTGATCATGCATGAGAAATAAAAACAAAAATGAGAATTTCAAGTTTTATAACAATTTTAGATTGTCTAGATATTCTAAAAAATATGAAACAATCAACATGACATTTATGTGCAATTAGAATTTGTACATCATAGGTTACATTTAAAATTTATATGAGAATTTCAAAAGAATTAAACAATCAATATGACATTTATGTGTAATTAAAATGTGTACATATGTTACGTTTGAAAACTATAAGAGAATTTCAAAAGAATTAATCAATCAATATCATATTTATGTGTAATTATAATTTGTATATGATGCATGTATTAGTTACTTGAACCTATTAAAATTCAAGACTTATGCATTAATGTATTGTTTTCATACTTTATGAAATTTAGATATATTAATTTTAACTACAAATAATAGAATTAAATTTAAATTTTAAATTATATATATTTTAATTAAATTATTTTTAAAGGTTATTTGATTAGTGATATCATTTCATAAAAATTCATATAATAATTTTTTTAAAGCTTCTATATAACGTGTAATTCTATTAGAAATATATTTTAATATATTAATGTAAATACATATTAAGGTTTTACATTGAATCCATGTAATTAGTATTCATTTGATAAATAACAATACTATTATCTTATATTTATTTGAGTTCATGTAAAATTTATTTATATCAAACATGTTGTAACGTTATGTTGTAACGTAGTTGAGTTCATTTAATAAAACTTAATAGACCGAGTTATTTTATGATAAATTTTAAAATTATTGATTTTATATTTTATTAGTTTAATTTGTTGATTAACTTTTTTTAAGGGGTATGTGAGAAATTATATATTTTCATACAGAGTTCCTTAAAAGATTTAAAAAAATTTCTACAATGTGTAACTATCTTAGAAATTTCTTATTTTATGTGTTAGTTTAAATATATATTAATTACAAATAATATATTTAATTATAAAATTATGAATTATATATATTCTTTGGTTTAATTTGTTGATATACTTATTTATAAAGACTACTTGAGGAATCATAATTTTCTTAAGAGTTTTTAAAAGTTAAAAAAACGTTTCTTAAAATTTAGGTACAACATGTAAGTATAATAAAAAAAAAATGTAATACATTAATTAAATATATGTTATTACACGAGATTTATGCTATACAACTTAACTTATCAAATTAAATTAAAAATAAACTAATTTATTTTTATTCTAAATATATAATAATTATATTTTATTGTGTAGAATTATCAATATACGACTCAACTTATTAAATTAAATAAATTAAATAATAAATTTATTTATTATATACAAAAAATGACCATTGTAATATATTACATGAAATTGATTTTTAAAAAATTTAAATCTACAAAGAATGATCATTCAATTTTTTTTCCAATATATTATATTAAAATAAAAATTCTTAGTCTCTTGTCATTTAAAGGAGACTTATAAATTACGGTTTTTCGTAAGGTAATCTGGTTATTAAAGATATTCAATTTAAATAAATAGATTAAAATGTAACCCAATATTTTTTTCCCTTTTTGCTAATTTTATTTAGGTATAAAATACTAAAAGATGTATCTTACATATTAGTTTAATGAAATAAATAATTATTAGGTTCTTAGTATCTTATCTTGTCTATGTGGTGTTTTAAAATTGAATAAATAAATGTGTATATCATATGTAAATAAATGTTAGTTGACACATGTTATCTTTATGTGTTACTGAATTATATAAATAAATGATTTTTATGACTATTTTTTGATATTAAACAAATTAAATCAATGACTTAATATTATATATTGATATCTAATCGATAACCCATGTTATGTTTCTTGTATTAACTAATAAAATAAATTATTTTGATCTATATAAATTATGAATACAACTTATTACATGGATTTTATTGTTGTATGACTCAACCTATCAAATCAAATCAAAATAAAATAATTTTTCATGATGTTAATAAATATCATTATGGTTTATTGTATGGAATTTAGTAACATATGACACAACTTATCAACTTATATAAATTAAACAGTAAAATAATATATTTTGATCTAAAATATGATCATTGTAATTTATTATATTGAAATGGTATACTTTATACATGTAATTGTTTATGACATGAGTCTTTATTGAAATGGACTCAACTTATCAAATAAAATAATTTAAATAATAAATAATATAGTTTGATTTAATAATGATCATTGTAATTTTTATATGATTTTAAATTGCTATAAACATGAAAATATTTATGACATAAAACTTTATTGACATGGACTCAACTTTAAGTAAATGAAGTGTATCAATAAACTTGATACAAAACATATTTAATATATTACTAAAACTAAAATAATATTTATTTTGAACTTCAACTTATATATAGTTTTAAAATAAATATTGTTGTTATTATTAATATTTGGTATAACATTAATAATAATAATAATAATAATAATAATAAATAGTTTTTCGTAGTTACTAATCTTTTGACATACACCATAGAAAATATAGTTATTAGAAGGACATAAACAATTATAACGTATTTTCATCCTCACACTAAACCAACAGTAGAAATCCATCTCATTAAATGAAAAACAAAACAAAATTTTAAATGAACTTTTCTTTCAAAATAAAATGACATGGTATGAAAAAATGATAAAAATAAAGATAATTTGGCCACCAAAAGATTGCTTAATATATGTTTTTTCACATCTAAATGATATTAAAAAGCACAATTAATATCTTTTGTATATATCCAATATCATCATGTTATAATGTTACGTTTCATAGTGGCCCTGTATATTAATCCATGTATATCTTAAAGACTTAAACATATGTAAAACATACAAACGAAAGAGCAACAAATGATAAAGAAGCATAAAACAATTAATGACATGAGTACCTTAAAAATTTCCAATGCTCTAAATTTCCTATATAATTAGCAAGCACATTCAAAAAATTAGTGACATGTATACTTTAAAATCCCCATGAGGTATGATGCATCTATCCATAAAAAATACAAACAAACCAAAAAAAATGTATATAAAAATAAAAAAACTCATAAATTTATGAGATAAATGATATGAGTTTATACATATTGGATTTGAAGAAGAGTAGTAAATATTAATTACACCATGAGAAACCGACAAAAATCTGTCATGCGTTTGTGATTATCATTTTTTAGATTGGTTCTTTCTACCTCTAACAAACGTGTGTGTGTGTGTGTGTGTGTATATATATATATATATATATATATATATATATATATATATATATATATATATATATATAGGTCAACAATGAAGGTGATGAATTGAATTTTGTAATTAAGGTGGGTTAATATTGATAATAAATTGGTATGTAACTTAATTTTATTTTCAATTGAAAAGACAAAGTAATAATCACTAATTAAAGTGATTTCAATGACTACATAATTGATTCTTTAATTTAAAAATCAATAACAATTTAGGAAGTAAACATAAAGAATGAGGATACATATCTATTGAATCTTGTGTGATGATAATATATAATTTATGTATATGTACTATCTAAAACTAAATGAAATACATCAATTTAATTATTTACTTTATCGTAATTTTTAATTATTTAAATGAAAATCCATAATTGTTGTATTGTTTTTCAATGTCTTAATTTTTTTTTTTTTATATGATGATGTGTTTTAGATGTCTAAGTAAAGTTACAAAGATAAATTTAAACTATTATCCATGATAGAGAAATTAAAATTTAATATAAATCATCACTAATATTATTGATTAGATGGATCCTATTATGTTTTAGATATTTAAGTGAAATTAACTAATTATCATAACTATTATTAATGAAAGTTAAATTGACAGTTGATACAAAAATTTATTATCAACATTTATTATATAAAAGTTTACAAAGTAAATAAATTATATAATTTTTATTACATGTATACTTATTACTATCATTTATTACTTTGGACTCAACTTTTATATATATACATGGATATAGATAGATATAGATAATTAGTAATCCATAAAAGATTAACTAAGAGAGGTTTGGAAACACACTTTCAATAATATTATCTATTATAAAAATTTAAAGAAAAAATAATAATTAGTACTATCATTTATTATATAGGACTCAACTTTTATATATAGATATATAGATAATACCCATTCTAGAATATACTACTAGTAAAATCCTATTACTAATAGTAAAAGCCTATCAATACTCTCCCCATATGAAAGTCTTGACCTCAAGACTTGCTGACAACTTCATAGCCCTGCAGTTACTTATCCGGTGATGCCATTGGGACAGGACCCCAAACTTCCTCGAATTGACTAACATTTTGAGTCCCTTTCTCAAGTTCATCATCTCCTAAGAGAAGAACACATAATTGGCCCTCTGGACACTTGTGTGTCGGTCCAAACTGCTGACCACAACGAAAACACAGCCTTTTTTTACAACGTTTTCCCCATTTCGTGCGAGATAGAGAACGTAGACCTCGTTCACGATGCATAATGAGGGAATTTTCCAAAGGAACGGTAGACTTTTGAGGGTTAAAAGGTGGGTGGTGGAAATCAGAACGTAAAGGCGACTCTGAGTCACTTAATGGGAGGTCTCTACGAAGCCCAGTTAAAGTTTGACACATCATTTGACACAATTGCAAATAACCAAGATTTTACAAATAATCGAATTTCAAATCTTGCAAACCAAACATATGACATGATTCAAATCCTGTCACATTTAAATCCTGTCATTTTCATATCCTATCATATTTAAATCCTGGTATATCAAAATCATATAATCCAAACGCTACCTAAAGCATTGCAACAATTCCACTTGAAATTGATCCCAATTAAGACAAGTGTGAACCTGCTGGACTATGGTGAACCAATGTTGAGCAACTCCAACCATACTCAATTGAGCCACTCAAAGTTGAAGAGGATCAACGGTATTGTTGATGTTGAAAAACAGGGAAACGTTCTGAATCCAACCTTGTGGATCAAATATATAAATTCTGGAAGTTTGATCTTCTTCACTGCCTAAGGTAACACCGATATCTGGTTATTTGAGGAAAAAGCATCACCGCGAGAACCACCACCACCCCTAGCACCAGATTCAAAAGAAATTCCAGAATCGCCTTCATCATTTGAAACGGGTCTCTTACCTTGTTGTTTCATAAAATTCAACATCAGCTTACCAAATTCGCAATTCTCTAGTTGATCCATCTCCAACGATTTTATTGAGGATTTGATGTCAGCTACACTAGTTTGTAATCGGTGGATCTGTTCTTCGTCCTGCTCCAAACGGATCTTAACCGAGCGAGTTTCATGTTAATCAAATCAAAGGAGAACAAGAAGGAATTACAATAGAAAAGGAAGGATAGAGGGAGAAAGGGTAGGTCGGACCAATGATACGAATAGAGAATTTCAAGTAGGAAGAAGCTATAGATTGACGAAGATGAATTACAGAAATCAATTGCAAAACAGAAAGTAAATCACAATCAGATGATTGTTCCAGGGGAATCCCCTCTCTCACAACTGAAAGGTTCGAGATCCCTTAAATCTACAAAGCAATGAGCGCAACAATTCTAAACGATATTTTTTAGACCTACTTCCTTCCCCTCCTCCCTTGTTTATAGAATTTCCAAATAACTAACTACAACTAATATTACTATAATACCCATTCTAAAATATACTAATAGTAAAAGCCTATCAGATTGCTAAAATTACGGATTCTAAAATGATAGGACTTTGAAATATTTAGAGGGATGGATGGACTATGAAAGTGGAGAAGTGAGAAATATGGAATGCTAAATGAAGGTAAATCATTACTATTTAATTTTTATCCAAACATGGCATGAGAGGTCTTTTAAATCCAAATCCTAAATGAGTTGTTAAAATCCTCCAAACCAAACGGCACCTTTTAGGGTTAATTGCAAAAAATAGCAACCTACTTTACTCAAATTCATGATTATAACAACATAGTTTCTAATATCACTAATTTCTAATATTTTATGATTAGAGCAAGCTATTTTAGTTTCTATTAATTATAACAATTTACTTTTTATCTTTTTTTATGAGTATTACATGACATGTTAACTTTTAAAGGTTCTGTAATGTAATTTAAGAGAGTTATCAGTGTCATTAAATTAATACAATGAATATTCATTGTATTTCTTTAGACATGAATGACTAAATTTATGAAGTTAAAAACCCTAGTCTAGCTATATTTCATGCTATTTATAATTGTGGTTAATCGGTCAAAATGTAAATTATCGTCACTTTTGTTCAATTGGAGTAACATACTTTCCATATTAAGTTATTCAAGATAACTTTATTGGATTATAAGGTAAAATTGTTAATGTGACAGTTTTTTTGTCTTATCAGCCTTTTTTTTTAATTTCTAAATTGTTTTTAATTATTTTCTAAATTACATAAAATAACAATGTACTATCTAAAAGTTCTTTTAATTTACATAAAATAGTACATGTCAGATTACTAAACTGATAAAAAATACTGAATATGTAAGATACTGTTATGTCAGCAATTTTTACATTCCAATCCGATAAGGTTACCATAATGGATTTGATTAGATGAGTATTTACCTTAAATAGAAAAAGTGTAACATGTTATCCAAATAGCCCAATTTAAAGTAATTATAAGTTACATTTTAACGCATTTAACTATTTATTAAAACTGACATGTCATATACATACACAGATAGTTGTATGATTGTGAAATTTAAGAAAATAGATCGTCATAATTCGTAAAATTTAACATATTTTCTTATAAATGGGAAATTTTAAAAAGTAGGCTGTTAACCGGTAAAAATTAAAGTAAGTTGTGTTAATCATGAATTTTAGTAAAATAAGAAATTATTAACCCTTTATTTTATGTTAAATAAATTGAATGCTATATTTTATGACAAATTAATGTCTTCAAAATCCAACTTTAGAAATATGGTGGTGATCAATACATACAACCATATATTATTCATCGTAAAGGTAACGATCGAGACCAACGGTTTTATTTTTCTCATTTCCTAATTCAGACATATGTATTTACGATTATAACAAAACTCGTTATGGAAAACAACAATGTTCAAGTGTTCAACCATATGTATTCATCTAAAAACCCTACACGAATCAATCATCCCAAAGCTCAACCTAAACATGATTATTTTGGCATCTCTATATCTTTCGTTCTTCGTCTTACAAAGAATGATGGAAGGCCTAAGAATGATTTCAGATTTTCATCACTATTTTTCACGAAAGGCTAAAAAGAATGTGTTTGGCTCATATAATTCGAAAAATTGATAATTACATTTCAATAATGAGTGTTTCATGGGACCGAATGATGCATGATGTTTAGTGTCGCCGTGTCGGTTAAATGTATATGTGGTAAAATATTGAGAAATCTCAAATTTATTATTAATAACCATGAATAATGAATTGTTTTAACCAATGATTTTTATTAAATTTAAATAAATTTTAATTTTCTAAATATAATTCAGAGTTAAAGTAAACTAAAGGAAATTACAATTCCTTCCCATTGTACATTATTCACTGATAAAATAACTATTCACAAATGAGTTTTCTTTAAATGCACCATTTAGTTATAATTTCATGAGTTTTCTAACATGTACCATTAACTATTTTCTATTATCATATAAATATTTTGCTCTAATAGTTAAGTATTCTATTAAGTATTAAATAATTAAAATTATCATTAATATTTTATTAATAAATTTTTTCTACATATAATATAACATGTGATCCATATATCATTAATAATATTTTTCTTACATATGAAAATATTACCTGTATTAAATTGTAGTGTTTTAGATCAATGTATATCAAAATTTTAATTTTATTTTTTCATTTCATTATAATTTATAATTTATTGGAGTTTTTAAACTTTTTTAAAGTGTAATTTAATTTAGGGAGAATTTCATATATTGTAACACCCTCGAACTAATCAACAATGCCACATAATTACCACGTCAGCAACGATATAATATAATAATCCCTACGCTATTCCCAAGATACATACACGAGAACCCGATAATTTTAAACTTTAATTATACAGTAACAGTCACGGAAATCTCTGAATTAACACAACCTATCCGAAGTATATAAACAATCCACAAAATATAACTACCTCCACAAAAGGTAGCTAACTCCTCGATCAAGGATAATGTAAACCTACTTTGGTGCAGCAGGCCTACTAGCAGTCCGGTCACCTGGGATGCACACAACACAAACACACGGGTCAGCTAAAGCTGGTGAGAATGCAAGGGTTAGGTACGATTATAAATCTCAATAAAAAGTAAGCTCAATAATAAAACGTTCAGCGTTCTCTACTGAACAAGTATATGAGATCCCACATGATGCTCAACTCGCGTGGATAGGCCCACGTGCCAAAATCCCTAGACCGCACAAAGCAGTCGTCAGGAACTCAAAAGGGAATTGGGAGCGACCCAACCCCTGCCCAGCCGTACGGTTTAATATCTCAACAGCTCAAGTGTCCCAAATCTCATATATAAAACACATTTCTCAATAAAGCACAGTAATACATGCATGATAATATCTCAATAAAAACTCGTAAGAAAACTCATGATATCTCGTAAAAAGCTCAGTAAAAGATCATGCAAGTATTAATAAATAATCGTACAAGTATCTCAAGAAAAACATGCAAACTCACCTGCTCAGCTAGCTATACTAAGTCTCGGTTCCCTGCCCGTCCTCAACCCTATCAACTCGAGACCCTGGAATCACAACACAATGACTCTATATCACAATCACAATCACAGCTCAAGTTCTCAATCACAACCCAACAGCTCTATACACGATTTCTCAATAACTCAACAACTCTAACACAATACTCAGATAACTCGCTCAAACCCAGATACCCAACTACCAAACTACACAACCCGAATACTCGAACACAAGATCCCAACCAACTCACACAGCTCGAACATTCAAACACGCGATCCCAACCAACTCACACAATCCCAGATACCCAAAAGACGCATTCTCAATATTACAATCTCAACCCAACAGCTTTATATACAATTCCCAATAACTCATGAGACCCTAAAGACCCAAACATATGATCCACAGAACCCGAAAACCTGACCCGAAACCCTAGCCGCATCGCGGCCGAACTCAACCAATCGCGGCCGCACTGACCCTATCGCGGTCGCGGCCGCGCTGACCTCAAACTCGGCCGAGCTCACATCGCGGTCCGAGCTCGGGCTCAAACCGCCTGCGATCATCTCAAGAACATCGCGGCCCGCGATCAAGGGATCGCGGTCGCGCTCACGGACGAACAGTAGCAGTTATGCTCTGTTTTCTGGACAGCCAGGGGATTTCTCCCCAACTCGATTTCCAGCTTGATTTTAATCACGAATACATACTCGAATTTACTCAGGACAACATATAAACTCAATTCAATTACTTATTCACAATCCACAACAATTAATCCGCGAATTCAACTCGAAATTACCTCTAATATGCAACTAAGAAGATGAAGGAAGAATTGGTAGCTTGAATCACAAATTGGAGCTTCAATCTCTGATTGCAGGAGCTGGAATTCACTAATACACACATATACTCTCTTAAACTCTGATTTTGGAAGATGGAATAATGAAACCACAAGCAAGGAGCTCACAAATATATACGTTTTCGGCTTAAACCCGGTCCGACACCCAATATCCGAACCCGCTATCACAAAATACAAACTTTATATCACCGGGTCTTAATTTAACTAATAATTCCCAAAATTATAGTCTTTTATTAAAACTTAATCCCGACACCCGGTTAACCCAAAATCTTATCACGTGACACTTCCACGTAAAACTCAATAATTGGCCCAACTCATTTATAATATTATAATCAACCCAATCACATAATTCCACGTCCCCGTCCCAAAAGTGGGATGTTACATATATACCCCTCCAAAATTTCATAATAACATATATACCCAACTTAAAATTTTAATATCGTATATATTTCTCCTAAACATTATAATATAATGTATACCCAATTTTGATAATTAATATAACATATATCCCTCTAAAACATCATTAATATCATATATACCCAAATTCATTAATTTAATTATTTTTAAAACATATAAAATCATATTTAATATTGATTATTAATTGATGACCATTATACCCTTATTTATATCTTCTTTCAACTAAACCTTCAAAATATCATATTTATCCAACTTAAAATTAAATTATCATATCCATTTAAATAATTTTATATAATTTATTTCTGTAAACTTTTAATGTAAATTCTTCATAGCGAAACAAATTAATATTAACAATAAAAAATGTATTATATTTTTGTTCGTTTGTAAGCAAATCGTATCGACTTATTATATTTTCTTATTTGCTTTTTTCTTTCAGTTATTGTTAGGGACAATATTTGTAGAGCTGAAATGAATATTACTTTTAATAATTGTGCCCATAACTTTTTTCTGGAGTGGAATTGGGCCTCGAAAATTTACCTAACTGGCTGTGCCAGTTCTAGAAATGTAGATCTCTTTTCAAGCTTCGATTTGACGTATGGTAGGCCTTCTAACGATGTTCCAGTCAAAAGTTATGGCCAATTTAAGCAGCTAAGGTCAAATAGTCAAAAGTATGATGAAACTCGAATGAATAAGGACTCAACTCGAATGAAGAGTAATAAAACTCGAATGATAAAGTATTAAACTCGGATGGTTAAGTGTGAAACTCGAATGAAACACAATCAAACTCGATTGAAAGAGAATGAAACTCGAATAAGCTTGATGAAACTCGAATGATGAAGTATCAAACTCGAATGATGAAAGGATCAAACTCGAATGATTAAAGACTAAACTCGGATGATTTCTTATGAAACTCGATCGATACTTATGTTTTCTCGGGTGATAAGTTAATAAAACTCGAATGAAACATATCCTTTCTCGAATAACTCTTTGATCAACTCGAATAAAACATAAACTTTCTCGAATAACTCTTTGATCAACTCGATTGACTTCTTTGTAAAACTCGATTTACACTATGACCTTAGTTTTGCCCGAGTTTCATCATTTTTCAACAAAAAACAAATTCAGATTCAAAAATTTTAACAAAAATTAATGAATTGATCTGAAATTAACAACGAAGATTCGTTTTTCACACAGAAACAACTTTTGTGAAACAACTTTATCCAATTTTCGATTAAAAATCAAAAATTAATCAAAAACTTCAAGAACACAAACTTTTTCAAAAATTCAGTGAAATCGAAATTAAATCTGGTGTGTTTGGAATTAAAATCTGATGTTTATCACATTAGATTCGACTTTAAATGCTCCACCTTCGTTCCAATTTTCAGTTCAATTCCTCCACAAAATCAAAAACCTCAATTAATTTTCTGTTTTCGAAAAACTTGATGAAACAGTTTTCGAAATTTTTTTTTTCAGATTCAGAATTCACTCAATTTCAGCCATATTAGGCTCTGATACCAATTGTGAATTCATATTTCAGCAATTCAATCAACAATAACAATCATAAACATATGAACATTTATTAATCCAACACATTATATTGAATGATTAAAGAGAGAAATATTACATTGAGTTCTTGGCTATCTTGGACAACAATCTTCTTCTCTCTCTACTGTTCTAACCGTATGTGTGTATGTGATTACTAGCTGCATCCCTCCATCAACAGTACACAAATACCTCTTTTTATACTTAATACTCAAGCTTTGAGTATTTACAATCCAACCCCTATACTATTGAGTAATTACAATTATATACAATATAATTGTTTCATCTCTATTATTTATTCTCAACAGTTATCTATATACAATTAACTGATTATATTATATATGTTCTTTCTTTTGTTCTTTCTTTTCGAATTTATAGTTGTATTGCATTTTTTTTAGTTTAGTGTATATCTTTTGTTTTCTATATACATTAATTACTACAAAAAAATCGCTAAATCTCCACGGAATGTGAAAGCGCATAAAAATATATTATCTTGATCACACTTATAAATGTGTAAAGTACTAAATTCTAGAACTTCGCAATTATAAATGTATAAATTAAAGAATAATCTTCACGGACTTATATGTGTAAAAATAGTAATTTGAAAATTGTAGAAAAGATCACACTTAAATGCGTGGAGATTTGAACTCTATAAATTTCAGTCAAAATTTTCACACTTAAAAATGTGAAATTGGGACAATTTGTCCATGCTTTTAAATATGAAGTTTTACCAAATTGTTCACATTTTTATGTTTTAAGATATAGAAATAATTTGTCACGACACATTTGTTCGCACATACTTATATCAACATACATTTTTAAATGTGTAGATATTGTAAAATGTGGACAATAGGTACATTTTTTGTAGTATTTCTATTTTTTTCAAGTTTGCTTTCATTTTATAATTATTATTTTTTAGTTTACTTTTTTGAATTTTTTATATTTAATCTAGTATTTGAATTATAACTTGTAATCCAATTTTATTAGTTGTGTATATTTTGTGTATAATATATAGGATAAAATATATATAATCTTATTGTTAATATTATTATATTAACTCCCTATGTTATTTTATACGTTTAAATATATAGAATTATATATATATATATATATATATATATATATATATATATATATATATATATATATATATATATATATATATATATATATATATATATATATATATATATATATATATATATATAAGATTGGTTTCTTTTAAGAACATTAAATAATGTGAGAACACAAGAACCAATTTCAGCCCTTGGATAAAGAGGATCAATGGTGGATAATCAATGACATTATTGTAAATATTTGCAAAGATGGGAATCTCCACTAAGGGCAAATCTGTCATTTTCTTTGGCCTCTTCCATGCGACCCTTCAGAAAAGATTGCAACTTTCTGTCATTTAATTAAGCCCTTTAATTATCTATGTAATCATCATCGTGTTTGTCATTAACTTTTCCGGTTTCTTCCATTTTTTCCGGCAAGAAGAAGATTAATTCCGTCGAGTCGCCGGAAAACATTCTCGGTTTTTTTTTTCCACCTGAATCCATGGAGTCGACCTGCACAGTTCAACAGACACCATGTAATGTTTTCAAATTGTTTTGCAGCAGATGAGGAGGTCGACGATCGTTCTTTTCCTAATCCAGGTAATATTTTTTATTTGAGTAATCGTTGATGTATCTAATGTTTATCCCTATTAAGGTTTTGAATTGTAGTGTTTCTGTCAGTGTATATTTGTCTTTTCGTATTATTCGAAGTTTTTCATAGTAGATTTTCTTTCAATATTAGTTTTTGAAAATTGACTGAAGCTTTTATTTTATTTGTTTATATGCAATCCGTATAGTTTTTAGTTTATTTTGTTATCATCTGTGTAGAATATTTTCTATTCTGTATAGAATAACCCATATTCTATGTAGAATATTGTGCATTCTACGTAGAATATGATGTATTCTTTTTAGAATGTTAACTATTCTACGTAGAATGTCTAATATTCTACATAGAATGTTTTTTATGTTTCGTAGAGTTTATAGAATGCCTTCATCTGTACATATAGATTTGTTATTCTTTGAATATGTATTCTTTTATTTGAGTTTAATTTATCTTTTTGTTGTTTTATATTTCCTAAGCTTTGTTATATTTCGAAATCACAGATTCAGGTAAAGATGAAACGCTAAAGACCTTGATAAACGATGAGGGTTCTGAGGAGACAACTCCAGGGGGAGGGAGATATTGGATTCCCAACGTTCCGTCTCATTTAAAACCGCAAAAATACAGTGTGTATTCTTCGATGGACGATGCTATTGTAATGTATGAAAAGTATGCTGATTTATCTGGTTTTGACACTAGAAAAGGAACGACAAAAAAGAATAGTGATGGGGTTGTCAAAATCAAATATATATTATGCAATAAAGAAGGCAATCCTGCGCCTGAGAACAAACTTCATCGAGGGAAAAGCGGTCGGGCAGAATGTGGCGCCTGTGTGAAGATAAAGTTGTTATCCGTGGCTTCAAAAAATTACCTTGTATATGATTTTGTCGAGAGGCACAACCATCGGTTGTTATCAGATGATAGGAAATACATGCTTAAGAAGCGCAGACAGCTTGACTTCGCTAATAAGACTTTGTTACACGATATGTCCAGGGCGAATGTTGGTCCTGTTGTTGCTCGTAGATACTTGTCCGACATTGCCGGTGGTTAAGAACTTAAAATTTAGTAGGAACGCATCAAAAAAATTTAAAAGAGATTTGAATCGGTTCATTGGTGATAGTGACGCTCAAATGGTTGTTGACCGCTTGATAAGCAAAGCAAACGACATTCCAAATTTTTCCTGTGAGTATAAATGCAACAGCGAGGGCGAGTTAGTATGCTTGTTTTGGGCTGACGAAACCATGAAACTGAACTACAAAGCTTTTGGGGATGTTGTATCTGCTGACGCCACATATTCTGCAAACAAGTAAGTGTTCGTTTATTTTTTGGAGTATTCTATGTTCTTGGGCCTTTTTTCTACGTAGAATGATCTATCATTCTACATAGAATACCACTATTCTACGGAGAATTTTCATATATTTCCAATAGAATACCATGATTTGTTGTCTCTTCTCATTAGATACATGATGATGTTTGTGCCATTCACTGGAATTGATAATCACAAGAAATGCGTGACATTCGGAGCCAGTTTAATAGCAAGCGAATTAATTGAGTCATATGCATGGTTGTTTGAAGCATTCGTTCGTAATATGGGGCATGAACCAAACCTCATTGTTACTGACCAGGATGCTTCAGTAAAGCAAGCAGTAGAAAATGTTTTTAGAACCGCAAAACACCGTCTGTGCATGTGGCATATAACCCAAAAGTTGCCCCATAAGGTATTTGCAATTGCATTAATTTCCGTATTCTAGAGTAATGTGGTGTATGTTTTTTTTTTCATGTCAGTAACCTCCAATTACTTGAATGGATGCAGGTGTGCTACGAACTTTTCAACGACAATAATTTCCGTGTGACGTTTAACGATATAGTGTGGTCTCGCAACATGGAAGTTGATGAGTTTGAAAGGAAGTGGAATTTATTCATAGGAGACTACGATTTATCAGGCAACAGATTGTTTAATGACATTCACAAGGACCGTGAGTTATGCATTCCACCGTTTTTTATTGATGTTCCGATGAACGGGTTAATGAGAACATCTCTTTCTGAAAGTGAGAATTCTTTCTTTAAAGTTTGCAAAAATTACCAATCTACTTTAGTTGAGTTCATGATGCGATTCGAAGGCGCCATGGAAAAACAGAGAAATGCTCAATTTGAGTTGGATGTAGAAGATGACACAAGGAGCGAAACAATGAAGACCCATCTTGCGATTGAGAGGCACGCCCATGAGGTATACTGTCACTCGATTTTCAAGTACGTCCAGGATGAAATTTTTTCGGGGTTAACAGCCTGTGTCCAGATCGCAACATCACACGATAAATCAATGGAGGTGATCACAATAAAGGATAAAGCTGCGGAAAATCATCAAAAGAAGGATTTCAAGGTTCATTTCCCTAAAAATATTTTTTTTAGTATTTTTTCATTTACTGGAACCAATATATATTTCTTTTGTTGATATTCTACATAAACTATTTGTAGAATAAGGTATTCGATGTCAGGTCTGTGTGTTGTTCTAAACAGAATGGTCTCCTATTCTACATAGAATAACGTTATTCTATTCAGAAAAAACGATTATTCTACGTAAAATACTGATATTCTTCATAGAATATTAATATCATGCTTTAAAATAACTCATATTCTACGTAGAATAAAAGCCTAGAATAAATAGAATGGGCTCATATTCTACATAGAACATCGTTATTCTATTCAGAAAAATGATTATTCTACGTAATTTATGATATTCTTCATAAAATATCGATATCATGCTTTAAAATAACCCATATTATACGTAGAATAAGATCATAGAATCCCGCAGTCCATATCAATTGAAGCGTATTCATTTTGTACATTGTTGGTTGATTATTATGATTTTAATACAGGTTGTAAAAGATTCCATCATGGGAACCATTGATTGTGATTATCGGATGTTCATTCGGATGAGGTTGCTTTGCAGACACATTTTTTGTGTTCTAAATGTAAACGACGTCGAAAAGATCCCCCATAATTACATCATGCCCCGTTGGACCAAAGAGGCGACTTTCTTCAACCGCATGCGCAAAGTATTGCTGAATCCAGTAATAGAAGAAAGGAAGCATATGAGTTCATGAGTTACGTCCGGAACATTGTTTTATGTCTAAAAGATTCTCCAGAAAAGATTAGTACGCTTTTTGAAATGTTCAAGAAAGACGTGGGGGAGGTTGACGTCGATGGGAAGTAAATGGCTAGCTATAACAAGGACGAAACCTTTGAGAGGCTTCTGGGATCAAAAGCACTAGAAACATTAAGTATTCATGTTCCAACTGGTATTCGCAACAAAGGATGCGGGACAAACAAAAGGTTGATCGGGCTAAGGGAGAAAAAGGTAGTCGAGAGCCACAAAGCACTCGTTTATGCAGGTCTTGTAACAGCCAAACAAATCATGATTCTCATAACTGCCCGCTTAAAGAGAAATGAGCGGCTAAGTTTCGGTAGTTTTGCATGATCTTCATTGCTAAAGATTGTCAGTAATACTTTTTGTATTGAAGTGGAAAACATTTTATCTCTGTTTTATCTATTGTTCGAAGAATGTTTTAGTATGTTGCGTTTTACCTATAAAATAGTTTTTGTATGTTACACAGAATTTTTTTGAAATATTCCTAATTTCCATAGTTTGTTGTTTTAGATACCTCGAATAGAGTTTAATCTTTTTATAATTTGAGACTCGCAGATCATTCTCTTTAAAATAAGATAGAACTTAGATATAAGAATCTTGTTAATTCGCATAGAATACATCAATTCTATATAGAATGCATCATATTCATTTAGAATACATTTACTCCACATAGAATGCTACATATTTTCCACAGAATACATTACTATACATATACATAGAAATTTTCATTCTATTAAAAATGATCTATAGACTTATCATACTCCTTAGAATAAGTTAGAATTAAGTTAGAATTTTTTTGTTAGTTGGCATAGTATACATTAATTCTACTTAGAATGGAACATATTCTCCACAGAATACATTACTCTACACACATACTCAGAATGCTACTATAGACTTATACAAAATCTTCCATATACTCAGAATGGTTTTAAATAAATGCATGTTAGATATGACATGTCCATAGATTCTACACGCATAATATCGATGAAATTATCAAGATTTTTTGTTAATTGGCATAGAATACATTAATTTTTTCCAGAATACATAGAAATTTTCATTTTATTAAAAATGACTATAGACTTATCATACTCCTTAGAATAAGTTAGAACTAAGATACAATTTTTTTGTTTAATTGGCATAGAATACATTAATCCTCCCTAGAATGCAACATATTATCCATAGAATACATTGCTCTACACACATACTCAGAATGCAACTATAGACTTATACAGAATCTTACATGTACTCAGAATGTTATAAAATAAATGCATGTTAAATATGTCAAATCCATAGATTCTTCACACATAATATCGATGAAACTTCCATGTTTTTTAGCCAAGCATCAGAATATGTAGTTCAAAATAAAATTCAAATGGACAATGATTTCTGTTTTCCAACCATAAACCTAGATCAGTTTGAGAATGTCTTAATTGTTTTAATCAAGCAAAGATAGACGGGCTTCTGCCTCCACCTTTGATTCTTCCACGAACTCCCTCACCTTGTCTTCTCCAATCTTCCAGAACTCCTCACACTTTAACAGAAACTCCTTCTTTAGTTGGTTCACATCCAAGAGAATTATCTTGGTCAGGTACTTCGCCCTCAGCTTTCGAATAATTGATTTCTGTTTCTTCCCCTCGATTTCCAGCCCACAGTCCCAGCCCCTTTGCCCCTTGTACGTTTCCATATGTCTCATCAAGAACACCCACAGTCTACGCTATTCTCCTTAGTTGCCCATTCCACTTTTAAACGTTTCGGGGTGCACTTCTCAATCGCAACTGCTTTTGGATGCTCTATCAACGCTAGGTAGTGGGAGAAGTATGTGTGCTACAGCCACAGAGAAAATCATAATATGTTATGATACATTCGAGTATGGAAGAAAAATATATTATATTATGACACATTCTATTTAGTACCAGGCGTTCCGGTATTATCGAATATTTTGAAAAATCGACCTCCATGCCGCTGTTGTCGATTACGTCAATGCTCGGTTTTTTCAAGTTGAACACTATTAGATAGAAGTGTTAGGAGCGGATGATCAGATGAAATACCTGCAGTTAACAAAATGACCAGAAGGCTTAACAATTCTATGTAGAATATGTTTCCGTTATATATAGAATATTACCCATTCTGCGTAGAATATTTTAATACGTTACCAGGATGATGTTCATAATATGTTATAATCAACAAAAAGCGTTCATACCATATCAACTTTGAACATTTCTATTTTCGGCAACCCAGGAATTTCGCACATTGAGTTCATGGTTGCGTTGAATATACTCTGGAGCTTCATATCAAACTCATGAGTTTTAATCACGGCGTTGTTCTGAGATAAAAATAAGTGTGGTTAACAATTCTATGTAGAATATGTTTCAGTTATATATAGAATATTTCCCATTCTGCGTAGAATATTTTAATATTCTACGTAGAGTTTTTGCAGAATGCCTTAAAAACTTCATAAATTTGTTATTCTTTGTTGTCTGGTTAGTCATTCTATAAGCACATATAGATTATGGATTCTTTTATAAGTGTTTATATAGATCATATTCTCTAAGATATATTATATATTTGAAATCTCAGTTTATGAAAAATCTATTCTATTGAGTTTGATATATCCTAAAAGTGTTTCATATTCCCTAAGCTATATATTTTTTTTTATAAGAGTTTATATAGATCATATTCCCTAAGCTATATTATATATTTGAAATCACAGTTTCGGGATAATCTATTCTATAGAGTTTGATATATCCTAAAAATATGCAATGTATGTTTGAATAGATTAATATAAGAAACAAACTTTTACAAAATACGTTGCATAGAATAAAAGTATTCTACATATAACAACATAGAATGGTTTTTTTCCTTCAAGTCCGAAATAGGAAAAACTTACCAACGCAGCAACATTCACAAACAAGCGGTAGGGGTCTGTCTTCCGGTGGATGGACTTTGTACCTTCTTCGTTCAACACAATTGCCCATATGTCTATAACCCCGTAATAGACCCACGCATCATGGGCTAGGCTTTCAAAGTGCACACGGGTACTAAATCCCAAACTCTCAGTCTTGAACATGTTTTCACGGTCACAAAATACAGATCGAGAACATGAGACCATTGACACTGAACATAGAATCAAACGTTCTAAAACAATAGAATACAGCCGAATACCTATAAAAAATAAAAAGTTATTTAAAAAACATAGATAGGAAATAAAGTACCATGGATCCGTGTTTTTAAAGCAGAAAATGAATTGCCAAACAGTCTTATCCACGTCGTCCAGCTTTGTAAGGCTGTTCACCATACGTGAGACATACGACGACCTCAAAAATGACGACGGCATTCGTACTCGAACATCTGTTGGTGTCTTTTCATCAGCAACAACCTTCATAACCTCCTTACCCTTGTCAGCCTTTGGGATTTCAACTTGGGGCACATCACTGGCCATGATCTCCTCAGCACCTTCTTTGTTTTCAACTCCAGCTTCCGTATCTTTAACACTTTCTTCTTTCTCGGGCATAACATCCTCCCCCATCTTCAATCTGTCTTCTTCTACATCTCCTTCAGTTCTCTTTTTTTTCATTTTGGGTTAGCCCCAGACTGAAACTTGGGGGTGTCATCTGCCCCACCAAAACGTTCGACCTTCTTTTTGTGAGTTGGTTCAAGCTTTTGTCAACTTCGGCTATAACCCCCGGTGAATTCCAGAATTGGGTGTCGGTCATTGCGGTCGCTCCCTGAACCTCTTTGTCTACACCAAACAAGCGCATCACTTTTGATTCCAACTGCCTCAATTCACCATTGTCCGGAAACTTATTCAAAGCCTCCTTAACCATCGACGTCACAACTTCCTTGCACTCCAAAGCCTCGTTATATTTGTTTTCAATTTTCCGAATATCTCTCGCAACATCCCCAGCATCAGCAGCCTCTTCAACATCTTCTTGTTTTGCAGCAGAGTCAACGTCATCGTCTAATTGTTCAACATCATTAAGAATTGAGCCAACCCCAAATCCCCCACTCTTCAACTCATCACCCTCTTGTCTCCTTAGGGTTGTATACTCCCAGGTCTTTATCAACGGTCTACTCCTCGATACAGTGTTGTGTTGACAACCAACATAATCTACGTATAACAGCTGAACAAATATAAATTTTTATGTTAATAACGGGATCAAAACAGATTATTGAAATAGAGTAATCATACATAGAAATTTTCTTTTACCCATAGAATGTTTTCTCATCACACATAGAAGGGTTACATGATATTAAAATTCATGCATACATGATCAACATAATTGTCCATCCTACATAGAACATTTTCATTCTATTAAAAACAATCTATCGAATCACATAATAGTTTGTCATTCTATTATAGAATTTTTTTATTCATGCATAGATGATCTATAGAATTTTCCATCCTACATAGAATATTTTCATTCTATTAAAAATGATATATCGAATTACACAATATTTTTTTCTATTCTATGAAAATGATCTACAGAATTTTCCATTCTCTAATAGAATGTGATACAACATATCAATATCAGTTCTACCAGAAATATTAAGTTTTCAACATAGAATATGACCAAGAATTTTTCAAGCATTAATCATTCGTTCCAAAACCACTATTCGTTACTTACAGTCAATAAAACCAGCGAGCCGCAATGGCAAAATCCGCTTGCTACCTTCGGCCAATAAAACTTGCATTGCTTCAAGACATCAAATATGTATCCACACCAATCCAACTTTTGAAACTCTTCTCCCGGCCTCATCAATGGCAAAAGTCTCTGGTTGACTAAGCCCATCCGGGTTCCTTCAGCCAAAATCGTCGAAACCAAAACAATGAAATTCAATGTGAACATTCTATCAGAAATTTTTGTGTCAGAAATAGCCTCTAAAACATCCAACGGCCTTATTTCGGAACTCTTAAACTGGTCCCTCCACATCTTGGTCACTTCATCCCTTTTATTGGACACCGCTACCCTGGATATATCAATCCCTTCTTTGGGTACCCCAAACACGTTGTGGATCCTATCCTTCGTGATTACCAGCTCACCTTGCTCCATCAGAATGCTACAGCTTTCAGGATTGAAATTATCAATCACGTAGTATCGAAGTTTGGACGGAATTCCCGAAACATTCATATCTAAAAGACTCCCTAAGCCCAGGTTTTTGACAATTGTTTTTTGCCTTTCTGTCATCATTGACGCCGCCTTCATTAAGGTTCCGGGTGAGAAACGCGACTTCAGCACCCTCACTCCTACTTGATCATCAACATCCTCGTCTTTGACTGATACTTCCTCCTTGATTTCTCTCTTCACGTTGTCTCGAGTCAATCTTCGTCGTTTCTCTCTTTGTATTTTCTCTCCTTTGGTCCCTTTCTCCCAAATTATGTTGTTTGGTTTTAGAAGCGAGTTTCTCGACAATTGCATCCAAGAATCTGTCTGAAATATCAAAACCTTTATCCTCTCTTTTCCTTTTTCGCTCTTTCTTCTTTTTTGATTTCGCTCGTTGATCTGTGAGAAAATGGAAATTTCTATGAATCATCTACATCGGCTTAACAACATTATGTAATTCGATAGTTCATTTTCAATATAATGAAAAATGCTATGTAAGATGTAGATTAAAATGAGTTCTGTGGAGAATTAACAATATTTATACATAGAGTAAAACAATTTCTTATACATATTAAAAACTATTCTATGGGATATGAACACAAACTATGTATATTTAAATACATTCTATGGAGATAACTTATTCTACGGAGTATGAAATTTTAAAAAACTCTCTATGGATTTCAAGTATTTTTCCATTATTACTTATGAAACAACAGGAAGTCAAGTGTTCTGTTTATATTTCATGTAGATTATGAAAAAAATAGTATTTTCGTCTTTTTACAGATAAATAAGATTTACCCTCAGATGAAGATGAGACGGATGAATCCGAATCCTCGGAGCTATCAATTTTTTCTATTTTCGTCCGCCGGCTAGGAATCTTTTTCAGTTTTCCTTTCTTCGACTTTTTGGATGACACTGAAAATGTGTCACTAGATTCACTTCCCTCTTCTTTGGCGACGGTCTTCATCTGCTTTTGTTTAGCTCCCTTTCGTGTTTTCTTTGTTTTCTGTTTTTCTTCTTCGGAAGATTCTGTTATATATGAATTATCAACTCATGTTATAGAACTTATTTAAGATTATGATTCCCGAAAAGCTAAAAATCTCATATATAAATGCAAATACCCCAACCGAGGTTGTATATGAATCATTCTTCGTCTAATGATCATAGAATGCTCTTGTAGAATCTATCGTTCTATAAAAAATATCGTAGAACTATTATAGATCTCATGGGTAATCAGACCCCTTATACATAGAATGCTTTTGTAGAATGTATCATTCTACAAAAAAAATCGTATAATTTTTATAAATCCCAAGTTTAATCATCCTCTTGTACATAGAATGCTCTTAAATTATTCATTCTACAAGAATTATAGAATACATTTCTAATCTAGATCCAACCTATCATACTTCCAAGTATTAAGAGAAATCACATTTAAGTTTTTGATACCAAAAAAGCTAAAATCTCATCATTCTTTAAAAAAATTTGTAGAACTTTTATAGATAAAAGTTTAAACTCACCATTCTCCATAGAATTTCTTGTAGTATTACGAGTCCTATTTAGAATATCATTCATTTTAAATGAACCAATTCTAATCTTCAAAGACTAATTCAAAGGATTACAAAATAACCCACAAATCCACGGGCAATGGTTTGTAGAATACTTTTCTAACCTGAATCCAACATTACATACACTAAAAATAACCAGGAAAAATTCCTCATTCTACGTAGAATGAGACATTCTTCGTGTTCTTTAAGACTTTTTATCCCAAAAAATAAACAAAAAATGCCACAAACCCTAAAATTTAGGGTTTATATATATACATTTCCGAAATTTCCCTCCCCCCAATAAGAGAAATCCATAAACATAATCAAACATTCACCAAAGAATGATCATAATCAACAAAATTGTCTATTTTAGAGCATTATATCATCTATAGAATGATCATAGAATGCAAAAACACTAAAAAAACACTTCATTTACCAAAATCCTCAGATGACGACACTCGCACTGGATTAGATGAAGCAAACCTTTTCACCACAACTCTATCATCTTCTTTTCGCTTAACTTTAGAAACCCGCTTCCCTGTAGAATGCATTTTCGTCAAATGCAGATAATCGAAAACTTTCATCAACAAAAAACCATTATCCGGTAAAAAAATCGCATATTTACTTACCTTTTGCTTTATTGTACATCTCGTTTAGCGTTTCTTCTTCGGTCACCGACAACGAATACATGATTTCCGGCGAGAAACAGAAAAAAATCTGGCGGTTTCTCTTGAGAGAAGAGAGAAGGATGGGAAAATCGAGGAGGGAAATGATGGAGATGCAAACGTGGGCGGGTGTTTGAAAGGAACGAACAGTTTTTTTTATCCCCATTTTTACCCCTTACCCGACCATTTTTCCAACAAATAAAACCCTTAAAGCTTTCTTAATTTCAAAAATGTCACCATACATCTAAGCCATTGATTCAATGAAATCAATGGATGAGATTAGTTCTTAGGTTCCCACAATATTTGTGGTTCTTAGAAGAACCCTCCCCTATATATATATATATATATATATATATATATATATATATATATATATATATATATATATATATATATATATATATATATATATATATATATATATATATATATATATATATAGAGAGAGAGAGAGAGAGAGAGAGAGAGAGAGAGAGAGTCAGGTTCAAAAAAGTACCTCTCGAAATCAAGTGCACTGTCAGAATCAAAATCACTACCTAAGATTAACTGGTTTTAATAAATAAGAGTACAAAACAAATAACCTTGTATTGAATCAAAGTCCAATTAAGAAGTTTGCGGAATAACATTTAATTGTTTTAAGAAAAACTTTCAGAACAAATAACACATAAATATAATTAAAAATCAAATCTTTGTATTGTCAAACTCACTGATTACAGTCACCTCTAATCTGTTTGATTAGACGAATAACACAAACTGTTCTTAGGGTTTTACAACCTTAGAGGCTTGAGAAAACTTAATCAGAAAGTAATTACAATGGAATCTAAACTTGTACGTGCAGAGATACAACAGAAAAACCTATTCTAACTATATATAAAGCCTTTTGATTTGTTTCCTTGGGGAACTCTGATTTCTCTGGTAGTAGATATGCTTGAGTCTTCAAATATAAATCTTTTCCTGAATTTTAGCACTTTCTGTTTGTGAAACTGTTGAGCAGTTTGAACTTTATCTGATAAGCAGCTTGAACTTGAGCAGCTTGAACATTTAACTCTAACAGCTTGAACTTTTGTACTGGCAGCTCGAACTTACTCAACTAGCAGCTTGAACTTTGTACTTACACAGAAAATCTACTAACAGTCTGAGAAATCTAACTAACAGCTTGACATACTTAGAATATTTCCCAACAATCTCCCCCTAACTTAATTTCTTTACACAAGACTTTAAGTTTCTATACAAAATAAGGAAATAAAACAAAGTAAAATTGTTATCTACAAACTAAGGCATCCAAAAACTTACAATTGTGAAAGTTTCTGATTTATTGCCTTTATGAAATCTCTCTTCAACTCCTCTTTATCACAGTAAATCTTCACTGAGCTTATTTGGAGTAACCATGCCTTTGGCAGATCAAAGAACTCAAAATTGAAGAACATGCTGGATCCGTTTACAAATTTGAGTCTATATTTCTTTGATTTGGCATATAAGTCAATTTGTACAATCTTCATATCCTTGACAGCTTCTATGTCTCTTCTGAGAGATTCTGGATCAAAAATGCTTTTAAGATCTTTTAAGCTTTGCTAAACCCAAACAAGTTGAGACCTAGACTGACTGACAGTTCCAATACGATGCATTTGTGTCAGCTCATCTCTAGTCACCCTCTGTAGTAGGTGGACCATGCCCTTGTATTCTTCCTCAGGACCAGCTTCTCTTTTGATTACAAAGTGATATTTTAAATCAATGTCATCCATTGACTTAGCATACCAGTAGGTAATAGGAGGCTTGGAGAAGTCTTGCTGATCGAGGGTCTTTTCTATTTCCATTACCTTTTGCAGCTTCTGTTCAAACAGCACTCTCTTTACCTAATCAAGCTTTGCCTGTTGAATAGTTTCAAATTGAGGATCATTAGCAACAGTTTGAACAGGAGGAGGAGGATTACCGACACCAGCTTGAACTAGTTCTTGTTGGCTTTGAACTTGTTGGGAGACTTTGGCTGCTTTCTGTTTTTTCATTTCTTTGTCATGTAAGTCCTGCAGCTTTTCTGTTGGCCATCACTGAGCCACTATTCTTGGTATTCCAACTGATGCAGAGAAGTTTATCAAAAATTTTCTATGTTCTGCATTTGAATGCCCTGTTGGCATTTTCCTTTTATTCTGATTCTGCATGACCACAAACCCTCTTAGATAATCACCTAAGGTTTCATCATCTTTCATTTGAGCATGAGTTTGCTGGTCTAAGCGTGCATCCTGTTCCTCTGCTAATTTCCTTGCAAATTCAGCATCATGAGCAACCTGGGCTTCTTTAGAGGAGAATTTTATCTTTGAGACTCAATGAGGATGCCTTTACCCTTATCTCCGACAGTAGAATCTGTGGATTGGACTGTAGTGGCAGGAGCTTGAGAACCTTCTCTGATGACCACTCCAGTTGTCCTGATAGAAGTAGCTTGAGTTTCTAGACTAACAGCTTGAGTAGCTGTTGGGACTGTTAGCCTAGAAACTGGGACTATTGGAGGAGAGGTTGAAGCTGTTTGGACTGAAGTAGGGATCTCCTGATTCTCCCCCTTTTTGGATGCATTGGTTTGGCCAGAAGGACCAAAAACCTTTGCAAGCAGGGTTTGAATGACCTTCTCAAGTTGTATAATTTTGTTGCCACAGAGTGTGAACCCCTTATGAAAGTAGTCCATTCTTTGTTGTTGAGCTGCAGTAAGCTATTGCAGTTCATTGATTTGTGCCCCTAGTGCAGCAATAATGGACTTGTAATGTTCCAATATAGCTACAACAGGTTTCAGCTGATGATCCGTCAAAGCCATAAGTTGAAGACTAGCCTCAAGATCTTCAAATGATAGTGGTATTTGAGATCTATCACTAGCATGAATTCCAGAAGTAGAAACATCTGGTCCCCTCTGTTCTTGGTACTGGGGACTTCCAGAAGGTGCTTGCACACCTTCTGTTGCCATGGGTGTGGTCTTAGGTATGTTGACACTGGCCTGTGCCTCTTGTGCAGAGACATCAGTAGTGTCAGCCACAGACCCTATATGGACATCCTCTAATGGGATGGCCACCTCCAAATTGAGGATGAGAGTGTCCTCAATGGGTTTCCTTTCGATATTCTGTGCAGAGGTATCCCCCTGCACAGGGATATTTGGCTCTGGTGCTTGGACTGAGGAGGAAGGAGCTCCTGAAACCCTTTGTCTCTTATACATTAGCAGTGTGGGGGCTGGGGGTGTATGTGTAATAGAAGGAGCAGATGGGATGTTTGTATCATGAGGAGTGGGTTGGGGTCCTGGGGGTGAAGCAGTGATGGATGGCTGAGCCTGCTCAGGACCCTCTCCTCTGTTTGTTGGATTGATGCCCAGCATTGCAGAAGGCAATGGGACATCCACATTCAAAAACTTGGCACTAGGTTTTAAAAATCTTTTTATTGATGATAAAGAGTGCCTATGAGAAACATGTATCCTTTTATGTATATTAAAATTATTGCAAGATCTTGCAATTATTTCAGCCAAAAATCGTGGATACATCAAAAATTTCCCATTCTTTAGGGCATGATGCCTTAACATCCCCTGAAGAATCATATTTGAAAAATTGAACTGTTGGCCCGTAGATAAGCACACCAAGGCAGTGGCTATATTTGAAGAAAATTCTGACCAACCAGTTTGTTTAGGACTTAAACATTGTTGAACAATATGCACAAGATATTACCATTTGGGGGCAAAATTTGCTTTATAGAAAGGGAACGATCAGTAGGGCCCCTATACCCTATTGCATAAAGTCCTTCATGTAAGGCAGTAAGGGATAGGTCTGAAATACCTGAGGCATCTTGAAGATGCAAATGTCAGCGTATGATCTCTTCAGAAATAGTAATGGAGTTGCCATCAATTTTGGATGCCAGAGATGTGACTCCATTTATAGTTTTTACTGTGGCAGATTTCCAGAACTGCTCTATGTGAGCGACATAGATGGTGGGATTGATGGTAAGAGCATGATGGATATGAGAACTTCGAAGGAAGTCCATCATGTCGTGGAAAGGTTGAAGGTCAGTATGTTTGAGAGAGTAAGGGAGACAGTTATGTTCTTTGACAAACTCCATTGGCGATCAAGATGGTGATTTAGGGTTTGAAAGAGTTGTGTGTGAATCGCTCAGAGAGAGATAGAAAAGATCGTGGAAGATATTTTTTTGCAACTGGTAGTTGCAATTGAACGAAACTGGGACCTTTAAAGGTTTGGGAATTTCGAAAAATATCTAATCCCGCGCACATACGTAAAAGAAATTACAGAATTACCATGCACACTTTGACAGATCGAGTGAAAACAACTAACAGTTCGAATAAAATGAACTAGCAGCTTGAGAAAGGACTCAAGCTGTTAGTTGCAAATTAAGCATTTTCTTATGAAACAGTGTCTCCCCCTTAATTAAGCACATGAAATAAATATGTTCTTCATAAAATAAAAGATAATGATGAAAAGCAAATTAATCCATATTAACCATACCAATATTTGAGACTAGGAAGGTAAATCTTCCTACATCAAATGGTTTTGTAAATAGATCAGCTAACTGATCATCTGTATGAATTTTGGTAACTTGGATTAATTTCTTCTCATTACAATCTCTTATAAAATGAAATCTAATGTCTATGTGCTTGGTTTTAGGAAATTTCACTGGATTTTGTACAATGCTTATTGCACTTGAGTTGTCAATGTCAATAGGAGTAGATAGAAAGTTCATACCATAGTCTCTCAGTTGATTCTGAATCCACATCACTTGGGAACAACAACTTGCAGCTGCTACATATTCTTGCTTCAGTAGATGAGGTGGAGACAGTTGTTTGCTTTTTGCACTGCCAAGAGACCAGTCTTGCTCCTAGATATTGACATTCACCAGTTGTGGATTTTCTGTCAATGTTGTAGCCTCCATAGTCACTGTCAGAATAGACTGTTAGTTCAAGAGGAGAATCCTTAGGATACCATAGACCCAATTGTGGTTGGCCCTTAAGATATGTAAAGATTCTCTTAACAGCAAACAGATGTGAGTCCTTTGGAGCACATTGAAACCTGACACAAACACAGACAGCAAACATTATATCAGGTCTAGAATATGTGAGATACATTAGTGAACCTATCAAGGATCTGTATAAGTGAATATCCACATCCACTCCATCTTTGTCTGCATCAAGCTGCTTGTGAGTGTCCATTGGAGTACTAGCAACTTTGGTATCTTTATAACCAAACTTTTCTAGGATGTCATTAACATACTTTGATTGACTTATAAAAAGTCCTGTGGGCTTCTGTTTGACCTGCAATCCTAGAAAGAAGGTGAGTTCTCCCATTGAACTCATTTGAAACTTTTTGTGCATTAATGTCTCAAACTCCTTGCATAGAGTGTCATTTGTGGACCCAGAAATCATGTCATCAACATAGATCTGAACAAGTAGAATCTCTGATTTGATGGACTTTGTGAACAATGTATTGTCCAGAGTACCTCTCTTAAATCCATTTTGTAGAAGGTATGATGACAAAGTGTCATACCATGCTCTTGGGGCTTGGTGGAGTCCATAGAGGGCTTTGTCTAATTTGTAGACTCTGTCTGGATATTTATAGTCCTCAAATCCAGGGGGTTGACATACATAAACTTCTTCTTCAATTGTACCATACAGAAATGCATATTTCACATCCATTTGGTACACTTTGAATCCTTTGAAGCTGGCATAAGCTAGAAACAGTCTGATGGCTTTTATCCTTGATACTGGGGCAAAGACATCATCATAATCTATTCCTTCTTCTTGAGTGTATCCCTGGGCTACCAATCTTGCTTTATTCTTGATGACTACCCCTCTCTCATCCTTCTTGTTTCTGAAAACCCATCTTGTACCAATTTCTCTCTTTCCTCTAGGTAAGTCAACTAGAGTCCATACATTCTGAATTTTGAATTGTAAGAGCTCTTCTTGCATTGCCTCAATCCAAGATGGATCTTTCAGAGCCTCAGATGCCTTCTGAGGTTCTAATTGTGACATAAAGCATGCATGTTCAAAAGCAGCTAGACTGAATTCAGGAACTGCTGATTCAGCATTAGTGGACTCCTTGTGTACCATTGTCCTTGTCTGCACAGGTGTGCGTGGGTCTCCCATTATCTGATTGAGAGGATGATACTTGTGAACCCTGAGTATGGGTTCTCTTTCAGTCTAAAATGATGTTCCTAGATTTGTATCATCTCCTTCAGGACTCTGCTTCATGAACAGCTTGACCAGAAGATGAGATTGTTTCCCTATTGGATGGAGCTGTTACCTCAGGACTTGGGAGTGGCACTTCATTATCTAGATTTGTATCATGTTGAGCATCCCGTACCCCTGGTGGGTCACAAGATAGAATTGGCAGTACTGTATACTCGTCCCACTTCTCAGAATCTACAGCAGTTTGAAGTTGTGTGTCAACAGCTTGAATATTTGTGTGACCAGCATGAGCATTTGTGTTGGCAGCTTCAACACTGGCTTCATCAGTTCCTGCAGTATACTCAACAAAGCTCAGAGAATTTGTTAGTGAATCTAAATCAAACAACCAATCAGGACCAGTGCCTTTGACATTAGCAGTGTTTTCATTAAACTCAACATTGGCACTTTCTTCAATGGTTTTAGACACACTGTTATATACTCTATAGGCTTTGCTTTGAATTGAATAACCTACAAAGAAACCTTCTTCAGCTTTACTTTCAAACTTTCCTAAGTGAGTTTTAGTGTGCAGAATGGTGCATGAACAACCAAAAGACTTTAGAAAGGCTACTAAGGGAACTCTATGATGGAATAACTCATATGGAGTTTTTCCTTGTGCTTGAACAATTTGAACCCTATTTAGCACATAACAGGCTGTATTGACCGCCTCTGCCCAAAAGGTCATTGGCAGTTTGGAATCAACTAGCATGGTTCTAGCAGCCTCTATTAAGGTTCTATTCTTCCTTTCAGCTACACCATTTTGTTGTGGTGTTCTTGGTGCACTATATTGCCTTGCAATACCTTTAGATTCACAGAAACTGTTTAAGATATGATTTTGAAACTCAGTTCCATTATCTGACCTGATCACCTTAACTTTTAAGTTTGATTGGTTTTCTATCTTAAGAATAAAGGATTTAACAACCTCAGCAGTCTCATCCTTAGTCCTAAGAAAGTAGACCCATGTAAATTTGGTGAAATCATCAACAATGACTAAACAATACGCTCTTTTATTCAGACTCAACACAGATGTTGGACCAAAGAGATCCATATGAATAAGATGAAGAGAAGAAAAGATTGAATTTACTTCTTTGGCCTTATGAGAAGTTTTGTGTTGCTTGCCTTTAAGATATGCTACACAATGATCATCACAGATGAACTCCTTTTGTGGTAAACCTCTTACCAAATTCTTTTCGACTAAAACATTCAAAGATTTGAAGTTCATGTGACACATCCTTCTGTGCCAAAGAGCAGACTCATTAGATGATGCTTTGGATATCAAACAGCTTAGAGTATGTGATTTTGACATAAGATCTGTGTCCAAACAGTAGACATTGTCCTTCCTTGGTGTTCTAAGTAAAACAAGATTTTCAGGAATTTTAAACTCTTTTGAAAGGATAATGCATTCAGAGTCTGTGAACAGAACAATATTTTGTTTATCACAGATTTGAGACACACCTAGTAAATTATACTTCAGCTGTTCAACATACAAAACATCATTGAAAATCATGTTGCCTGCTCTGACAATACCCTTACCTGTTACCTTACCTCCTTTGGAATTTCCACCAAATGCAACAAATCCTCCTTCAAAGCTTTTGAAATTTGACAAGCATTCAGAATTGCCTGTCATGTGCCTAGAGCATCCACTATCCATATGTCATCTTGTCTTATGTTGGGTCCTGTGGGTGCCCTGCACAAATAAAAGCTTATTTAGTAGTGGAGTAAACCCAAACCAAATTGGTTTTGGGTTGTCCTTGTGCATTGACATAACTAAACACTGTTTGTGTCTTTTTATACTTAGTGAGATCCACTGGTGGATTTTGTAATGATTATTTAGTTATGACATGAGGTTTCCAGGTGTTATTTCCAACCTTTTCATTAACTGTCTCAGATGATTCAGTACCAGTTCCACTTTTAGACTTAGCAGTTTGAACTGTGTTTTTAGTGCTAACAGCTTCAGAAGTTGCACTACCAGTTCCAACTTTTGACTTAACAGTCTCAACACTTGCATTAGCAATATGATCTGTGTTCTTGCCTTTAACACACCATATTTTTTTAATGTTTGTTTTGGATTTTGCTAAAACTTGTTTTTGGTGTGTAGGCTGCCTTTTGTTGACTTTTAAGTACATGTGGTCAACTGTCTTCTTTGGAACTGGTGTAACAGGTGATTTGGCCTTTGAAATTTTTTTGATTTGAACAGATGCCTGTTTTTGAACCACAGTCTGTTTTGCAACAGATGGTTTATACAAACAATGTCTGGTCAAATGGTTTTTCCTGCCACAATGGAAACATCTTTTGACTATTTTGATTGGAGAACCAGTTTTGTTAAACCATAATTAGTTCTTGTTCCTTTGATTTCCCCTTACCTGTTGTTGTGTGGGAAACTTTTGGACACCATGCTTTTGGCATGTGTAGATTGGAACATTCTTAGCCCTTTTATGTATTTTTGAGGAAGATGCAATGTTACAGTTAGAAGGTACAGGAACATGTGGAGCATTATTGCATACACTCATCTTCTATTTTCCTTTCTCACCGGGGTTAGGAGTAACTATAGGTTCACTCATTGTTTTGATATTTCTCTCAACTTCTTCATGCTTACAGTCTTCCTTTGGAATCAGTTCTTCTTTAGATTCAGACTGGTCTTCAAGAATAGGATCTATAGTTTTCATTGTCTCATCTAAAGGTTCATTCACCAGCCTATCAGCAATTTCACTCATGGGATGAATGTATTTGTTGTTATATGGAGGTGGTGTAGCGTTGTATCCTATACCTTCCTTGGGATTGAGTTGAGATTTTACCCTATCTTTAAATTGAACTTCCATTAGGTGTTCTAGCTTTTGATTTGCCAGTTTGAAACTGCCTAAATCTACATTAATAGATTCAATTTTCTTATTAGCTTCTCACACCTTTTGTTCAGCCTCATCAAGTTTCTTATTAAGGGTCTCTATTTTCTTATTCAATTCCTTTTTCTCCCACTCATGATATGTTCTATCATGTCCCATCTGAATCTCATTATCCTTATAGTCGTTGATCTGTTTTTCAAGATCTTCTATAGCCTGCATGTACTCATATCTCCTTTCTTCCATCTTAGCTAGAGTCTTGCACATGCTCTCATTATGATCTCTGTACTTTTTAACCATAATTTTGCATGTTTGAGAGCAGAGTTTAGCATTTACCTCAGTGGTAGTTCAGTGGAAATGGCATCAGATGTTTCTGCCAAAAGAGCTTGATTTTGAAACTCTTCTTCTGTCTGATCACTCCAGTTAAACACATTGTCTTCTTGAGAGACAAGAGCTTGTGATGATGAAGCCTGATTAGTTTGCTGAGGTCTTGGTGGCTGTTGACCTTGAGATCTGCATTCTCTGGAAAAGTGACCGAGTTTGTGACACTTAAAGCATTCAACTTTTGATTAATCAAAAGCTTGTTTGCCTTCTGGTCTGGCTTGAAAGTTTAGTCTGCCAGTTATTTTCAAAAATCTTTTGGCCCTCATAGTCAACATAGCATGCTGCCATTTCAAGTCCACCTCTTCTAAGTCATCTGGATGGATTTGTTCTAAATCTTCAGCATTTAGAGCAAACAATCCATCACTTGCAACAAAAGCTTCATAATGACCTTTAGTAGAGTTACCACCAGTACCTGAAAAGGGATCACATTTATCAGTTACTGCTGATGATAGCAGAGCAGTGTATGATTGTAAGAAAAAGGGTTTCTTTTTATTTTCAATCTCAGTTTCAAACACTCTGAGACTGTTGTAAAGATCATCCAACTCTATTTCATAAAGAGTATCTTTGGTTCTCCATTGAGCAGCATAGACTGTCCACTCTTCACCAAGTGACCTAAGGAATTTTCTGTTTATTTCATCTTGATCCAAGCTGACTTTAGCACTCTCCAATTAACCTATCAGTTTATTAAACTTGTCAAAAATTTGAGTAAGATTTTCATTCTTGCCACCAGAAAAGTTTTCATACTGCTGTTTCAGAAGATCCTTTTGATTTCTTTTGGTGCTAGCATTACCAGCAAATCTTTTTTTTAAAGCAATCCAAAGAGAATGAGCAGTATAAAACTTTTTAAACTGATGTTGATAAGCATTAGGGATGGCTATCTGTAAGAGAGTAAGAGCTTTCACTTCATTCATTCTAGCCTTTCTTTCAAGTTCAGTCTTTGGAGGTGTTTTTATGGGCTTGCCCTCAGCATCTAGTTCAGGATCAACTACAGGAGGATATTCAACAGCTTCCCATATGGCATAATCAATAAATTGAATGTGCTGTTGAATCCTGAGTTTCCACATCTTGAACTCAGTGGGTTTGAGCATAGGCACTTTGAGTCCTTGCCCAGATCCACTACTGCTATTATCAAATTCCATTGCAGAAAAATAAAAACTTTAAAAGAAAGCTTCTGACTTTGAAAACAAAGAAAAAACATGTGGCTCTGATACCACTTGTCAGAATCAAAATCACTACCTAAGATTAACTGGTTTTAATAAATCAGAGTATAAACCAATAACCTTGTATTGAATCAAAGTCCAATTAAGAAGTTTGCGGAATAACACTTAATTGTTTTAAGAAAAACTTTCAGAACAAATAACACATAATTATAATTAAAAATCAAATCTTTGTATTGCCAAACTCACTGATTACAGTCACCTCTAATTTGTTTGATTAGACGAAGAACACAAACTGTTCTTAGGGTTTTACAACCTTAGAGGCTTGAGAAAACTTAATCAGAAAGTAATTACAATGAAATCTAAACTTGTACGTGCAGAGATACAATAGAAAAACCTATTCTATCTATATATAAAGCCTTTTGATTTGTTTCCTTGGGAAACTCTGATTTCTCTGGTAGTAGATATGCTTGAATCTTCAAATATAAACCTTTTCCTGAAATTAGCACTTTCTGTTTGTGAAACTGTTGAGCAGTTTGAACTTTATCTGATAAGCAGCTTGAACTTGAGCAGCTTGAACATATAACTCTAACAGCTTGAACTTTTGTACTGGCAGCTCGAACTTACTCAACTAGCAGCTTGAACTTTGTACTTACACAGAAAATCTACTAACAGTCTGAGAAATCTAACTAACAGCTTGACATACTTAGAATATTTCCCAACACGCACCCGAAGGTACCAATCTTAAAAAACTTTTTTTAAATTTTTTTCTCATAACCATGTTTAAATTAATGTTATACACATGATATATGTGTCCTTAAAAATTATGTGAATGCTCAATGCATATTTATGTGAATGGTCATTTCACACCATGTTTTTTTTTTTGAACAGCAGAGAGAAGGCGAGCAAGGAGCAACGGCATTGCCATCACCCCGAACCCGCAAACTCAGAATTTATTAATTAATAAAGCTAACAAGAAGCTAGCAAACAGAAAGAGTAACAGAGAATTACAACAATGAAAAAGGGTAAGAGCACCATAAAGACCATAACATAGACTTACAATTGGCCCTAAATTTTAACCAAGAAAATAAATTCGCTTGAATGTCATCTTTGATCAATGAAGCAGACTGACGAACCTCGTTGAAGACCAAATTATTCCTTGCCTTCCAAATAAACCAAACAATACCTCCAATTGCTGCTTCAAAAAACTTTTTGCGTCTCAAAGATTTACCATTTTCCAGAATCAAATTCAAAAAGTCGTCAAAATGATGATGCTCGGCCACAGAGATATTACACCAAGAAAGAAACCATCCCCAAATCTCCTTACTCAAAGTACACGAGTAGAATAAGTGATCCTCCGTTTCAACTTCCAACGAACAAAAAGGACAAGATATCACGGGGAGAGAAATTCCCCTAGAGAAAAGATTACCCCTAGTTGGAAGTCTCCTTAACAACAATTTCCAAACGAAACAATTAATTCTAGACGGCAACCAATTATTCCAAAAGCCCTTATTAATTTCACCTTCGTAAGAAAGACTATCGATCAAACCCCTAAGTGATTTAACAGAGAATTCACCAGAGGGGTCTCCTTCCCATTTCCAACCATCTTCCCCACTAGATAACTTCACATTTTCCAGAAAGATTTCTAGATCAGAAACTAAAAAATCAAACCCTTCTTCTATGATATTTATATTCCAATCCCACGTAAAAGTCGCCTCACCATTATGGGCTTGAACCACTCTTGATTGAATCGAGCAGTCTTTATCAGATTCGTGTTCAAAGAGATCCGGGAATAAGCAACATAATGGGATATTTCCCCACCACTTATCTTTCCAAAACTTAATGATTCTACCATCTCTAACAACACGTGAAAAGAGGTTTTCACAATTTAAATTAAGAGAGTGCAGAGACATACCAGATTTCACAATGTTAAGCCACGTTCCTGGAATCTTCCTGTCCGCCAGATTTTCAGCTCCAAATCCATTAATTTTATGAATTGCAACTACTACCTTCTGCCATAACGCATCCTTTTCTTTTCTAAATCTCCACCACCATTTGAACAACAGAGCCAAGTTCACCGCTGATAAAGATCCAATACCCAAACCCCCAAATTTCTTAGGGGCAATAGTTTTTTTCCAGTTAACCCACGCGATCTTAGAATTTCCAGAAGTAGAAGATCCCCAGATAAATCGCCTTCTGATCTTGTCAATCAATTCTATGACTTTTACGGGAGCCTTGTATAGAGACATGAAATATAAAGGCAAACTTCCCAGAACTGATTTACATAAAGTAACTCTCCCCGCAAAGGATATATTTTTGGCCTTCCACAATGATAATTTAGCTGAAATTTTATCAATAATAGGCTTCCAATTCTTCACCAAACCCATGTTAGCTCCAATGGTTACCCCAAGATAAGTAAAAGGTATTTTTGCTTCCCCACAACCAACATAAGAAGCAAACTGCTGAACATCTCTGTCTGAAACTCCAATTCCATAAACCTTACTTTTTTGAAAATTAACTTTGAGGCCCGAAGCAAGATGAAAACAATTAAGAATCCTTTTGAGATTCAAGATGTTAAGAGAATCCCATTTACCGATGAAAAGAACATCATTGGCATATAATAAATGGGATAAGACAGGACCATTATTCGGAAGTGTAATCCCAGCAAATGTATTATTATTAACAGCTTCCAACATCGCAATATGAAGTCCTTCCATGGCAATATTAAAAAGAAAAGGAGAAAGAGGATCCCCTTGTCTCAAACCCCGTGATATCGTGAATTCCTTTGAAGGGGAACCATTTATTAATATTGACGCCTTAGCCGAAGATAAACACCCATTAATCCAGTGCCTCCACTTGGGATCAAAATTCATTTGGTCCATAATTGAATCCAGATACTTCCAACTTACAGAATCAAAAGCCTTTTCACATGATCTTTTTTTACCATTCACAATATTTATGATGTTGCTCCTTTTGAAAAAAAAGTCTTATAATGTTGTCTTATACATGTCTATTCAAAAAATATATATTTGAATGATCATTCACATATATCTTATTGTTAACACAAAATATACACAACTAATAAAATTGGATAACAATTTTAATTCAAATACTTTATTAAATATAAAAAGTAAAAAAGTAAACTTGAAAAAACAATATTTAACAAAAGAAAGAAAATTTGGAAATTAAATTAATGTATATAGAAAACAAAAGATATATACTAAATTCAAAAAAAATACAATACAACTATAATTCGAAAAGAAAATCAAAAGAAAGAACATAATATAATCAGTTAATTGTATATAGAAAACAGAAATAAAAAAAACTGTTGGGTACAATTATAAGTAGAGTTGAAAACAATATTTTGTAATAGTTCAGGGGAATTTATTGTAAATACACAATAGTTATAGTGTGTATATAAATAGAAGTAGTATTTCTATTTTGAAAGTGATCGGACAAGAATAGAAAGTGGATACGGATCTAGAGAGAGAATAGAAGTTTGCTTTGCAAGAAAGCCATGAACCAAATGTAATATTCTTCTCTTAATCATTCAATAGATTGTGTTAGATTGTTATAATTGTTCATATATTGTTTAATATTGATATGAATTGCTAGAAATATGAATTCACAATTGGTATCAGAGCCTAATATGGATTAAATTGATTGAATTTTGAATCTGAATTTTCATTTTTTTTTTCGAACACTGTTACATCAAGTTTTTCGAAAACAGAAAATTAATTGAGGTTTTTGATTTTGTGGATGAATTGAAGTGAAAATTGGAACGAAGGTGGAGCATTTAAAGTCGAATCTATTGTGATAAACATCAGATTTTAATTTCAAACACACAAGATTTAATTTGGATTTTACTGAGTTTTTGAAAAAGTGTGTGTTCTTGAGGTTTTTGATCGATTTTTGGATTTTAATCTGAAATTGGTCAAGTTGTTTTCACAAAAAGTGTTTGTGTGTGAAAACCGCAGCTTCGATTTTAATCTGGAATCAATTTGTAAATTTTTGTTGAAAATTGGATTTTTTGAACTTGATTTTTGAAATATTTTGTTAAAACTCGGGCATCTCTATGTTCATAGCTTTGATCGAGTTTTACAAAGAAGTATTCGAGTTTGATCAAAGCTTCAATCGAGTTTTATAAAGTGGTAATCGAGTTTCATCAAGTATCATTCGAGTTTATCACTTCATTGACCGAGTTTCAAGCCTCATTAGTCGAGTTTCAAGCTGAATCATTCAAGTTGCAAGATATTATCATTCGAGTTTTAGGCTTATTCATTCGAGTTCTAATCCTTTATCATTCGAGTTGATCAAAGCATCAATCGAGAAACTTCATGTTTCATTCGAGTTGATCAAAGCATCAATCGAGAAAATTCATGTTTCATTCAAGTTGAGCACAGTGTAATTCGAGTTGAATCATTCTTCATTCGAGATTCAATAAGCTTCATCCGAGTTTCATACTTAATCAATCGAGTTTTATACTTAATCAATCGAGTTTCATGCTTAATCATTCGAGTTTTATCATTCTTCATTTGAGTTTCAGTCATAACCATTCGAGTTTCATTCTTTTATCATTCAAGTTTGACTATTTGACCTTAGCTGCTTAAATTGGTCATAACTTTTGCCTGGAACATCGTTAGAAGGCCTACCATACGTCAAATCGAAGCTTGAAAAGAGATCTACATTTCTAGAACTGGCATAGCCGGTCCGGTAAATTTTCGAGGCCCAATTCCACTCCAGAAAAAAGTTACGGGCAATTTTATACAGAAAAGCTGAAATTTTAACGTCAAAAAGTCATTTCCGAGCTGATTTTTCACAAGTTATCATTTTTAGATATAATTCTCAAAGTTTTATCAGAATTCACTCATTTTTCCATAAAAGATCTTGGAAGATTCAATTTCAAGCAATTCAAAATGGCATATGAACAACTTTCAAAATCTGAGCTGATCGCCAAACTTACTGAATCTGAAAAGATTCGTAAGAACAATTACGACATTCTTGTTCAGTTAAATACTGATAAACATTTGGCGTTACGTGACGTACAAATACTGAATGAAGAAATTAACAGCTTAAAAGAAAAACAAAACTCTGAGAGTTGTGCTCATCAATTGAAAATATCTGAATTACTTAAAGAACTTGATGAGCTGAAACAAGAAAATTTTCAGAATGCAACTCAACTGAAATATCTTTTGCCTGAAAGATCTGATCTTTACAAGAAAGTTCAGGATCTTGAAGATACACTTTGTAAGACAAAACCAACTGATCAGAATTGTATTTTAAACAAAAATGAAGAAATTTTTGCTCTTCAACAAGAGTTGTCTTTAACTAAAGATTTGATTGAGAAGGAAAGACATGAGTTCTTACTTAAAGAACAAGATTTTAAATCAAAATCTGAATTGTTTGAAGATGAAAGACAAAAGTTCTTAATCAAAGAACAATCTTTTAAATCTGATTACCAATCATTTGATCATGACAGAAATTCAAATTTAGTCATTATCAAAAGTTTGGAAGATCAGATACTTCATCTTACAAAACAATTACATGTGTTTACTTCGTCAACTGAGTCAAAGGTTAAGACCCCTTCTTCAGTGTGTTTAAAATCCAATGTTGATCACTCTGGTTTGTCTTCAGAAAGTGAAGTGAATCTAACTAACTCTGCTAAGTTTGATTCTTCTTCAGATCTTAAACTTAAGTATCTGTTAAAGATACACAGCGGCAAAGATAAAATTGTTGAACAACTTCCGGTCAAGATTTACACCGGTGAATCTTCGAAGTCAAATTTTCTTAAAGTTTCTGCAAATACTTGTCATTCTAATCAGAAAACATTTTCACAGAAAAATACCAAGTATTATCAGAAACAGGCAAGAACCGGACAGTTTTTCAAAAAGAAGAGTTCGCAAAAGTCTGATCATTCAAACTCAAGTTTCTTTAGAAATTCAGATATTCAATTTTCAAATACTCAAAGAAATTTGTTTTCTGCTTTTGAAAGAGAAGCTGATAGTTATACCTTGCAATGGGTACCTAAATCCAAGTGGGTACCAAAACTTGTTTTGAAATGGGTACCCAAGAGCGCTAACAAGTCTGGATCCAAATCTGTTTGGATACCAAAGACATCTTAAATTTTGCAGGTTTTAGGATTCTTATCATTTCAGATAAGGACCCGTTCTTCATTTCAATAGGCTCTTGATTACATCAGATTAAGACCCGTGTTTCAAATCACAATGGTTTCTAGTTAATTCAGACTAGAACCTGGACTTCAATGAACCAGAGTCAAAGGCTTTCAGTTACATCAGACTGAAACCCGAGTCTAAGAGACAAATCTTACTGGAATTCTTGCCCTGAATTCAACTCCGAAGCTGAAATTGACAAAGAGGGAGTTTTATTTTTATAATTTTTTGCTCCTGATTTCATTTCTATGAGTTGACTAACTGTGTTTGCTTATTCCAGGGGGAGTTTCAGACGCACTTTGACGATGACATTTTTCAAAACTATGTGTGATTTTTCACGAAAATATATGACACACACATAAAAAGAGTTTTTGAGCTGAAAAGAAATTTTTTATGAATCTCTGAATCTATCATTGAGATTAATTGATCTAATCTCTTTTTGAATCTTTGATTTTCATAATCTCATTTCTTCTGAGATTCTCTTTGTTATAACTCTTCCAATTTATACTGGATTCTTCCGTTATCTCCCATGTGCTAAATCTTTCAAGAAAATCTGATTCTTCTCATATCATATATCAGAATTTCCATTTCAATCTGATATCTCCCAAATTATATGAATATAATCTCCGATATCACATGATTACCGAAAATCTTTCTGCTGACTCCGATTATGCACCAATCTGAGTGATAGGCATAAATTTCGCTTCTATGGTCTATCCAGAACCGGAAGACCTACCCAAGGAGCAAACCATCTATAGTTTGTGTGGGTGAGGGTTCTTTAGGTTTATTAGTTGAGAAGTGTCAGTTATCACGGGATACTGACAGGGTCGAGCAGAGGTAAAATGTAAATGAGAGGATATTAAAAGGCGATGGTGGTGCATCAGATCATGCTTTTCGTATAAAGCTGACTGAATTTAATTCTGAAAAGTGAGCCGGAGGGAGCTAGGTTGAAAAATGCTGAGAGCTGAGTGTTGAGAAAGGATTTGAAGAAAATAAAATCCTACCAACACTGTGTCTGCTGGGTAATCCACATAATCTATCAAGCCCTAGGCGACTTGATATTGAAAAAGACGTCATGGACCTAGTGACGCATGCACTTAACCCCACCAACTACTCAGTTATCTCTCAAAAGATTTCTGTTTCAATAATCACGGAGATATAGCACATTTCTATCGATATATCATTTGGATATTATTGATATTGAAACAAGGAAGACAGTTGCTCCGGTCTCCAATTTCATTTGATGCACATTGTGTCTAGAGCTAATTATATACACTTTTAGGACACATCGAGTCTAACAGTCTGTGTGACTATAAACTGCTAGTCCAAAGTGACTAAGCCGGAACAAATATGAGTGATTCTTTCACGATGACTATTTGGAAATCCTACCAGTGTTACCATCATGCCAGCGCTGAAAGTAGGTCACATAGATTTTGTCTATTGTGCAAACAGGAATCCTATGTGGACCTGAACTCGTTATCTCACAAAATGAACTTTTTGAGGGGGTGAGATAAATCTGCTTTGTATAGGGAGAGAGATATCAGTTTAAGGGGGAGAAAATCAATTTGTAATTTCTGAGTTGTAATTGTTGTCGTATTTCCTCAATTGTAAATTCATTGCACTTATGTCTCTGAAGACTTTGCATGATGTTCATAATTCTTATGATCATCATGAGGGGGAGAAAAGCTAGAGTTCAGAGACAACTGTTGAGTAGATTGAAGACGATTGCTACATCATCTCAAGACAATTGATCAAGAAAGAGATTTAATAGCCATTCATGATTCAAGGGGGAGTGTCCTATCAAGAAAAGAGAAGATCAGAAAAGAAGAGATGAGAAGATCAAAGAGAGACAATAAAGAAGAAGTTTCTAAATCAGAAGATTCAGAGATCATAGAAAAGAAGAAGATTCAAGATAAGAATTAACCTGAACAGAGAACTTTAAATGAAAAATTGTTTTCATCTCTAAGGGGGAGATTGTTGGGTACAATTATAAGTAGAGTTGAAAACAATATTTTGTAATAGTTCAGGGGAATTTATTGTAAATACACAATAGTTATAGTGTGTATATAAATAGAAGTAGTATTTCTATTTTGAAAGTGATCGGACAAGAATAGAAAGTGGATACGGATCTAGAGAGAGAATAGAAGTTTGCTTTGCAAGAAAGCCATGAACCAAATGTAATATTCTTCTCTTAATCATTCAATAGATTGTGTTAGATTGTTATAATTGTTCATATATTGTTTAATATTGATATGAATTGCTAGAAATATGAATTCACAAAAACAAATAAGAAAACATAATAAGTTGATACGATTTTAATTACAAACGAACAAAAATATAATAAAATTTTTTATTGTTAATGTTAATTTTTTTGCTACGAGGAATTTACATTAAAAGTTTATATAAATAAATTATATAAAATTATTTTATGGGATATAATATTTTAATTTAAGTTGGATAAATATGATACTTCGAAGATTTAGTTGAAAGAAGATATAAATAAGAATATAATAATCATTAATTAATAATTAATATTAAATATGTGTTTTAAATGTTCTAAAAAAAAGTTAAATTAATGAATTTGGGTATATATGATATTAATGATTTTTAAAAGGGATATATGTAATATTAATTATTATAATTGGGTATATATGATATTGTGATGTTTAGGAGAGATATATATGATATTAAAATTTTAAGTTGGATATATATGATATTATGAAGTTTTGGAGGGGTATATATGAAATTCTCCCTTTAATTTAATATGATTTTACCAATTTTTTACTTTAAAAATATAAATACATACTTTATTAATAAAATACATACATATACATATGTATATGTCGCAACTCACGAACACTACGTAACTTGTTCATAAACATTTGTGCACGTGAGTTACAAATTTTTTATGATTGATCACATACTTTTTTTAATTGATTACTAGTTTATTACTCGTGCACTACACGAGATATTTAAGTAACTGGATTTAAACTTCGATATTTGAGGATGAAAAGCTTCGATAAGAAGTTAAAAGTAAGAGAACACAATTGGATAAGAAAAGACCAGAGAAACTAAAAGATAAAAAAAGTGATATTCATGGGTTTTCAAAACAAAAACCATAGTTAGAAGATTTTTTATAAATAAATTACATTAATTTTATTGTTTTATTAATGAAAATTATAAGATTCAAATGTCATATTCTCGTTAATCCAAATGACAGTCTATCTAAATGATATGTGACAAATACTTACTTTTATAATATAATAGATAGATTTGATATTGTAAGACATATTTTATTCTATATTTATATTGAAAAATATAAAACCAAACCGAATTACAAACCAAAACTGAAACCGAAATTAATAAAATCAAAGTCAAGAACCGAATCATATTAGATCGATTTTGATACGGTTTTCGACTCTTACCTACCCCTTGAGGCCTTGATTCAAGTGTTGTTCGTGCATAAAGATGGAAGTAATGGTTGTACCACCAAATCCAGGCTTTGTATATTGCGCATAAACCTATAAAAGTAGTGACATAAATGTCATTGTCTATAATACTCTAGAGCCATTATATTGACTTGTTGAGTTTTTTTGGAGTAATATATATATATATATATATATATATATATATATATATATATATATATATATATATATATATATATATATATATATATATATATATATATATATATATATATTGAGGTTCAATTGAGAACTTTTATGCATCGGGGCACCTCGAGGCACTTTTGTGCATCGGATAATCCACCAAGGGTGCACAAAGGACATTTAGGGAAAACTAAAGACATGATAATTAATTTATTTCTAAAAATCATTAAATGATAATTAGGAGTTACATTTTGAATTAAAATCTCATATTAACTACATTCCTCATTTTCCTCCTCATCTCTCTCTCTCTCTCTCTCTCTCTCTCTCTCTCTCTCTCTCTCTCTCTCTCTCTTTCTCTCTAATCGTGTTCTTCATGATTTTTTTAGTGATGATGATTCGAAGACGAAGAATAACGATGAACAACGATGATGATGAACATGAACAAGAGAGGTAACCGATGATAATTTTGAATAACATGATGCATAGATAGATGATGAACGATGAATAATGATAATGCATAGATGGATGATGAACAATGACAATGCATAGATGGATGATGAACGATGAACAACGAAAAATGATGATGCATAAATGGACGATGAACAATGACGATGCATAGATGAATGATGAACAAGTTGAACATGATGCATAGCTCAATGAAGAATATGAACGACAAACACGATGCATAAAAGAATTATGAACAAGTTGAACACGATGCATAAATGAATTTTTGTATTTTTTTTTGTTAAATGCGTCTTTTTTTAACATGATGCATAGATAAACAAGATTAACGATGAAATGCATCGATATCCATCATCTTTTTTTTTTAATTTGTGTAATTTTTGTTAAATTTAGAAATGTATCAATTGAATTTATTTGGCATTTATTATTTGATTATTTGTTGAAATATTAAATTTAATGAGGTATGAACATTCCCCAAAATGTCCTTCCTTGTTTGTTCCTATAATGCACAAGTTGCATAAAATTGTCCAACTATTTACCCTTTTGCCATTAATCTAATCCATACAATTTTTTGATCTAATGGTTGATATGGGTTCTTTTGTACCTCGATGCATAAAAGTTCTCAATTGAACCTCCCTATATATATATATATATATATATATATATATATATATATATATATATATATATATATATATATATATATATATATATATATATATATATATAAAATCAATGCAGAACCTTAATTTAGTGTAGAACCGTGGAACCAATATCGTCCATAGATTAGATTAATCTAATGGTCTTGATTAAAATTACCCAGACCACCATGCAATGTAGCATGGCGGTATCATTCATGCCGAATGACCACTTGATATCGTATATTCAACGTCGATGCAACACTGCATGTACATTCAAAATTAACAAAACCAAAATAATGGTCAAAATTAGTAGTCAAAAGTTGGTTGATTTAATGAGAACAGTAATGACATATTTTTTTCGAAAAAAATTTACGTGTTTATTTTTCGTAAAAAAAAAATATTACCAGACCACCATTCAATGTAGCATGACCGATATAATTCAATGTCGAATGAACACTTGATATCGTATATCCAACGTCGATGCAACACTGCATGTACATTCAAAATTAACAAAACCAAAATAATGGTCAAAATTAATAGTCAAAAGTTGGTTGATTTAATTAGAATAGTAATGATATATTTTTTTCAAAAAAATTTTACGTGTTTATTTTTCGTAAAAAAATTTTTTACCTATACCTCCATTCAATATATTTTATAGAGATCATTCAATGTCGAATTACAGTTTATATCACACATTTAACACTGCATGTACCTTCGATATTAAAAGAGTCAAAAATGGTCAAAGTGGGCAGTCAAACTTGGTAGGTTACTATTAATTCAATGTTAATTGCATAATTACCATCTTATCCTTAGTGTTATATAATAATCCAATGGTTTAGATTGGTTCTATAGTTCTGCACTAAATTAAGGTTCTGCAATGATTCCAACCCTATATATATATATATATATATATATATATATATATATATATATATATATATATATATATATATATATATATATATATATATATATATATATATATATAAACATCTTTAGAAATGTTATTTCACTTCAACTTTGTTGAATTTGTACATAAATGTAAGATCTCATGAATAATTGAATACCTTGTAACTTTATTAGATCAAGCAAACCGTGAGTTCAATAACTAAGAGGAGTGGTGCGAGGGCATGGTGCCAAATCGGCTGGCGTACTGCGAGGTACACCACCCCACCTCTAGATGAACAACGCAAATAGTGTCGAGAGAGTGAGGAAGATGCCATTGGAGGGGGTAGAAACTCCCTCTCACGACATTTTTTATAACCTTTTCCAACAGTTTTGTGTGTAGTTTTGAATGGTATGGAAAGAAGATCATTTACATGGTTTTAGTAGTATATAAAGACAAAAATGGTAGAAATTCTTTTTGATGTGACACTGACATGGACAGTAGGATGATGCTCACCCTAAAGGTGGAGGGAGTTGTCCTTAGCTCCCCGCGCCGCACCAGCTGTTATATCATATTCACATCAGTTTTTCTATTCCCTCTCATTTAACCTCAAATTTAGCTTCTCTAAACCAACGAAATACATTCATCATTCCATCCTAAAATCATTTTCATTTTTATCCATTAAAGTAACATTTTCAATAAATCAAATAATTTTCATTAAAAATAAAAGATGACAATGATAAATTACTAAAAAATTAATTATGATCTTCCATTAAAAAATTTAAGTATTTTGATTCTTCTTCTTTTTCCATCATACGACGTTTTATTAGATTAATTGTGATTTCATATTACATTTATCTTCAATGATACGAAGCTTTTGTTTGAGATATCGTTTCATTTTTTCCTCACCGACCCGACTACACTCGTGGAAAATTTCAATCAAGACGTCATCAGATGCAAATTTTGTTCCTTTAAGTTTCGGCGGTTGTTGGAATCAAACATCATCGACTTCCATTTGAGGTGTGTATGTATTCGAACCAGATGTTTTTGTTCGTTTGTGTGGAATATAGAGGATTGCTGAGTTGGTTTTAGTTTTCTGTTAGAAGTTAGTTATTTCAGTTTAGTTGATTCTGTTTATTCCTCCTTCGTAATCTTATATATATGTAATCTGTCATTTCAATTATTTAATAAGAGGTACATATTTCTGTCCTTTCTTCTACGTTTAAATGGTATCAGAGAAAAATCGATCGTAACCCTAATTCTTCGATTCTGTTTCTTCAAATACCTAATTCCATCTTCCTTTCCTCTTTAATTTTATTTCCAAGTAGTAGTTGTCATCAATGGTGATTCCTATCCACGATGTTAGTGCCAAAAATATCTCAAGTTCGATCAACTCTATCAATGATCCTTTCTACATTGCTAATTCGGATCATCCAAGTATGATCTTAACTAATTCTCCTTTCAATGGAAATAATTTTCTCGGATGGAGTCGTACTATCAAGATGGATTTGGGTGCCAAACTCAAGCTAGGTTTCATTGATGGTTCTTGCAAAAAAAACCTGAAGACGGTGATGCTAATCTTCATAGATGGATACGGTGTGACTATATGGTTACTTGCTGGATCCTAAATTCGATGATAACAGAATTATCAGAGGCTTTTCTTTATGCTTCATCTGCTCACGGATTACGGAATGAAATCACTGAACGCTATGGCCAAAGTAATGGACCGCTGATCTACCAACTTGAGCACGAATTGAACAAAGTTTCACAAGGTAATCTCAGTGTTGCAGCCTATTTCACTAAATTTAAACGCTGTTGAGATGAATTGCACAATTTGAATGGAATACCTACATGTACTTTTGGTAAATTGAACGAATGTTCTTGTGGAATTGTTGAAAAATTCCTAGAAATTGAGAATCGTTCAAAATTGGTGCAATTTCTCATGAAACTTAATGACGGTTGTTCGAAGTCACATATTATCCATGGATCTTCTTCCTGGTGTTAACAATGCGTATTATATCATTCAACAAGTTGAAAAACAGAAACCAGTAACCAGTCATTTTGTTGAGCCTGCTGCATTTTTTGCAAATGTTCACAACAACAAGATGAATCATGGTGGAAAAAGAGATGTTAAGGAAGTCAAAGCTAAAATAAAAGGTGATGGAAGGAGACATTGTAATCACTATCAACAGGACGGTCACACATATGATCAGTGCTTTGAAAGGATTGGATATCCAGATGTGTACAAAGGAAAGAAAGCAAAAAAAGAATTCCAGAATGGCTGCACATGTGTATTCCAATTTTGAGCAGGAAATGGGTAGAGATACTCCATTTGATGTGGAATGTGAGAATGAAATCAACATGGGGCATAATAATGGTGTAGATCAGAAGTTGATAACAGTCACGTGTCAAGAAATGATGAAGATGTTTAAAGGGAAGGGACAGATTCAAGAACCTGGTAGTGAAACTTTAAAAAGTCATGTTGGTACCTCTATTAACCATGCAGGTACAACAATTTCAGAATCCTCATTTGCTTTATCTTGCCATGCTGAAATGAACATTAAATCCGATTGGATTGTAGACACAGGTGCTTCTGATCATATGTCCCCTAATATCAATCTCTTTCATTCCATTGAAACTCTCAAGAAACCAATTCTTGTCAAGTTACCTGACAAAAGTTGTAAAACTGTTACTGTTGTTGGTCAGATCCATCTAAATCCGCTCCTAACTCTTTACAAGGTGTTGTTTGTACCTGATTTTGAATACAATCTTCTATCTGTTGGAAGACTTGTTAAAGTTCAATATTTGGTGGCCCAATTTCATCCTAATTGTTGTGTTTTCAGGACCCTTCAACTAACAAAGTTGTTGCTGTTGGAAAAGGGTCAGGTTGCTTGTACACTTGTAAAGCTTCTTCTGAAATTTCTCCTGAATTTTGTGATACTTTTCCTGTAATAAGGTCTTTTGTTGCTTCCATTCATAAAAAGGTTGTCGATGTTGACAAGTTTCATGCTCGAATGGGTCATACCTCATTGCCCAATATGATTCATATTGATGATTTCAACCATCTTGATGTATCAAAGTTCTCTTATGAGACTTGTATGTTAGCTAAGCATCATAGATTGCCATTCCCTAAAAGTAGCATATCTTCTTCTATTCCTTTTAAGCTTATACATGTTGATCTTTAGGGACCTTATAAGACACCTCCTTTGAATGGAGCTCATTATTTCTATACCATCGTTGATGATAAAAGTAGGGCCACATGGACATATCTAATCCATACCAAAGATCAAGTACTTTCTGTTCTTTCATCTTTTATTGCTCATATTGGGAATCATTATATGCTAAAACAAAGTTTATTAGATCTGATAATGGGACTGAAATAGTCAATAAAGAAGTCTTAGCTTACATGCACTCTCAGGGAATTGTTCATCAGAAATCTATGGCATATACTCCTCAACAAAATGGGGTGGTTGAGAGAAAACATAGGCATTTACTGGAAACTGTCAGATCTATTAAGATTCATGCTCATTTGCCTGATATGTTTTGGGGAGATTGTATTCTTGCAGCTACTTATTTGATAAACAAAATGCCAATGCAAAATCTTTTCTGGAAAACTCCCCTTGAAGTTCTTCATGGCAAAGCACCTTTTTATGATCATCTTAAGACTATTGGTTGCTTATGTTATGCCACCATTAACAAACCTCACAAAGATAAGTGTTAGGCACAAAAAGGCCTCAGTCAAACCCGTTCTGCATTTGAGGGGGAGATTCTTAATCAAACCTGTTGATGCACTTGAAAGGTATAACTTAAAGCCTGCTTATGCCTTATTGAAACCTATTAAGTGATTTGAAATATCAGCCAAAGCTGTTCTATGTGTTGCATTCGTTGCAAACAAAGACAGTTTTGTCCAAGCTGTTCAGTCTGCTGAACAGGCTGGACATAAACTGTCTACGCTGCTCTACACTAGTGAGCAGCTTGGGCAGTTACAAGTGTTCTGTTCTTTGTGAACAGAGCCTGTTCTTTGTGAACAGGCTAAACACTCTTTGGAATATGTTTCCAAGTCCTCATGTATTGTTTTTTGCTAAAAAATCAGTTTACAAAGTTGAAGACAAAGTGGAAATCAGAACTGCACAGCCTGCCCACGTTGTCCTGTTACATGAAGACAAAAGGATATTTGAAAAAGGGTGACAGACCTTTTTCTTATATCAAAATAGGCATTAACAAAGAAAGAAAGACGCAAAGTTGATATTCCTTATTTTGTTAAAGCCAATACAACAGTAGACAAAGTGAAAAGACAAAAGTTCTGCCCACATGAAGACAAGTCTGCTTTTCAGAATGTGCAGAAAAGTTTATGTTGTCTTTTCAACAAGACTTTTCCTTTTTCCTTTCGTCCAAGAAGCTTCACTTAGATCCTCTAAGTGAGTATAAAAAGAAACTTCCAAGGATTGAAAGAACAAGCCAAAAAGCTAAGTGCTGAACCCAAGAGTGAACGTGCATTCAAGTGTGTCTTTCATGCATGCAATTCTACCTGGATAAAACAGTGCTTTGTGTCTAAGCTGTTCTTATCCAAGTTGTTCCTCTGAGTCTTGTAAACACAGTGAGTGATTCTTAGTGAGTGCATTCATTGTAACTAGTTTAAGTCTGTCTTAGACTAGTTAAACATACTGTTGTATCTGTCATCTCAGCTTGAACCTTTCCGCATTCAAGCTCGTTTGTAATTAACATTTGTTGATAATACATACAAACATTGAGAAAATTGTGTGTAGTTTTTAAATTGCTGTATTCAACCCCCCCCCCCCTCTACAGCTTAAGGCTATATACTTGGGATATCTTTCGGGACCTACAACTGGTATCAGAGCAGTTTAGAGTGTGTGTCATTCTAGATCTCTCATTCTCCCAAAGTTTCCATGGACAACAGTGCTGCAAGTTCCTCATACTATGACAATGGTTCAATGGGCAAACCTCCAAAGTTCAATCATCAGAACTTCTCTGGTTGGAAGTGCAGAATGATGCTCTACTTAGAGAATCTGGATGTACAACTACCAGAGATTGTAATGGAGGGTCCCTATGTGCCAACCTCTGTTACAACCATAACTCCAGCGGTTGAAGGAGCTGCTCCTGAAATCAGAACCTTTGAGAAAGCTAAAGCTCAATGGTCTGATGAAGACAAAAGACTGGTGGCTCTGGATGCAAAGGCCAGGAATAACCTGGTTATCTCTCTGCCTGATGATGTGTTCAAACAGGTTGAGAAGATGAAGACTGCAAAGGAGATGTAGATACTTTGTGTACCGTCTATGATGGACCCACAATCACACTGGACAACAGGATTAACAATCTTTTTAGACAGTATGAACTCTTCTTTGCAAAACCAAAGGAGACTCTCACAGAAACCTACACCAGGTTTACTGCTCTTGTTAATGATCTTAAAGCTGTTGGGGATCACTAAGGACATCCTGACTCTGGTGAATAAATTCTTAGACATCTTGCCTGAAGAATGGAATTATTTCTCTACAATTTTAAGAAATTCAGGTACCATCAGAAGTATGGATCTTGTTAACTTGTATGGATCCTTACTGAATGATGAGCAGTCAAGGCAACAGAAGAGAAATGCCTTGGAAATGTCTAAGAGAGGTGCAACCTTTGTGGCCAATGTGAGACATCTTGGAAATCAGGTAGGTGATGTGTTCACTCAACCTGATCAACAGGCTGATGATAAGGAGGAAATGTCAGATGAGGAAGACAATGCAGAGCTTGCTGAACTAGATGATGAGCAAATGATAGCCATGCTGGTCAAAAGGTTCAACAAGAAAAGGTTTGGAAGAAACATGCTGCAACGAATCTCAAATGCTGTCAAAAAGAAAGTATTTGACAAGACCAAAGCTGAGTGCTTCAAATGTGGCAAAACTGGTCATATAGCTGCTGGCTGTGTGTCAAAAGTTGTTGGTCAGTCATCCAAACCACACAAGACAAATAGGGATGATGGCTATAGGGCTAAGTACCTTATGGCCATGGCTAAGCTGAGGAAGTTGGAAAACTCAGTGGTTTCCAACCGACAAAAGGGATTCATGGCGGAGACTTGTGACTGGGAGGAGTCTGATTCATCTTCAGATGAAGAAGACAATCAATGTCTGATGGCCAACACTGATGTCCCATCAACAAGCAACTTCAAACAGGATCTGGCTGAAGCTGAAGCCTTCAGCAGCTTGGAGAACTCGAACCCTACAATGATGTATAAGGTACAAAATTTTATGGATTACAGTTCTGAAGAAAAAGTTAAAATGTTTGAATATATGCTTGTTGATATGAAAGCTGCTGTTGAGAAGCATAATGTTTTATTATCTGAAATCTCTAAGCTTAAAACTGATCTTGAAACAAAATCCAGTAGACTGGACAGTTTCCATAAGTTGGAAACTGAACTTGATGAATTAAAACACATCAACTCTATTTTACTGGAAGAAAAGAGAGAAACAGATATAAAACATGCTAAGCTTCAAAAGATAGTTGACTCTTGGTGCCAATCTGCACAAAAAGTCAGCCATTGCATAAGTCAGCAGATCCCTACACAAATTCAAGCCTATCTTGGAGGGGATCTTGACACAGCAGCTTCCATTGTTGAGGTTAATAATCTGAAAGAAGACTTGTCCACTCTTGGTGAGCTTCCAAACACTTTTATTCAAAAAGTGAATGGTAAATTAATCTCAACAAATAGGTTTGTCAGGCCTCAAAACACTGACAACTCGTGTGAACCTAGCTCAAAAGCTGCTGATGGAATGAGTTCTTCATCAAATCAGCTTGCTAAGTGCTCTGCTGATTCACACAAGCAAAAGAAAGGAAAACATGTTCAAACTGCAGCTGTGGACACCAAGCCTGTTGACAAACCAGGCTCTGGGTCTAAAGCTGATGGTAAAAGGCATACTAATCCTTTTAATGCTGAACATTTTGAAAATAAGTTTTCAAAAGGTAAGCAATCTGCCATTAACAATGGTAAGTCTCATGTTGAAGGCAAACCTGCTGTGATTTCAAATAAGTTTTCTAATCATAGTGGTAAACTGGTCTTAAATGAGAATAAGTTTTTCAAAACCAGAAGTAATGATTATGTTGATAGGCAGCATCAATCACATCTCAGGAAGGGCAAAGGCAAAGCCATTGCTCAGCCTGAGAGAGTTGGGAATAGGTTTCCTAAACCTGTGGAAGTTCAAAAGCCAATTAAGCTTCCTATTTTTGACATCTGCCCTCCTAAAAAGAGGAAAGAAGAGGCAGGCAAAGCTGTGGCTATTGAACTTTCCACTCAAGCTGTTGATTCATCAAATAGTAATGAGTTTGCTAAACCTGCTGATAGAATCAACAGAAATAACTCAGAATGTGTTTCTGAAAGGTCTTCTTCCAAAAATACTAAAAGGAGAAAATGCTATAAATGTGGAATGAAGACACATCTGGCCAAAGACTGTCCTGAAACTGAGGACATGAGGCCTGCTGACTCTGATGGTTCCCTCACTGCTAACATAAACAGTGTTGTAAACATCTTAGTAAATGAGAGTGGTATCCAAACTGATACCATTCAAATAGGAAATATTAGTGTTGATATCACAAGTCCATCAACAAATGTTGATGAAGTAGGAGAACTCATCTCTGTGATGAGTTCCCCTAAAAATGACTACTATTCTTCTTGTCACTCTTCAGGAAAAATAACCATCCCAGGTTTGGTACTTGGACAGTGGCTGCTCAGGGCACATGACAGGTTGTAAGGACCTGCTGAGTGATCACAGACCTGAAAAAGGGCCAAAAGTCACCTTTGGTGATAATGTACAGGGATCCACTGAGGAATATGGAACTCTTAAAGCTGGTGCTGCAGTGTTCAAAAGAGTAGCCTATGTGGTTGGGCTGAAACATAACCTTGTTAGCATAAGTCAACTGTGTGATGCTGGCTACAAGGTTAACTTTGATGAGCATCTGGGTTACATATTGGATCCCCAAGGCAAGGTTGTGTTGTGTGCTCAACGTAAGAAAGGTGTATATGTTGTGGACATGCAATCTGCTGATCCCACAACTGAAACCTGTTTTCTCACAAGAACAAATGCAGACCTAAACTAGTTATGGCACAAAAGGCTGTCACACCTGAACTTCAAGAACATCAACAAACTCTGTAAGAAAGAGTTAGTGACAGGTTTGCCTTCTATGACATTTGTTAAGGATAGACTCTGCACAGCTTGTGAGAAAGGCAAGCAGAGGAAGTCATCTTTTAAATCCAAGCATAATTTCTCTATTGATAGTCCTCTTTTCTTAATCCATATGAACTTGTTTGGACCTGTCAATGTCTCAAGTCTAGGAGGAAGAAAATACACTCTAGTAATGGTTGATGAGTTCTCCAGGTACACATGGGTTATCTTCCTAAAGAGCAAAGGAGAGGCTGCTAGAGAAATTATTGGATTTGTGAAAAAGATGGAAATGTTGAACTCTGCCCAAGTAAAGCAGCTTAGAAGTGATCATGGTACTGAATTCAGAAACAGTACTCTTGAAGACTTTTGTGAGGAGAAAGGAATTACTCAAAACTTTTCAGCTGTAAGAACTCCACAACAAAATGGAGTTGCTGAAAGGAGAAACCGAACTCTCATTGAAGCTGCTAGAACCATGCTGTGTGCATCTGGTTTACCTTCATCATTCTGGGCTGAAGCTGTTAATACTGCCTGCTTCACTCAAAACAGATCATTAGTGGTGAAAACGTTCAACAAGACTTCCTATGAGCTGCTCAAAGGGAGGAAGCCAAATGTCAGTTATTTCCATGTGTTTGGATGTCCCTACTTCATTCTGAATCAAAGGGACCAGCTGGCAAAGTTTGAACCAAAAGCTGATGACGGTGTGTTTGTTGGTTACTCTGCTATCTCCAAAGCCTACAGAGTGTACAACAACAAAAGAAAGGTGATAAATGAATCTATCAATGTCACCTTTGAAGAGTCCAAGAATGCTTTCACCAAAGCTGTTCCTGAATCAGTTTCAGGAGAACTAAACTTTGATGATCTCATGCATTCAAACAGTGAAGAGGACTCAAAAGCTTCCACTACATCCAGTGTGGAACCTGTTAATCATGATGGGCATGATGATGATTATGTCAATATACCCTGTGTGAATAAATGTACTGACTTAATTACAACTACATGTCCTGAGCCTATCAATGCTGATTTTCCTGAATCCTCTGGTGATATGTTCAACAGTGCACAGACATGTTCAACAAGTGAACAGGCTCAAGACAACAGTTTGTCTGAAAATCTTGAGAGCTGTTCAACAGGACCTGCTGAAGATGTCAATAACTCAGGAGAATCCTCATTGAAGAATGATCCTAAGTGGGTCAGATGTCACCCCAATGATCAAATAATTGGTGACATCAACAAAGGGGTACAAACAAGGTGGGACAGCTTAGGGAACTTCTGTATGTTCTCTAGCTTTGTTTCACTAATGGAGCCAAAGAAGGTGGATGAAGCACTAAAAGATGCCAATTGGATCACTGCCACGCAAGAAGAACTTAATTAGTTTGAGAGAAACAATGTATGGAAGCTAGTCCCTGCTCCTAAAGGTAAAACTATAATTGGCACTAAATGGGTTTTCAGGAATAAGATAGACGAGCAAGGTCATGTCATTAGAAATAAGGCAAGACTGGTTGCTCAGGGTTATAGGCAAGAGGAAGGAATTGAATATGATGAGACATTTGCTCCTGTGGCCAGGCTAGAAGCAATTCGTTTGTATCTAGCCTACACTGCTCATAAGAGCATTAAGGTATTTCAAATGGATGTGAAGAGTGCATTTTTAAATGGGAAGCTGCAAGAAGAAGTATATGTCAAGCAGCCTCCAGGTTTTGAAAATGAACAGCATCCAAGTTTTGTCTATAAGTTGGACAAAGCTCTCTATGGTCTCAAACAAGCCCCTAGAGCCTGGTATGACACTCTTACTGAGTTCCTTATGAGCAATGGGTATTCCAGAGGTAAAGTGGATACCACACTGTTCATAAAGAAGGTGAAGTCTGATATTATGATTGTTCAAATTTATGTGGATGACATAATATTTAGTTCTACTAATGAGCAGTTATGCAAGAATTTTTCATGACTCATGAAATCCAAATATGAAATGAGTATGATGGGAGAACTTACTTTCCTTTTAGGATTACAGGTTAAACAAACCTCAACTGGAATTTTTATAAATTAAAGAAAGTATACCTTAGATCTCTTGAAAAAATTTCAATTTGATCAAAGTTCTCCTATTAAAACCCCAATGGCAACAAATGTAAAATTGGATGCTGATGCCAGTGGCAAAGCTGTTTCAGTAATAGCTTACAGAGGCATGATTGGGAGCTTGCTATATTTAACTGCTAGTAGACCTGATATTATGTTTGCTACCTGTTTGTGTGCTAGGTTCCAAGCTGATCTAAAGGAATCTCATCTAGCTGCTGTTAAACGAATCTTCAGATACCTGAAGGGTACACTAGGTTTGGGTCTTTGGTATCCCAAAGACTCAAGCCTTGAACTAACAGGTTATTCAGATTCTGACTTTGCAGGCTGCAGGCTAGATAGGAAAAGCACTACAGGTGGATGTCAACTCCTTGGTGGTAAGTTGATAAGTTGGTGTAGCAAGAAGCAGAACTCAGTGTCTACTTCTACTGCTGAAGTTGAGTACATTGCTGCTGGAAGCTGCTGTGGGCAGATTCTGTGGATGCAGCATCAGCTTGAAGACTATGGACTTGTGTATAGGAAAATTCCTATTCTGTGTGATAACACAAGTGCCATAGCCATTTCCAACAATCCAGTATTTCATTCAAGAACAAAGCATATTGAGGTCAGACATCACTTCATCAGGGCTCACATTCAGAAAGGTACTGTGGAGGTAAGCTTTATTTCCACTAATGAACAGCTTGCAGACATTTTCACCAAACCTCTTGATGAAACCAGGTTTAATTACCTTGTCAGTAAGCTGGGCATGTTAAACAAGAGTGACTAAGTGTCCTCAAAGGTCTAAGACTTTGTATGTCTCACACTGCTCAAGTTCTCTAAGAGCAGCTTAGACAGAACAGGCTATGTATGTTCTGTACTTAGCCATTTTTCTGAAAAACCTGAACAGCTTGAGAATACAACAGGCTGAACAATAACAGTTTATACGTCCAGCCTGCTCTGATGGTCCATTCTCCACCCTGCTCACTCCTTCACACTGCTCTACAAGACCTTGTCTTGTAACCTGTTCAGCTATTGAACACAACCTGATCTTAAATTAGAACACAGGTTGAAAGCACAGTGTGAAGAATGAACAGCTTGAAGAATGAACAGCATGTGATGACCCTACTCATCACAGGTTTGACCAACAGCTTAGAGCAATAGTTTTTAACTACCTTTCTTCACAATTAAGTTACTTAATTTCTGTTTTTATTTAACTTAATTACTGCGGATAATGTGGGTTACGTGTGTTAGTGATTAAAAAGGGCTCAAGTGGTCTGACAAACGGTCTGACAAGGACAACCGTTCCGTTTTCCGTTAACGACTTTTTCAAATCAACCGCCCAAATGTTTCTCTCTCATACTCACTCACATTCAAATCCTATAAATACCCCCTACTGTTTCATCTTCGTCTTCCTCACTATTTCCAGAAATCTTCAAGAACCCTAAATCGACTAAGTGTCTTCTGCTTCTCAAAATACCCAAACCTTCACAAATGGCTCAAAGCAATAATCCCTTTCTTCCAGTGTTCGTTGGTGATGATGTTGTTAAACACTCATCAGTTACCACAATGCTGACCATCAAACCCACTAACTACATTGCTAACCTAACCATTCCCAAAAACTATGTGGGGAAGGGTTATGAACAGATGGTGGAGTTTCTTCAAGTTCATCCGTTGAACTATGCTATGACTGCCACTCCTGGTGTCCTGTACCAGGAGATGATGTACGAGTTTTGGTACACTTGTGCCTACAACCCGGACACCAAAGTCATTAAGGGCACTATTCTCAATGGGACTCAGACCATTGAGATAACGATTGATCTTCTCAGGAGGGTTCTTCATCTGCCAACTGCTGCATCATATGACAAGCCTCAACCTGAAGATGATCAAATGGGCAACCTGGTACGTTTCTCTGGTGTGGCAGAACCCAAAATCGGAGCAACATTGTTTAGGAAGGATCTGTCTCCGACCTACAGCTTTCTTTTTGCCTCGGTGGTAATGTGCTTCGGAAGTAAGGTTGGTTCCTTTGACCAACTGAGTCGTGATGAAGTTCCCATTGTTCTACAGCTGGTGGATGGGACAACAATTGACATGGCCAAATGGATTTTTCTGAATTTGAGGGGCCTGGTACAACAAGAAACCCGTCCAGCTGCTGTTCGATATCCAAGGTTTCTAAGCCTCATCTTCAAGCATCATTGTGGTGAGCATCTATATAACTCTCAGCCTTTACTTAAGATTGTTGCATTCCCTATCATAGGGAATAGAGTTTTCTATACACCTATTCTACCCAATGAGCCTCCTCTATCTACTCCAATGAGGAGGTTACTGGGGTTAGTGGAAGGACCTTCTGATGTGAGGGTTGCTCCCAAAGCTGCTCCCAAGGGAAAATCCAAAGTCAGGTCCAAACTTGTTAAAAGGACCCTGGCAACCACTGAAGCTGGGCCTGTCCACAAGAAGGCCAAAACAGCTCAGTGACTCAGTCTGAGTCTGCTTCCTTAGCCTCTGTGGCTGAGGGGGGGCAGGCTCCTCACCCTGGTTCATCTGTTGAACCTGAAGCCTTTGTGGCTGGTGCCTCTGTGGCACCTGAGACCATGGAACAGGTCAACCCAACTGTTCCTGACCCAGTCTCCCACCCTGTCCAAACAGAACCCATCACCTCTCCACAATCACCCACTTCATCCATCCAATATCATCGCAAATCACTCGCCAAAAAGAAAACAGCCCAAACAACCAGCTCCTCTGTTCCCTCTCAACAGGGTTCAGTTGTAAGAGAAGCCACCCCTGCTGCCTCTCCTATTTTGGGAGAAGGACTAGCATAATTGGAGCCTGCTTCACTCCAACCTGAGTCTACCCAGAGTCAGCCTAGACCATCTGGTTCCTCCTAACAGGAACCAGTTATACAAATGGAGACAGCCATCTCAACTATTCCAGCCTCCCAACAGGCTGAGAATATTGAAAGACAGGAGTCCTCTCCACTCCATACTGCGTCCACACTGTCCCCACCTCATACTTCTCTACACCCTGAGTCTGCACGAGGTGTCCACCCTGCTGGTTTAGACCAACCAGCAGATCAACCCCAAACTTCTGTTCCCTATGATACAGCTGTTCAACACCGAACAGCTGCTGAGGGACCAACAACACAAGCTGATGAACCTCAGGGAACATACCATCCCTTTGGTGAGGCTTCCCCTTCTGTGCAAATTCCATCAGCAGAATTTAACACTGCTGATGTTGAAATGTATATCCCATCTCCCCATGATGAGGTACTTTTACACCAAGGTACTGCAGAGGGAACCACCACTCGTCTTCACGAAGATGCTGCCACACAAGCAGTGTCTGAAAGACTACCATCCTCTACCCCCTCTCCTCATGATGCAGCTACTGCCACTGCTGAAGGACCCTTTGACCCCTCCAAGCTGGGCCACATTACTTTTGCCCAGGCTATGGAGCTTCTCTTTAATGTTCCTCTTCCCTCTCCATCACATCCTCAAACACCAGCCTCATCATCTTCATCTCCATACCCAATCTAAACAGTCCATCCATACACCTCCATCTCCTAAAGACCTTCCTTTAAAGGATCAGCTTTCTCTGCTGACCAACAAAGTTGGTTCTTTAGAAACCTCTATGTCCTCTCTACCCTCTCTTATTTCAGACTCTGTGTCTGAACAGCTTAAAGGATTCTTTGATCTGTTCAAAGATTCCTTCCCAGCCACTCCACAACCTGATAACTCTCCACAGCTGCTTGCACTCACTGCACAGCTGCAAAGTGTCTCTACTTCCCTTTCCTCTATTCTCTCACTCCAACAGGACTCTGTGTCCTCAATGGCAACTATATCTCAACAGTTGTCATCTCTCCTTACTTCTTGCAGTTCTACTCTTCCTGCCACTCTGGTCAACTTGAACACACTCATTGGCTCCCTATCCAATTCTTTGTCATCAAACCTTGCTGATGTGCAAGATTCTCTTGAACTACATCTTGCACAGCTTCAAAGTTTGCTGTTCACAGCTTCTGATAGGGAAAACATTGTCAATCTGACCTCCCTTGCTGATACCCATACCTCTTCTCTTCAAACCTGTCTATCACAGCTTGTAGAGGTGAAGGACAACCTGGCTTTCTTAGTGAATAGCCTTGTTGGCCCCAAGCCTGCTGCCAAAACTGCTGGCAAACCTGCTGACTTTGTGTCTTCAGGCAGACCAGGTGTTGAAGGTGCTGGTACATCTCCTTCAAAGGGGGAGAAGTCATCTGCCTCGAAGACTAAGTCTAAGGGGGAGAAAACTTCTTCTCCTAAGGAGAAATCAGTGCCCACAATACCCACTGGTCAACCAGCAGAAGCATCTGCAACAGGTACAATGGAAGGTGCTTCCCAACCTGCTCAGCCTACTCAGGTTGAATCTCCAAACGCTGCTCAGTCTAAGGGGGAGGAATTCATTCCAGAAGGCATCTGATTCTAGAAGAAGAAGAGGAGGAGGAGGAGGAAAGTCCTGAAGCTACTGTCACTACAGCAGCTAAAGGAAAAGAAAAAGCAGCAGTTGATCCTCATCAGCAGAAAGCAGCAGAGATTAAATTTCACAAAGCCATGGCCAAAGAAATGGGTCTTCCTATGCACAAATACTTTGAGTTTAGAGAAGAACAACTTCAAGCCCTGGAAGCTCTAAGGAAAGAAGAAGAATCTGCCAAAGCTGCTAAGTCTTTTGCACTTCAAGAGGCAAGGAAAATTAAAATGTCCTCTCTAGATGTGCAAAAGAAATTAATGGAAGCTGCTAAGGGATCAGCAGGAGAGAAGGAAGCAGAAAAAGAAAAGGGTGCTCTGGTCTCAGTGACCAAAACTCAAGTGCCTTCTGCAAGAGCTCAGTTCCACTTTGACAACCTGGCAAGAAGAAAATTTCAGGATGTTGCTGATAGAAGGTTTGCCAAGGAAGCAATTGTCAAAGCTGTTCCCATATCAAGAAAAGGCAGTCAGTGGAAGTTGAAAATAACCAGAATGGGTGCAACAGGCCCAGAACTAGAAACGTATGACTACACTGATGTTGCACAGATGGGGTACAGGGAATGGATTGAGCTGGCAGTTGCTCTGAGTGAGTCTAAGTTAGAAACAGCAAAGACAATCAGGGCATATGTTAAAAAGCTAATGGAGAGAGTGAAGGATCTTGGCCTGATCTCAAAAGAAGTCAGTGAGGGTGTCTATGTGACACATCCCAAAATAAAGGCCAGGAGGACTAGGAAGGACACTGAGATGGAGCAACTCCTCATCTTGATAGAACAGGGTGACTATGCCATTCAGATGAAAGGAGTTGATCACAGCTTGCCTAGTGGAGTAGAGTTTGAAGAAGGCAAAATTATTGAAGAGCCTGAGCTTGGGGCTTTTTTTGTAGATCCCTTAACTCAGAAGAGATGCTTTCAGAGAGCTTCAGATCTATACAAGGTGGATCTGAGACAGCTTGCAGCCTTCAGACTTGCAGCTTCATTCAGGCAATCAGGAAAGTGGAGAGCAGCCGTCTGGGATTTACTCAGAGGCTTTTATGAGAGAGGAGAACTTGAAGATCCCAAGTTTATGATCATCAGAAGTGAAGTTCAAGAACTTGAGGAAACAAGGGATGAACTTGAAAAGATGTTTGAAGGTCCTCCTCCACTGTAGTAGAGTCCATCTACCATCTGGGTAGATGAAGAATGGAAGTTGTCCATCAGTTGGACAGGCTTACCATTATCTGCTCCCAACACAAACAGTCCAAATCTGTTGTACATTAGTTGTACCTTAATTACATAAGTTGTAATTTTTCTTTTACATTAGTTGTAATATACATCAGTTGTACTTTTGTAAAAACATGTGTTGTTTTATGTAATCAAGAATCAGTGTATATATAAACTGATCTTTTACTTTACTTTGATGTTGTAACTTTATTTCAGCAAATGTACTGTAAAAATATATAGTGATTTTTGGTAAGGCCAGCTTAGACTGATTATTGCAAATAGGGGGAGATTGTTAGGCACAAAAAGGCCTCAGTCAAACCTGTTCTGCATCTGAGGGGGAGATTCTTAATCAAACCTGTTGATGCACTTGAAAGGTATAATTTAAGGTCTGCTTATGCCTTATTGAAACCTATTAAGTGATTTGCAATATCAGCCAAAGTTGTTCTATGTGTTGCATTCGTTGCAAACAAAGACAGTTTTGTCCAAGCTGTTCAGTCTGCTGAACAGGCTGGACATAAATTGTCTACGCTGCTCTACACTAGTGAGCAGCTTGGGCAGTTACAAGTGTTCTGTTCTTTGTGAACAGAGCCTGTTCTTTGTGAACAGGCTAAACACTCTTTGAAATATGTTTCCAAGTCCTCATGTATTGTTTTTGGCTAAAAGATCAGTTTACAAAGTTGAAGACAAAGTGAAAATCAGAACTGCACAGCCTGCCCACGCTGTTCTGTTACATGAAGACAAAAGGATATTTGAAAAAGGGTGACAGACCTTTTTCTTATATCAAAATAGGCCTTAACAAAGAAAGAAAGACGCAAAGTTGACATTCCTTATTTAGTTAAATCCAATACAACGGTAGACAAAGTGAAAAGACAAAAGTTCTGCCCACATGAAGACAAGTCTGCTTTTCAGAATGTGCAGAAAAGTTTATGTTGTCTTTTCAACAAGACTTTTCCTTTTTCCTTTCGTCCAATGAAGAAGCTTCACTTAGATCCTCTGAGTGAGTATAAAAAGAAACTTCCAAGGATTGAAAGAACAAGCCAAAAAGCTAAGTGTTGAACCCAAGAGTGAACGTGCATTCCAGTGTGTCTTTCATGCATGCAATTCTATCTGGATAAAACAGTGCTTTGTGTCTAAGTTGTTCTTATCCAAGCTGTTCCTCTGAGTCTTGTAAACACAGTGAGTGATTCTTAGTGAGTGTATTCATTGTAACTAGTTTAAGTCTGTCTTAGACTAGTTAAACAAATTGTTGTATCTGTCATCTCAGCTTGAACCTTTCCGCATTCAAGCTCGTTTGTAATTAACATTTGTTGATAATACATACAAACATTGAGAAAATTGTGTGTAGTTTTTAAATTGATGTATTCGCCCCACCTCTACAGCTTAAGGCTATATAGTTGGGATATCTTTCGGGACCTACAATAAGTTTAGTCCAAGGGCTGAGAAGTGTATTTTGTTGGGGTGCCCACCTGGACAAAAAGGTTATAAGCTATATAACCTGAATACAAAAGAGGTTTTTCATAGCAGGGATGTTGGCTTTCAAGAAGATATTCTTCCTTTTAAGACTGAGAAAATTAATCAGTCCTCTACTAGTTCATCAATGTTTCCATCTCATACTTTTGTCCCTGATGATAATTCTTCTGAGTTTGTTCATCCTCCACAAAATAATGTGTCTCCTTCACATCAAGAACCTCCTGCTGCTTCACTTCGACGATCTTCTAGGACCACCAATAAACCTAATTGGCTTAAAGATTTTATCACTTTTGAGGTGCCATCAAGGAAATAGGCAACTTATCCCCTAATTCAAGCATCTGATATTCAATCAATTCCAGAAGAAAATGTCTCTTTTTTTGGCAAATGTGTTTGTTGTACAGGAACCGACATTCTATCTCAAGCTTGCAAGGATGAAAAATGGGTCAAGGAAATGAATAGAGAAGTTATTGCTTTGGAAAAGAATGAGACATGGGATCTTACTTATTTACATACTGGTCACAAAGCTATTTCTTCTAAGTGGGTTTATAAGACAAACTATAATCCTGATGGTACTATTGATCGATTGAAAGCAAGATTGGTGGTTAGAGGGTTCAATCAAGAAGAAGGCGGAGATTATAAGCATACTTTTTCACCAGTTGCTAAGCTTGCTACTGTTAGAGTATTAATTTCCTTAGCTACTGCAAAGGGATGGCCCTTACATCAACTCGATGTAAATAATGCATTCTTGCATGGATACATTGATGAAGAAATTTACATGAATCCTCCTCAAGGATATTCCAAGGCACTTCCTGGACAGGTGTGTAAGCTTAAAAGGTCCCTTTATGGCCTAAAACAAGCTTCAAGGCAGTGGAATCAAGAGCTCTCGAAATTTCTAATCAGTCTTGGTTTTTCACAGTCCAAACATGATTATTCTCTATTCGTAAAGGATCATAATGGTGAATTTACAGCAGCCCTAGTCTATGTAGACAATGTTCTTATTACTGGAAATTGTGCCAAGGAAATACACGAAACAAAGGCTGCACTTGATGCGAACTTTACTATCAAAGATTTGGGGTTGGCAAAATACTTTCTTGGAATTGAAATATGCAGAACTGAAAATGGTACTTATCTAAATCAACGAAAATATATTGTTGATCTTCTTCATGATGTTGGACTTACTGGTGCCAAACCTACATTGTTTCCTTTGCCTCAAAATTTAAAACTTTCACTTAATAAAGGAAGTCCAATTTCCTCACCTGAAATGTTTCGAAGACTTGTTGGCAGATTACTTTACTTAACCATGACTCGCCCTGATATATCATATGCAGTGCAACATTTAGGTTAATTTGTTTCTGCACCAAAGGAACCACATATGCAAGCAACATTGCATCTACTACGATACCTCAAAGGGACTGTTTCAAAAGGGTTGTTTTATCCTGTTCAATCTCATTTGAAGCTCACTGCTGGTTTCACAGATGCTGATTGGGCATCCTGTTTAATGACTAGACGATCTCTCACTGGTATTGTATTTTCCATGGACATTCTTTAGTCTCTTGGAAAACTAAGAAGCAACCAACTATTTCCAGATCATCCACAGAAGCTGAATATCGAAGTATGGCTGCTACCACTTGTGAGTTGCTATGGCTTAGTTACCTTCTCAAAGATCTTCACATTCCTGTTCATCTTCATGTGACACTGTTTTGTGATAATAAGTCTGCACAACAAATAGCTGCCAACCCATGTTATGATGATCGCTCGAAGCAACTGGACATTGATTGCCATTTTACTCGAGATAAGATACAGGATGGTTTTTTACAAACTGCTTTCATTCCCTCTCATCTTCAGCTGGCAGACTTGATGACTAAAGCTTTGGGTCATTTTCAACATTCTTCACTGGTTAACAAGTTGGGACTTTCAGAGCCTCCAACTTGAGCGGGGGATGTGGAATATAGAGGATTGCTGAGTTGGTTTTAGTTTTCTGTTGGAAGTTTGTTATTTCAGTTTAGTTGAATCTGTTTATTCCTCCTTCGTAATCTTATATATATGTAATCTGTCATTTCAATTATTTAATAAGAGATACAGATTTCTCTCCTTTCTTATACGTTTACAGTTTGGCTGGTTAGTCATCCATTTGAGGTTGGACCTTCCATCTAGATGATCATGTACCGCTTCCTAACATTTGGCGTACCTAAACGACTTGTTTTCATGTACCTCTTAAAATTAGGTGTGCACCATTTTAATTATAGCGGCATAAGTGTGTTGCAGAACGAGATTGTTGTAAATCTCAGCAAAGTCTTGTACGTTTAATCAAATCTCTCCGTTTTGAGTTAACTTGATGATCAGTATAATTAACTCCTCGTTCGGAATGTTAAAATAATGTCGTTACGTGTGTCAAAAACGTCTTAAAAGTTTGAGTGTTACCTCGTATCGGGTGTTCCGACACGTCTATGTAAGCGGTCATGCATACCACTTTCTTCTCATGGAGTCCATGGTGCCGCTTTTTTCTTCTTCGACTTTTCTACGGCGACAATTTCTTATGTTTCGTTGTCCGATAGAGGAGTAAATTGTGGTTCCTCCTCCTCCTCTTCAGAAATATATGAAATATACGGTGGATCACGACATTGAGATGATGGACGTGTTAAATTAGTATGTCGTTGTTTGGAAGATGGTGTGCAACCTTACGACACGAAACCTTGAGGTGTAAGCTGGACGGAGCGCGTACATTGTAAATTAGCGTTGCGATAATTTTGTGTTTGGTTAATGAGTATGTTGTGAAAGGAGAAAATGGATCTTCGAATCCGGTAGCGATTTCTTTTACTTGTCGTTTGGATTAATTACCATGAGATGTATTTTGTAGGGAATGATCCATTTTTTTATAATAAAAATACAAATGAGTATAATTTTTTATATAAAATGAAGAGAGAGAGAGAGAAGAGTAGGAAGAATGTTTCTAGTTTAGTTTTACAAAATGAAGAGTGTATGTGTATATATATTATACGAGCTTTTGGGAGCTTTCATTTCTGAACCAAAAGCTCACTCCTATCAATCAAATGGAGCTTTCAAGAATTAAAATCTCTGAAACTTTTAAAAGTTCTTAAAACCTCTCAAAACTGCTTGCCAAATGCTACCTAGGGGTGAGTAACGATTCGGTTTACGGTTTCTTCGGTTTTCTCGAATTGGTTTCTTCGAATTGAAATTTTTTTAAGGTCAAATCGAAAACTGAACCAAACCGAATTCAAAAACAGCCAAATCAATTCGAAAACCGAATTTTAATTCGGTATGGTTCGGTTCGAAAACCGAATTACCGAATATCAAAGTAGAAAAGTAGAAAACAATGGGTATATTTGGTTTGGGCAATGGGTAATTGGGTATGAGTATTATGTTTAGGTATTGACATTGGGTTTGGGTATAACGTTAGCACATTAACATACTAAATAAATAATTAATTAAAGCTCAATTCTAATACTTATAAATTTATACACACACACATATATAATAAATATTAAAATTCATTTTTCGGTAATTCGGTTTTGTTTGGTCTATACTTAGTGAAATCATAATTCATACCATAAACCTAATTGAAAATTCGATTAGGTCTAAAATCAATTCGAAAACCGAATTTAGTATTCGGTTTGGTCTAAATAAAATTCGGTTCGGTTTGATTTTCGGTTTCTTCGATTCTAAACCAAATCTGCTCACCCCTAATGCTACCTGTTTAAGGGAGAATTTCATATATGTCCTTGTAAACTTGTCTTATTACTTATATGTCCTTATAAAATTCCTTATTACATATATATCCTTCTAAACTTTTAAAACTCGCTAATATATCCATATATCTAATTTTTTATTATTAATTCCTTTAAAGAATATCAAATATCATTTTTTTAGTTTATTTATTTGTAAATCCCCAAATTACCCTTTTCCCACAAAAGAAGGATTGCATACTTTTAAATCTTTCTTATTATGCATATATTCTTAAACTTCCTCTTTTATGCTAAAAAAATACACTAATCTACAAAAAAAACTGCATTAAATTTACATAAAAAAACTGCACTAAAATTAAATAAAAACTGCACTAAGATTACAAAAAACTACACTAAAAGGCATAAAAACTGCACTAAAAGTGTATTAAAAACCGCACAAATTTCAATTAAAACACTGCAAAAAAAATACTGCACAAATTAAAATTCTAATTAAAATACATATTCAAAAGTAATCATTCAATTAAAAAACTACAAACATATGGTCTTGGTTGATTTCTTCTTCAAACTCAAGTGACCAAGAAACATTTTGTCACAGTTTAATTAGTATAAGCTAACACTCTTAATTCAATAGACGAAGTTTCAATTTTTTGTTCAACGGTCGATACGGTTAGAATAAATACCGGCAATATTAAGTTTCTTGGAACCGCATCTCGCATAGAAAGAAGGTTAAGCAAGTTATTTTTGGTGAAACCGCATCTCGCATAGAACGACCTAGTAAAAAAATTCCCAAGATTTTTCGAAACCGATGTGTGAATCCATTGAATAAACATAAAAGATCTTACTTTTCAAAGGAACCGAAGAAGAATAATAATAGAGAAGAAGATATGGAAACATCTTACCAGTGGTTGGTTGAAGTCTGTAAAACCGAGTGTGGAGTCACATCGAAAATGACGATGACAATGAATGAAAATTACAATCTACAAAAACCGAACGTGGACTCGTTGATTTTGTGCTTCATGGGGGAGTCATCGGTGAAGGATGTAGAAGAACCACACGTGTCAAGCACCGAGTGATGAGTGTAAAGGGACGGAGGAGTTCATGTGAATGTAAGGAAGATGACTTTTCAATTAATACTAAGGGTAGTTTAGAAATCTTTAATAAATAAATTAAGAAATAGTTTTTATATTTTTTTAGATACTTTAATAAATATAAATTAGATATTTGGATATATTAGTGAGTTTTAAAGGTTTAGAAGGATATATATCTAATAAGGAAGTTTGTAAGAATATATACGTAATTAGAAAGGTTTACACGGATATATATGAAATTCTCCCTATGTTTAAAGACCGAGGGTTGAAAAGTTGGAATTTTTTTACTTTTGTAGCCGCTAGGGGGAGGGGATATTTTTCTAAATTTCGAAAAATGAAGCGGGGGATAGACATTGCGTTGGGGACCGTTTGGGGGAGGCGGGTGCAATGGGTGTTATCGCATGGAGTCGAGCGTCAAGTCAGCACCCCGAACCCATCCCATGTCGACTCCCTCAATCTCTAATAGGAATGAGTAGCTAAAAAGATGTAACGAATGAGATTTTATGTTTTTAAACTTGACATTTTTTTGCTAGAGAATATTATGTATAGGTCAATAACTGGTCAACCAAGTCTACAGTTATGTTTGAGACACAATTTTTAGGAGTTTCATAGAAACTTGAACTTATGGTTTTTACAAACTCAAGCTAAAAAATTTGACATACCACTATATAAAGAGTTTCTAAAAAATACGAGCTCCAAAATAAGAAGCTATTTGGAGTAGCCTTTGGTTGAAAAAATAACAAAATATTCCTTAAAGTACACTATGTATTTTGTATTTGACCTTTTTATTTACTTGTCATTCTATGTCATTATACACATATAAGTTGCAGCTAAAAGTTAGTTGTGCCAAAAATATTTTAAATGTCCATTTTAATCTCTTTGTATAAAATTTGTATTTTTTTTCCTTAAGTATGTATTTACATTATTATGCTACTAGTATTTCTATTTAATTCCACCTTAGTGAAAATCCCATGATATTAAAACTAAATAGAAAATTAAAGAATTGCCCAATATGTTTTTATTTAAATTGAGATGAGAAACAGGGTTCGTACAATGCATCTATTATATTTTTTAGTAATTATTTTGTTGCCATTTTAGTGACTCCTCTATTAAGCATAACCCCACATCCTAGTAGACTTAACTAAATTATCCTTTTATCCTTTTAAAATTACAATTTTGTTCATTTTGCCTTTTATTAACTTATTAATCTTTAGGTAGACGGTATACCCAAGCCGTTGGGTTAGCGGCTTCACCACGCGGGATAACCCTGACGGAACATCGCCCCCACCCCAGCAGCCCATCAAATTTTCCCCTCCTCGGCCTTGTACCCCTTCACGACTCTCTCTCTCTCTCTCTCTCTCTAAATTTTAATGGGTTAATGATATTGTGATAAAATTGTGGGTATTTCCAATATTTTAGAATGAAATTAACGGAGAGAAAAAAAACTGATGTGTCTAAAATGATGATTTTGAGAGGGATTGATATATTTCTTACCATGGTTGTTAAGATCACGAGTAAGATCGTAGGATCAGTCGATCCTACGATCCTAACAAACGTTTAAAAAGACATAGCTATACAAAAAAGATGTTTTCATTGCAAAATGATTTTTTTTTACAAATTAGATTGAATTTTATGACCGACAAATTTTTTTCTAATTTTCAAACTACACAGTTCTTGATTATAACAAATTCACATGCAATTAAGCTTGCTATTCCAAACAACAAACTTAGTTTTGATAAGTTTGCTATATGATTTATGTAACGTAGAGGTCGTTGTTCCATGCAACGATCTAAACATTGATGCATGTGGAAGTCGTTATTGCTAACCACGAAACAACTAGTTTGAAAAGATGAAAAAACATCTTATTTTCATCAAATACAAATTTCAACCTATTTTGAAACAAATTCTTGTAAATGTATGTTACCCATCGTAGGGGCAGACTTAAACATTGACACGGGGTAGCATGTGCAATAGATGCCCTCGTCAATAACCTCGTTTAGTATTATTGGTGATTTTTTTTTGTTTGAAACTTGTAGTATTTATATATTGACAGATGCATTAATGGTCTACCATTTTGAATTTAGATCTGATACAGTAACAAATTAAATCCAGTATATTGTGTATATTTTGGTCAATAATGGAAAAAGGTCCAATTCCAGTAGCCAATATTATGCATTAATGGTCTACCATTTCTGAACCACTATTCCCGTAACAATTTAAATATGAAAGTAAAAAACAAATTAATGTTTAATGTGCTTTGTACACAAGTCGAAACTTTGAATTGCTATGTTTTATTTTGAATATGTATGAACTTTTGATGTCTTTATTATTGTATTTTAATTTGTAAGAATGATGAACCCGACAGTGAATTTTACACGTTTTAGGTTAAACGGGGAAAACCACGGTGAATTATACCCATTTAAAAAACCGTTTATGATAAACGGGTTCCCCAAATATCCACGGGTTTCCCCGATTCTCCGATGGAGATTCCCCGTTTAAATACCCGCGGTTTTTAATCGTTTTGGTATTCACAAACTTAATCGGGCACGGGCGGAACAATCCCCGCCCCGTTGCCATGGTTCTCCATGACTCATTTGTGATAAAGTGTGATACTAAATAGACACCCCTAGTGAACATAGTGTATAAAAACTAGTCAATAAATACCCTCAAATCTTTAATTGACTTTGGATTTTAATATTTTTAATTGCTTCTTTCTTTGTCCCGAAGCGGTCAAACTTTATGGTTGGTTTCCATGATTTCTTTGGTATCTCTTCTTGTTTTTCATCTTTAAAAACTTTTTTTTTTCATCTTCGTACTCTCAACATCCCTAGTTTAGAGCTCACACTTTGTGATTTCTTTGATCTCCTTTTGTAATTTTAATAAGGACCATTTGATTATAGTAAATAAAAAGTTAATTAATCCCTTAGGTGGCATAATTTGTGTGCTGTAAATTTTTAATTTTTAGTTAATTACGTCAAAAAATAATTTATTGTCACTGTTTTTAAATTTAGGTAACATACTACTTTTTTTTCTACTTGAGGTAACATACTTTAAATCAAGTCAATCAACGTAATCGTATAGGATTGAAAAGTAAAATTACTAACATGACAGATTATTTATCCATTCATCAGTTTTTTTTTAATTTTTAATATTGTTTAATTATTTTCAAATTTGCACACAATAGCAATGTATTATCAAAAAGTCCTTTTAAATTGCATAAAATAATGCACATCATATAACAATTAAACTGTCATTTCTGTCAAAAAATATTGTTGACTGGTTACCTTGATTGATTTGATTTGTAAAACATGTTACCTTAAATTGGCAAAAAAAATTAGTATGGTATCCAAATTGAAAAAAATGTGACATCAGCTTATCTTTTGATGCAATCAACCCTTAATTTATTAATAACTAATTCGGATGAGAAGCTACTTCTGGTGAACAGTAATTCGGATGGACTATGGTTCGGATGAAGTACTAATTCGGATTGGTGCGGAATTCGGAAGAACTGCTATTTCGGATGAACAGTGATTCGGGTGGGGACCTAGTGCGGATGGAATACGGATTCGGATGGAATTGAGGTAACCGAATTCGGATGGCCGAATTCGGATGAACAGTGGACAGGGCCTAGGAAATGTCCAGGTGGGGACCGAATTTGGATAGGCCGAGTTCGGATGGTCCGAAATTGATATGGTCCGAAATGTGGAAAATTTAAATACAAGTCCAAAATGGAAAAATGGAAAGCCTGATCTGAACTTCGGATGGTCCGAAGTTCGGATGGGACCTAAGTGGGGTCCGAAATAGGCAGATGGGGGGTCCGAAATGCACCTAAATATGGTCCGAAATGGTCCGAAGTGAGGTCCGAATTTGGGTGATATGGGGTCCGAATTTGGTTCCTAGGGGGTCTGAATTGCTTCAGTAAGGGATCCGAAATACAGCAGGTTTTTTCAGTTTTCTAAGGCAGAACTGAGCAGAATTCGATTTTATCAGTTTTAAAGCCTAAAAAACAGTTCTAAATGATTGATAAACTATTTTAAACACTTTTGGTGAATTAAAATAATCTAAAAACACTTAAAAACAGCATAGAACAAGCTAAAAGCCCACTAAAAACCTATATTTTTGAAAGTTATAAAAAACTCCGAATGTTGATGATTTTTATGGAAAGATGGAAGTGAATGAGCTTGAAATCAGTAGAGGGTGATATTGTGATGATTATAAGACTATAATAACACAAGAAACACAGAAAAACAGAGGTAAAAGAAGATCTAACCGGATGGAAATGAAGAACTCGAAGAACACGTGAAAAACCCAGCAGAAACCGTCAGATTCAGTTGAAATCCACCTTTCTGAGCTCTGATACCAATTGTAATAATGTAATCCCGTATAATATCAGCACCTTGATGTTCTTTATCAAATCCCAAGAAGATTCATGCTCAATAATTAGGAAATGATGAAGAAAAGACAATAAGAATGTTTGAGAGTAAATGCAAAGTGGCGGCTGTCAACCGTGTCTTTTACAAAACCCTAGGAGCCTATTTCTAGGCTCCTTTAATTAAGTATTACACAAAGTCACTTTTGGTCCCTTGACTATTACAAAGAAATAAACTACAATGAATTAAATACAAGACTAAATACTAAGATAATAATTATTACAAAACAACTCCCTATGATCGAAATAAAATATCTAACAATATTCAAAGTGAGTTTTTGTCTCATATGAAATTTAGACATTGAAAAGTTGTGTTTAATTAACGAAAACTAGTTTTTTTTTTCAATTTCGGATTTCAAGTTATAGTTTTCAGAAAAAAAAACTAGAGTTTCTATAAAAAGGTGAAAACTTGTTTAGATGATGAAGTTTTAGTTTTAAGAAAAATAAAATTGGTGATTATAAAATCAGAATAATAGCATATGTGATAGAAAAGTAAGAAAGAGAAATAGAGTATTATAAATAAAATATAGGGTATGTAATTATAAGTAACAAAGACAGTATGAAAGTTGTATTTTAAAAAGTGAAATGAAAATTTAAGAAATTGTTATTAAGTAAATTAGTTTTTTTTTTTTGAAAAGTGAGATGAAAATTTTGAAAATTTCAGTAACTAAACGCAACCTAAAAATTTTAATAAAAACTTAAATGAAGAAGTGTAACGAAAAAAGAGTATTTACAAAAAAAAATTTAAAAAAAACCTCGGTTCGGTTTGGTTTTTCAGTTTGTTTGACATCCAAACCGAAATTTTTGGTTTTTGAAAATCCAAAGTCCAAACGATTTGCTTTTTTGGTTTCGATTTTTTGATTTTTTTCGGTTTCAGGTTTGGTTTTTGGTTTTTTTTACATACCCCTAGAACATACATATAAGTCACGTTTAGAATTCTACAAACAACTTAGACCTACAAACAGAGCTCATATAAGTTTAGAAGATGACTAAATTTTATATTTTTAAATTTATGGAAGTCAACTATGAATAAAATATTATCTTTATGTTTATATATTAACTTCTATTTTCTATGCTAAACACATACCTTCTATTATATAATTTTATTTTTTATGTTAAAAACTTTTTAGAACTATGCATATTTAAGTTGGTAAAACAAAAGTAAAAAGAAAAAATATATATTAATATTAATAAAAGAAAAGAAAGAAAAAAAAAACCCTAAAAGTTAACTAACTAAAACTTAGTATAAGCTGGTCAAAAAGTTAAAAAAAAAAAAAAAAAAAAAAAAAAAAAAAAAAAAAAAAAAAAAAAAACCTAAACTAAGGCGTTTATCTAGACTTTCCCTTTGAGAAAACATCAATTGTTCTTTAGTTGACTTTTTGATTTTGAGGATTGTTGGGGTGTTTGTTTTAGTTTGGATGATTCGTAAGTTTAACCTATGGGTCCAGGCGTCCAGCATTGTGCGTACATTTTATTTGCGACATGTTTTCTAAATAGAATAAAGAGTTAATTACAAAAATGGTCACGTGGTTTGTCCTAAAATTTGGATTTGTTCCCTGAACTTTCAATTTTGCAGAAACGGTCCTTATTTTCATAGTTTGTTTGCAATTGGTCCCTCAACCTATAAACTTTTTTAATATGACCAAATTACCCTTATTTTGATGCAAACCATAGGGACCATTCCTATAATTACTTTTTTATTCTTAATTAAATAAATTATTTTTTAGTGTTATTTAAATCTAATAAACTATAAAAAAAAATAGAAAAAAATTATTTAATTATTTATGTTGGTTCATAAATGATTTAGATATTTTTAGCCTTAATTAATTTTAATTTACTATAATCAAAGTGTAAAACAATCAGAATTTATAATCGAAAAAAATCATTTATGTTTAGAAATTATTTTTTAAAGGTTTCATAAATAAAAAAAAATTTCTCTATATTTATTTATACTCGTTCATGCATTTATAATAAAAAAAATATTTATGTTGATCAAACCACAAAAACCATTTAAGTAATTGACTCTACTTTATTTTTAGTGTTAATTAACTTTAATAAATTATTTAAAAAAATTATTTATGAGCCAACAGTTTAATTAAAGTTAAAAATATTATAGAACTTCAATAAATAAAAATTTAACCGTTTAATTTGACCGAGTTAAAAAAAACTTCCAAATGGTCTAAGACAACTCAATTTTTTTTATTTAACGTATCAATTATTTTATCGTTTTTAATTACACCAAAAGCGATTTAAATTTTTAGGTGCATATAACATCTTTGAGATTCATGATTTTCAACTTTAATCATCGAACTTTGGTTTGTCAGACCATTACATAAAAATCGAGAAATATAAATAGGTTTGTAATCTTTTTTCGTCTTTCAATTTGACTTTTCATTTTAATCCGATTAAATCGACACCTTAAAAATTTAAACCATTTAGATTTATCACTTTACCATTATCACATTGCTTTGATACAAATGTAAACAGATTATAAAATAGAATCTTTGGCCGATTTTATTTAAGAAAAAAATAAAATATATTTGACCAACAAACATATTTTTATTATAAATTTATGAACCATCGCAAATAATTATAGAGTCAAATATTTTTATAATATTTTATATACGCAACCTCTAGAAAATAGTTTCGAAACATAAATGATTTTTTCGATTATAAATTTTGATTGGTTTACACTTTGATTATAGTATAGTAAAATTAATTAAGACTAAAAATATCTAAATCATTTATGAACCAACATAAATAATTAAATAATTTTATTCTTTTTTTATAGTTTATTAAATTTAAGTAACACTAAAAAATAATTTATTTAATTAAGAATAAAAAAGAGTAAAAAATTAATTGTAGAAATGGTCCCTATAGTTTGTATCAAAATTAGGGTAATTTGGTCATATTAGAAAAGTTAATAGGTTGAGGGACCAAAATTGCAATCAAACTATGAAAATAAGGACCGTTTCTGCAAAATTGAAAGTTCAGGGATCAAATCCAAATTCTAGGACAAACCACAGGGACCATTTTTGTAATTAACTCTAGAATAAATTAACCTAAATTGTTAGTTATCAAATTAAAACTTAAAATATTGTAATATTAAAACTTAAAATATTGTAGTATATTTAATTTGACAAATAAACGGTCATATAATAAATTTGACGAGTTATCAAGGGTTAAAAAGTCGTTTGAAACAACTACAAGGTGGAACCGTGGAAGGGAGTACCGAGACCGAAGCCATCGGCTCTGTGCAACGTTGGAAGAGGCCAGCAGGCACACCATCCCCGCCTCGTCGGCCCCAACAAAAATGGACCCCGCTCGGCTCCCCCACACCAACAGCCTTCCCCCTTTTTTTTTTGTTTTTGCTACCAAACGGTCATATGATCGTTCCCCAAATAAAAAAAATTAATATTTTCACTCTGAATAATTTACTTTCATACATTCACCTTCACACATTCCAAACTCTCTGATTTCTCTCTTTCAATCTATACAGTTTCACACATTTCATTCTCTTAAAATATGGATCGAAATACCGGCAAACAACCTGCTTACAGTCGACAACGCGGTAATACCAGTTCTCGAACAAACTCTCCATTCCGCACACCGCAAAATTATCCACCAAATTTTGCGGAATTTACCGCACCATATGTACCATATTTTTCCACCATATCAATCATTATCACCAATTCTACAAAATTCACAATTTCCACCAATTCCACAATTTTCTCAACACTTTCGGCCACAAAACCCCAAATTTTTCGTCCCAAGATTTTAACGAGGGTTTCAAACTTTTTTTAGGTTATCGGGATCAAGCATCCGTCGATGACGAGGATGGACTAGAAGTGATAACCGAAACTCAATCAGATGACGACGAGAAACACCTCGGTGACGTCAAGCGGAGCTATAAATCAACAAAAAATGGTCCAATGAAAGCAAAAATGTGGACCTCGCACGAAGAAAAGACATTGGCGGAAACCTGGATTGATGTTTCCGAGGATTTAACTACCGGAAAAATAAAAAAAAAAACGTTCAAAATTTTGGGGTTGAATCCTCGAAAATTTTGATAGTCGAATAGGTGGAACTACCCGCACTGTTCACCAATTAAATTCAAAGTGGAAAGATATGGACCGCAATTGCACAAAATTTGACGGCATGTTTAACAACAACATGATGAATCAGTGAAGCGGTCATAACGACTACGACGTTTTCACTACAACCCAAGAACAATACAAGGCACTCCACAAAAAAAAGTCGTTTCCACACCAATCGGCTTGGGAGATACTTCGACATCATCCAAAGTGGAACACCATCCCACAAATGGATGATTTTGTTCAACCGCAAATAAAGCGATCTAAAACTTCCGATTTTAACATGATCGGAACACCGTCTTCGGATGCGGCATTTTTAGGTGTTCACGATGAACAAGACGACGATGACGGCGATATTCAGGAACTTGAAAAACCACGCCGCAAGGGAAAAACCCAGCATCAACATCAAGCGACCCAGAGACGTACAAACAATTCGAAATGTTTTCAACTTCTCACGTCGACGATGTTTAAGATAAGAAACGTCACCGAAGACGACTTGAAGAAATAAAAGAAAAAAATGGAGTACGAAAAGAAAATAAAAGAAAACAAATATCAAGCGTACGTATCGTAACTGAATGAACAACAACAAGAACGACACACAGAGTTTTTCTTTCGGCCACACAACCATTTGCAAGGTGCCGCTTTGCAAATCGTATTACAACGCAAACAAAGAATATAGGAGCGTTGGGTATGACAATTGTAGTTTCGTAATTTTTTTAGTTTTTAGTTTCGTAATTTTTTTAGTTTTTAGTTTCGTAATTTTATTATGAAATAGTTTTAAATATTTATGAAATTAATTATTTTAATTTTAATTGTTTTGTAAATTAAAATGAATTTATTTTAAAAAAAATTTAAGAAAGATGTAAATGTTTAGAAATCTGAGTTTTTTTTTAAAGTTAGAAATGTGAGAAATGTGGAGAGAAAAAAGTTGATATGGCGCTGACGTGTACAGAATGATGGATTTGGGAAAGACCCTTCGCCCTAACAAGAGAAGTGTTAATTTATTAGATGAATGATCAAAATTGCTTGAAAACAACGACCAAAAGTGTAATAAAAAAAACTTCAAGGACCTTCATAATTTCAACCAAACTACAATCACAATTTATATAATTTACTTTAAAACTACGTCACGATATAGGTATCTACTTTTACTTTGATCCATTTTGGGTATTATTATTTTTTGGTCTTTTTTAGATGTTAATTTTTTTTTACAGTGGTTCCTTATAGACATTACACAAACATAAAAATTATCAAAAAAACACACTACTAAAAGTTTGATTACCCAAATTAACCAATACAGAAAGTTTAATCACTAAAATTAACTATTGTGAAAACTTTAATACCTAAAACAAACCAAACTTAAAAGTATGTTACCATGGGATGCGATTTGTAAACAACATTTTTTCTCAATGCACAACAATTTCAGTTAAATAGACTATTTTATCTTTCATATCACTATTATCGATTTTATATTTTACCCTTTTATACTAAGGATAAAATAGTCTATTTATATAACGTTGCCGTGTATGGAGAAAAACGATTGTGTGCAAATCATCTTCTATTTTATAACATTATCATATATACTATTTACAAATTTGGTTATGTTCACTGAACAGTGAATCTTACAGGCAGACAGCTCAAACAGACAGATTAACAGCTAACTTATTTTATTACTTTATATATATATAAGGAGAGTCTCTTTTAAAAACCTCAAAGATGGTGAGATTCTAGAAACCTATTAGAGCCCTTGGATCAAAAGAGTATTTTTGGAATAAAAAATATTATATTTCTCTCCCCACCTTTTTTTATTGTATGCATCTCTTTTTCATTTTCTCTCTCTTACTTTTTATTTATTTTCATTTTTAATTTCTTTCGTGAGAATTGATTTTAATAGTAAAAAAACGTTTTTTATAAAAAAAATATTTTTTGTCTATATAGAAAATTATTAAATTGCTAAAAAATTAACGTATTTTATATAGATATATTATGTGTCTATATAGAATGTTACATAATTCTATATCTTTTTATTTTTATTAACATTACTATTCAAAATCTATGTAGAATGTTATGTTTCTTATATATTTTTATTTTCCTTATACATTTTTATGTAAGTTAACATTACTACAATTCATTGTGTTTTTGGTATATTTTATATCGGTTGCATACCAAGTGTTTGATAAAATGTCTAAATCAAATCTTTTTTTTTGTGTCAATGTATTTTTGGTATATTTTATCATTTAATCTACGTAAAATATATGATACTTGACATTATACACGACATTCTACGTAGATTGCATGTCATTCTACGTAGATTGCAAGCTATTCTACGTAGATTGCATGACATTCTACGTAGATTGTACATAGAATATGTTCGTCGATACTCTGCATAGAATTTGACATATTCATTTTCCATGTTTTATAATGAAGATTATTTGTAAGATATTAGATTTATAATGATTGTAATAGTTATTAGATGTTTTACATGATAATCTACGTAGATTACATGTCATTCTACGTAGATTGCATGCCATTCTACGTAGATTGTAAATAGAATATGTTCGTCGATACTCTACATAGAATATGACAGATTCATTTTTCATGTTTTATAATGAAGATTTTTTGTAAGATATTAGATTTATCATGATTGTAATAGTTATTAGATGTTTTACATGATAATCAACGTAGATTATCATGTCATTCTACGTAGATTGCATGCCATTCTACGTAGATTGTACATAGAATATGTTCGTCGATACTCTACATAGAATATGATAGATTCATTCTCCATGTTTTATAATGAAGATTATTTATAAGATATTAGATTTAATGATTGTAATAGTTATTATATGTTTACATGATAATCTACGTAGATTACATGATAATCTACATAGAATATAATACAAGACTACTTGTAAAAAATTTCACACAATCTATGTAGAATGTTATATTTCTTATATATTTCATATATTTTTATGTTTCTTATACAGTTATATATCTTTTTATGTAGATTAACATTACTATTCAATGTGTTTTTGGTATATTTTATATCAGTTGCATACCAAGTGTTTGATAAAATGTCTAAATGAAATCTTTTTTTTTTGTTTCAATGTGTTTTTGGTATATTTTATCATGTAATCTACGTAGAATATATGATACTTGACATTTTACCCGACATTCGACGTAGATTGCATGACATTCTTCGTAGATTGCATGTCATTCTACGCAGATTACATTTCAATCTACGTAGATTGCATGACATTCTACATAGATTGTACATAAAATACGTTCGTCGATGTTTTACATAGAATATGATAGATTCATCGTAGATTGTACATAGATTGCATGACTATCTATTTGTAAAATATTAGATTTATAATGATTGTATTAGTTATTAGATGTTTTACATGATAATCTACATAGAATATAATACAAGACTACTTGTAAAAAAAAAAAACACACATAATCTATGTAGTTAGTTATATTTTTTTATGTATTTCATATGTTTTTATGTTTCTTATACATTTCTATATCTTTTTATGTAGATTAACATTACTATTGAATGTCTTTTTGGTACATTTTGTATCAGTTGCATACAAAGTGTTTGATAAAACGTCTAAATGAAATATTCTTTTTTTGTTTCAATGTGTTTTTGATATATTTTATCATGTAATCTACGTAGAATATACGATACTTGACATTCTACATGGCATTCTACGTAGATTGCACGACATTCTACGTAGATTGCACGACATTCTACGTAGATTGCATGTCATTCTACGTAGATTGGATGCCATTCTACGTAGATTGCATGACATTCTACGTAGATTGTACATAGAATATGTTCGTCGATGCTCTACATAGAATATGACAAATTCATTTTCCATGTTTTATAATGAAGATTATTTGTAATATATTAGATTTATAATGAATGTAATAGTTATTAGATGTTTTACATGATAATCTACATAGAATATAATACAAGACTACTTATAAAAAATCACACATAGTCTATGTAGAATGTTATGTTTCTTGTATATTTCATATGTTTTTATGTTTCTTATACATTTCTATATCTTTTTATGTATATTAACATTACTATTCGATGTCTTCTTGGTACACCAAGTGTTTGATAAAATATCTAAATGAAATCTTTTTTTTTTTGTTTCAATGTGTTTTTGACATATTTTATCATGTAATCTACGTAGAATATATGATACTTGACATTCTACACGACATTGTACGTAGATTGCATGTCATTCTACGTAGATTGCATGTCATTCTATATACGTAGATTGCATGACATTCTACGTAGATTGTACATTGAATATGTTCGTTAACATATTCTATATTAAAAAAATATTCTATATAAGCATTCTATATAGACGCATAATATTTTTATATAACATACGTTAATTTTTTAGCAATTAAATAATTTTCTATTTTGAATTTTTTTTTATAAAAAACGTTTTTTTTACTATATAAATCAATTCTCATGAAAGAAAAATAAAATGAAAATGAAAAAAAGTAAGAGAGAGAAAGAGAAAAAAACATATTTTTTTCTTCCAAAAATACCATTTTCACACATTTTCAACATTCATCACTTTCAAAGTTCTAAATAATTACAAAATTGTCATACAATATATCAACAATTGATTCTATTAATCCAAACGCTATAAAAGGTTCTTAAGTTCTTATAATATTTATGCTTCTTAATAGAACTCTTCCCTATATATATATATATATATATTTTATAGTCACTTTTGATATATTATATTTTACTAAAACTCAAATATATATCATTAAGATAACATTATTTTTATTTACATTCCGATAAAAAATTCTATTATCGTCAAAACTATTTTCACTAAACAAACAGGTACGCAACTAATTAACTATTTTATTTATATATGACATATAACTGTTTGTTTTTCTGTTATAACATTTGATATTGTATTTTATAGAAATTAGAATATATTTTTATGATCGCATATTTTTTATCTACATTTTTCTTACTCACATGATTATTGTTAATAATGTGAGACTCAATGCTTAAAAGTTAATTCCCTCTCACATTAAGTAGGAGGTGTGTGATTAACAATTGAGGGAGTGTGCATGTAGAAATACCCAAAAGTATTTAACTATATGATTTTCATTTAATATTTTAAAATTTTAAAATAAATTAGATGAGTTAATTGAGAGAGTTATATTAGGATAAACGGACGAGAAATTGAATTCTCGGAGAGCCGAGGGAGTGACACGTGACAATAGTTATTTTACTTTATTAATATAATATAGATATATAACAATTTTGTTTTTCTAAAATATATATATATATAGATATTATGATTTATAAATATTCAAATATATCATTATGATCAAATTACTTTTATTTACATTTCGACATAAAATTTATTAACGTCATAACTATTTTTATTAGACAGACATATAGATATGCACTTAACCTATTTTTCATTTTATATATGGTATATAATTGTTTTGTTTTTCAATTATAAACATTGATATTATATTTTATAAAAATTCAAAATTATTATTATGATCGCATCCTTGATCTTTATACTCCAATATAGAATTTTTTTCGTACGAACTTTTTTTAAAATTATATAATTTTTATTGTTGATTTAGATAGTGCTGTAACGCACAGATTAAACAATTTCGTTATCTTTTAAACGGTAACAATATCATGTGAAACGTAATTAAAATCAAGAGTAAATTACAGAAATGGTCCATGTGGTTTGCATAAAACTTTGGATACGGTCCCTGTGGTTTCAATTTTGTATAAACGGTCCTTATTTTCACTGTTTACTTGTGAAAATGGTCCCTCTGCCATTAACTTTAACAATCTAATGGTTAAATTTTTTATAATGACCATTTTACCCTTTTTATTGATAACATTTTGGTCACTCAAGTTTGTAGTTCATTTTAGTTTTGGTCTTTCAAATAATTTTTTTTTAAAACTTTATTATTATTATTATTATAATAACTATTATTATTATTATTATTATTATTATTATTATTATTATTATTATTATAACTTTTTACGTACTAATTTTTTTTTGTTTATTAAGTTTCCTATATTTTAATATATATTTTTTAATTTAGATTACATACTTATTTATTTCTTTTATGATAAACAATTGTACCAAATTAGATACCATTTCTTTTTTTAGTTTTTTCGAGTGAAAAAATACAAACATTTTATATTGTTGTCTTTCAAACCCAAAAATTTTAAACCTTAAACTTTTATATGTTTTTACAAACGAAAAAAAGTTACTAACCACTCATGATTTAATTTTTTTCATATTCTAAACGTAATTGTTTTTGCGAACGAAAAAACTACGAATAATTGTGATTTTCAGTTTTTCCAAACAAAAATAATCATTTTATTGTTCTAGTTTTTCGAACCAAACCATTACCTTTTATTTTTATTCTCCAAACGAAAAATTACAAACCATTACTTTTAAAAGTTTTTTCAAAAAAATGAAATAGTGTGTAACATTTTTGTTCGGAAAAACTAAAAAATGAAATGGTTTGTATTTTTTACGATTGGAAAAAGTTAAAAACGAATGTTTAAAATAACATAAAAATCGAACAAAAAAAAAAATACTATTATTATCATTATCATAATAATAATAATAATAATAATAATAGTATGTCTAAAACAATTGTTTAAAGATGATTGTTTGTCTGTCACATTCTTCATTAGATGAATCTGTTTTACATTTGCTTTGTTTAACACAATCGTAATTGGACTCAAATATTTGCGGACTCAAATATTTGCTATTTAATAATCAAAGGCCTTCAATCCTTCACCTTCACATGTGCAGTGCACCTTCCTTCAACAACAAACACACACACACACACACACACACACACTCTCTCTCTCTCTCTCTCTCTATCTCTCTCTCTCTCTCTCTCTCTCTCTCTCACACTCACAAAACGAAGGTGACTGTAGTTTCAAATGAGCTTATTGTACCATCTTCTGCAACCCCTTTTGACCGTAAAACCTACAAGCTTTCCTGCATCGATTAGCTAATACCACACTCACTGCTATATCCCTCTCATTCTTTACTTCTCATATCATGTATCTACCAACACAACTCAATCCATAATGACCATCAAACTCAAAACCTCCCTCTCCAAAACATTGACTCATTTCTACCCTTTTGCTGGAAGGTTGACCAAAGACCAAAACACCATTGACTGCACCGATCAAGGGGTTCCGTTTATGGTAGTCAAACCTTTTAGAGGTCATTACAAGTCCCATTATTGAAGATTTGAATCAACTTGTGATGTTAGGACCATCGTATGTTGAAGAACAAATGACCATTCAAATAACATAATTGTTTGTATTTATTTTCATTTTCCAAAACAAAAAATAAGAATAAGTGAATCTTTTGGTTCAAAAAAAAAAAAAAAAAAAAAAAAAAACCAAATTGGTTTTCGTAGCTTTTTACGTTTAAAAAATGAAAAAACTTAAAACATGAGTGATTAGTAACTTTTTTTCGTTCGTAAAAACAAATAAAAGTTTAAGGTTCAAAATTTTTGGGTTTGAAAGACAACAATGTAAAATGTTTGTATTTTTTCACTCGAAAAAACTAAAAAAAGAAATGGATTCTAATTTGATACAATTGTTTATTATAAAAGTAATAAATAAGTTTGCAATCTAAATTAAAAAAATATATTAAAATATAGGAATTTAGTTAACAAAAAAAAATTAGTACGTAAAAAGTTAAGTTAATAATAATAATAATAATAATAGTAATAATAGTTATTATAATAATAATAATAATAATAATAATAATAATAATAATAATAATAATAATAATAATAATAATAATAATAATAAAAGAGTTAAATAAAAAAATTTACTTGAGGGATCAAGACTAAAATGAACTACAAACTTGAAGGACCAAAATGTTATCAAAGAAAAGGGTAAAATGGTCATTATAAAATATTTAACCATTTGATTGTTAAAGTTAACGGCAGAGGGACCATTTTTGCAAGTAAACAGTAAAAATAAGGACCGTTTATGTAAAATTGAAACCACAGGGACCGTATCTAAAATTTTATGCAAACCACAAGGACTATTTTTGTAATTTACTCTAAAATCAAATTAAAAAAAGCTTTGTAGTAACTCAAAATTGCATGATGCTTATAAAAAGAGCATTTTTTTTTTCAGTTGTCGGTTATCAGAAAATGATAATGATCTTTTTTAAGTGCTACAATTCGTATAACTCGACTAAAGTTGTAACTTCATTTTCGCACAACTAGTGAGACGATCTTGATATATATATATATATATATATAAAAAGTCAACATCGTTTTGATGGCAATACGAAAGATATTGTTCACAAAAAAGAGAACTTAGACGATTTTAATTTGTTTTTCGACTGCAAAAGGATTGGCATTCGAGGCGTATTTTATGTATGCATTAGTTGATTGACCCACGTATAATAAAAAGTAGGGTTAAATCCTTACAAATGCAACATATTTTTCTCAATTTTTACCTAAATGACTAATTGACCTTTTTATTTGACCGGATGATACTGATACTCTAAATAACTTGTCGATATGGTACGTGTAACCAACAACTATGATGATATAATAGTTTTTGTTGATTCAAATGACAACGTGACACGTTTTTAATAACATGGCGCTTACGTGAATTTTGATCTACATAAATAATTTAGAATATCCACATATAAGTATATAGATCCTTTTAATATTTCTAAAAACACAAATATAAGATCTTTATCGGTGAAATCGGTAACCGGTAATCAAAAATATCATCTCAACAATAAATTTTATATACAAGTACCACTGTAATAAAAAAATAACCTGATTAGTCATTTGAGTAATTTCATTAAAGTAACATACATTTGTATGACTTTAACCCTAAAAATGTATTTAATAAAAAATTAGAATACATAAATGTTAATATTTTAAAAAACATATATAAAACAATATTGTTATTTGTTATAATTATTAAAATTTTTTTGTTTTATAGTACATCAATTTGGTAATTAAACTTTTTGTATTGGTCAAATTTGTTAAATAAAATTGCTATAATGTATCATTTTGGTTTTTTTTTTGTGTGTGTGTAATATCTAAAATGGATCACTATTAAGAGTTTAATAACTAAAACAATAAGAGAACTACATCACATAAAATAAAGCCGGACAGAAAGTACGTAGCTATTTAATAACATTATTTTTTTGTGTTCAAATAAAGCAAAGTGTTAATTGCTATAACAGTAATCAACTTTACATTTTTTATTGTTTTAAGTAACTTTAAGTCTTTTAATGTTATAAAAAAGGTACATACATTTTTTAATCATTTAAGGTAACCAACTTTTTATATTTTTATCGTTTAAGATAATTAGTGACGGATCCAAAAAATCAATTTATAGGGTCAATTTTTAACAATGCTACGAAAGTACGAGTGTTTGTAGCACTTTCAAGATTTTTTAGACCTCAAAAATTTGGGTCGGTTCATCTCGATTAAATAATAAAACAAATAAGTAGAAGTTACAATGTCATCAATGGTTAGGACCCAAAAGAAATTAGGTTTCACGGGTGTCCTCTATGAGTTATCATATTTTGGTTGACATGGTTCTCTAATCCACATAAGCATGGTAACCGGTTGGTGTCACTTTCCAGTCACCCAACTACCTAATTGAAACATTTTTAAAATTTTAACTACCAAATGTGCACAAGAGTACACTACATAAATGTATGAAAAACTTAAAAGTACATAGCTATTTGACATCATTTTTCCTATTCCAAAATAAATAACTTAGACATTATATAAAATTAAAGTAAAAGACATAAGAGAAAGGAGGAAAAATTCAGAGTTAGAACATTGAAAATCATGCAGGTCAAACAATTGTCGATTATGTTATAATCTAACAGAATTCAGATATCAAGAAATCAACAACACTTGTAAATTTTGACATATATGTGTTTTCCACCCACATTCTCTCCTCTAGCAACACACCGATTCATCCATTTTATAGATACAAATTTAGAGACAAAAGTTACTACACACATCACTCACATCTATTATTTGCATTTGCTTCTCAACTTGGTAAAAGACCAAGTAAAACTATATATCCATATTTTATAACACTCCCCCTTGGATGAAAATTTTAGTAAGAGTTCAATCACGAAATGCTACCTCATTAAAAACTTTGCTAAAGAAAAACCCAGTGGGAAAAAACTTTAGTCAAGGGAAAAAGAGTACAATGATTGGTTGACTCCCCCTCATATTGTCACCTGAAAGTCATCACATGTTTTGTACATGTCGCATTCCAATGTTGTGAACGTGTTTTCTGAAAATCGCTTTGGGAAGAGCTTTCGTGTTTAGATCAGCTGAGTTATTGTTAGATTGAACGTACTTCATTTCAATTTCATTGTCCTTTATAAGATCTTGTGTATAGGAGAAAAATCTTGGAGGGATATGTTTGGTCCTGTCACTTTTGATATACCCTTCTTTCATTTGTGACACGCAAGCTGCATTGTCTTCATAAATCAATGTAGGACTTTTGCCTTTCTCAAGTCCACAAGAAGACAAGATGAGTTGTGTCATTGATCTCACCCATACACACTCTCTGCTGGCTTCATGTAGTGCAATAACTTCAGCATGAATTGAGGATGTTGTAACAAGTGTTTGCTTCTGAGAACTCCAGGATATTGCAGTGCCTCCATTCAAAAATATGTATCCTGTTTGAGATCTTGCTTTATGGGGATCAGAAAAATAATCTGCATCTACATAACCAATCAAACCTTCTTTTGTATTGTTTCAACAGTTCCTCGAAGGTATCGTAAAATGTGTTTGATTCCCATCCAATGTCGTTTGGTGGGGGCTGAACTAAATCTAGCCAACAAATTTAATGCAAAAGAAATGTCAGGTCTTGTACAGTTAGTAAGATACATCAGGGCTCCAATTGCACTAAGATATGACACTTCTGGACCGAGTAAATCTTCATTTTCTTCTTGAGGACGAAATGGGTCTTTGTCAATATTAAGTGATCTAACTACCATTGGCGTGCTTAAAGGTTTTGTTTTATCCATATTGAAACGTTTTAAGACCTTCTCCGTATAATTTGATTTATGCACAAGTATGCCATTATGCATGTGCTCTATTTGTAAACCAAGACAATATTTGGTTCTACCAAGGTCTTTCATTTCAAATTCCTTCTTTAGTAGCACAATGACTTCATTTATCTCATTTATTGTGTCGATGATATTTAGATCATCAACATAGACAGTTATAATAACATATCCATCATTTGTCTTCTTTATAAACACGCATGGACAAATTTGATTATTTGTATATCATTTACATATCAAATAATCACTAAAACGCTTATACCACATGCGTCCAAATTGTTTCAACCCATATAAAGATCTTTGTAATTTGATTGAATACATTTCTTTGGGTTTATTGCTTAATGCTTCAGGCATTTTAAATCCTTCAGGGGTTTTCATATAAATATCACTATCTAGTGATCCATATATATAAACTGTAACAACATCCATTAGACGCATTTCTAAATTTATAGAAACTGCAAGACTGATTAAATATATAAACGTTATTGCATCCATAACAGGAGAGTACGTTTGATCATAATCTATTCCAGGCTGCTGAGAAAAACCTTGAGCCACAAGTCTAGCTTTGTATCTTATAATCTCATTTTTCTCATTTCTCTTTTGTATGAATACCCATTTGTATCCTACAGGTTTAACGGCTTCAGGCGTGAGGATAATGGATCCAAAAACCTTTCGTTTGTTTAAAGAATCTAATTCAGCTTGCATAGCTTCTTTCCATTTATCCCAATCATGTCTATTTTGACATTCAATAACAGACTTTGGTTCTCGATCTTCACTTCCATTAATAATATCATATGCAACAGCAAAAGAAAACCTTTTATCAATATCTTTCATTTCAGATCTGTTCCATACAATATTTGTATGGACATAACTGATTGCAATCTCTGTATTAGTATCATCAATTTCTCCTTCTTTGGATATATTATTATTTTGTGTTTCTCCTGGAACACCTTTCTCATTATCAATTGTATTTTCAGAGCTCTTTCTTTTTCTAGGATTCTTATCCATGGAACCAAACGGTCTTCCACGCTTCAGGCGTGCCTTTGATTCTTGAGTGACTTTGTCATCAATTTTCTCGCTTGGAATTTCAATTCGAGCAGGTGCATTAGCTGCTGGCACATATGATTTCTCTTTTAGAATCAGTAAATGCATCAGGCAGTTGATTTGCAATTTCTTGTAAATGCAATATATTCTTAACTTCTAGTTCACATTGTTTTGTCCGAGGATCAAGATGAATCAATGATGGTTCGCACCATGAAAAATATTTTTCTTTGTTTTTCTTTTCTCCCCCTAATACTGGGAAAATTGTCTCATTAAAGTGGCAATCAGCAAAACGTGTTGTGAAAACATCACCAGTTAGTGGTTCAAGATATCTTATAATAGAATGTGTTTCATACCCAACATATACACCCAATCTTCTTTGAGGACCCATTTTTTTACGCTGTGGTGGTGCAATAGGAACATATAATGCACACCCAAAAATTCGAAGATGTGAAATGTTTGGCTCTTGACCAAAAGCAAGTTGTAGAGGAGGAAATTTATGATATGCACTTGGTCTTACACGAGTCAGTGATGCAGCATGTAAAATTGCATGCCCCCAAACAGAAATAGGGAGTTTTGTTTTCATTATTAATGGTCTAGCTATTAGCTGAAGACGTTTAATTAATGATTCAGCTAAACCATTTTGTGTATGAACATGAGCAACTGGATGTTCAATACTAATTCCAACAGACATGCAATAGTCATTAAAAGCTTGAGACGTAAATTCACCAGCATCATCAAGTCTCACCCTTTTAATGGTATAATCAGGGAAATGTGCTCTTAACTTAATGATCTGAGCCAGAAATTTTGCAAATGCCACATTGCGAGTTGATAATAAACAAACGTGAGACCATCAGCTTGATGCATCTATTAAGACCATAAAGTATCTGAAAGGTCCACATGGTGGATTAATTGGTCCACATATATCACTTTGAATTCTTTCAAGAAAAATAGGATTTTCCTTTTCAATTTTAGTTGGTGAATGTTTCACAATAAGTTTTCCAAGAGAACAAGATGTACATGGTGCCAATTTACCTTTTTGAGGAATCTTCTGGCCTTTCAATGGATGTCAATTGGTACTTGCAATCATCCTTTGCATCATGGTTGTTCTTGGATGACCTAATCTGTCATGCCACAAGCTCAATATTCCAGGGTTACAATATTTTTCTTTTACTACCATGTTGGATTCACCTATACTTATATAAGTATAATGTAAACCAGAATTGAGTGTTGGTAGTTTTTCCGGTACATGGTTTTTATCAGTTATATGCATAAATTTCTTATTCTCTATTGTCACAGTCTGAGTATTGTATCCATTACGATATATCTCATTGAAACTCAACAAATTTCTTTTAGACTTTGGTGAAAATATAGCATTATCTATTAAAAACTTTGTACCATTTGGTAATATAAAATGAGCATTTCCAGTTATTTCAATTAGATCTGCAGGACCTGAAATGGTATGTATGGTTGCTCTAGTTGGCTTTAATTCAGAAAAATATTTCTTCGCTTTAAGAATTGTGTGTGTGACACCACTGTCTGGTATACAGATATCTCCAAAGTTTGCTTCATGTAGTTCTTTGATGAAGTTCATTTTAAACTTCTAAAAATAAATAAGAAAAATAATAAATTAATGATTATGTAAAAAAAAAAATTGTTAAGTAGAAATATGTTATATTATTACAAGATTAGGAAGTGCATTACATGATAAGAAGAAATAAAACATAACTAGATTAATGTAAACATAGTCACACTATTATATATCTATATCATCAAAGAAATCTGAAGCATTTAGTTCAGGAACCGAATCATTAGGGAGATCATTTAATTTATTTCTTTCTCTTTTCCTTTAAGAGAATCTTAATACAGCTGAGCTGTTCGACAAGTTCTTGACCGGTGGCCTATCATTTCGAATCTGAAGCAAGGATCTTCAGGACCCTGAGAAATATTAGCTTTTGCTTCATTGTTCTTGGGTTTTCCATGTGATTGAGATTTATTATCTCGTGGAGCATTGTTATAACCACGTCCATGGCCCCGAGAATGACCTTTTCCATATTTATAGTTGTAACCATAGCCATGATTATTCCTATAATTATGGTTTTTATTATAGCCACGACCACGACCTCGTCTACGGCCAAATCCTCGCCCTCGTCCTTGTCCACGTGTATATCTTTAGGATCACTTTTATTCGCAGCATTTGCTTCAGGAAATGCTACTGATCCTGTAGGACGAGATTTATGATTTTTCATCAGAAGCTCATTATTTTGTTCAGCAACAAGGAGGATTGAGTTGAGTTCATAATATCTTATAAATTTCTGCATGCGATATTGTTGTTGCAGAGTAATGTTTGACGCATGAAACGTGGAGTAAGTTTTCTCCAACATGTCTGCATCAGTAACAATTTGTCCACAAAATCTTAACTGTGAACATATCCTGAACAAAGCTGAGGTATACTCATTTACATTTTTAAAGTCTTGGAACCTCAAATTTCTCCACTCATCTCTGGCAGCTGGAAGTAAAACTTCCATTTGATGATCAAACCTTTCTTTCAAATCTTTCCATAGAATGCTTGGATCATTTGTGTTCATATATTCAAAATTTAGCATATCATCAATATGCTTGCGTAGAAACACATTTGATTTTGCATTTTCTTGTGAGGAAAAATTATTGTTCTCACTTATAGTTTCCAAGATTCCCATGGATTCAAGATGCATTTTTACATCAATTGTCCATGACATGTAGTTCTTTCCGTTAACGTCTAGTGCAGCAAATTCAAGCTTTATAAGGTTTGTCATTTTATAACTATCAACAAAATTTTAACCAACATAAAATTAGCATTAATTTATTTCAATAAGAATCGCAACACATAACAATGGGAGAATCGTAAATGAAAACAAAACCAGAAAAGGATACATCTCATCGAATGGAAGTTGTTACAAAGAATAGAAAAGTATTAAAAGTAATACAATAAGAAAAATTAAAAACGAGAGAGGTATTTTCATTCTTCAGTCAGTTAAGAAATCTTTCAGAAAAGAAGAAGAATGATTTTGTGGAATAATGAGTTTTAGTTATTTGGGTATTTATAGGAAAAAACGACGGTCGAACGGTCGAAATTATAACCGTTGTAAACGGTTATTTGACCGTTTGAAAGTTTTATAAAAAATAAGATAATTATAAGATTAATCTTGTTTAATGTAAACTAATAACTAAAGTAAGAAAAAAAAATATAAATTTACCATAAGAATAAAAGCTTGGATCAATAATCATAGTTATTTATAAATAAATGTTAGTGTGCATAAATAAATGTTAGTAACATTAATAATACTAGTAAGCATAAATAAATGTACGCATTAGATTGTATAAATAAAAGTTAGTATACATAAATAAATGTTAGTAGACATAAGTAAAATGTTAGTAACATTAATTAAATGTTAGTATAAGTATGAGATTAGTAAACATAATTAAAAATGTTACTACAATAAATAAATGTTAGTATACATAAGTAAATGTTAGTCGTCCATAATTGTCCATAAGATTTTTTTGTGTCAATTATTATATTAATAATCTGTTGATTATATTTTATAATTTCAATATCCATACCTCGTTCGATTCTTGATTTAATTGCAGAGCTCTTCGTGCTGATAACATGTTATAATCTAACAAAATTCAGATATCAAGAAATCAACAACACTTGCAAATTTTGACATATATGTGTTTTCCACCCACATTCTCTCCTCTAGCAACACACCGATTCATCCATTTTATAGATACAAATTTAGAGACAAAAGTTACTATACACATCACTCACATCTACTATTTGCATTTGCTTCTCAGCTTAGTAAAAGACCAAGTAAAATTATATATCCATATTTTATAACAGATTATACATTTAACACAGTTTAAACAATTTATTGGGGTCATTTAACCCACACTCGATTAGGGTGGATACACCCTAAAGGTGATAAAACATTCATTTTATTACTTTAGATCTATACGACTATTTGTCTTATTCTTTAATTTCTTCTCATTTGTGTTTTATTATTTGAACAAGTCCCTTACATGGGTTTATTCAAAATTATCTTCTTAAAAATGCGTATTATACTTTTAATAAGAGAAGATTAAAATAATTACTTTTTATTTATTATATTATACTTATAGTTAAATAATAATATTAAAAATAATAAAGTTAAGTTAAGACATGAAATTTGTTTTACATATATTATTTTAATACATTTTTTTTAGACTTTGTATGGAGTCACAAAGTGGATTAAAAAGGTATTGACAAGGGGTGGATTTTTACATATACATATATTATAACTTTATAAGTATGAAGTTATTATTACTTTCATTGAGCTCCTTAACCCATCTCATGATTCATTCATCATTATAGATGTTTTGTTTATAAAATTTAAGCAAGTTTGGATAGGTAAATATGATTTTAATTAGGGGTGTAAATGAGCCGAGCTACTCGTGAGCTACTCGAGCTCGACTCGTTAAAAGCTCGAGTTAAACGAGCTCGAGCCGAGTTCGAGCCTCAATTCGAGCTCATTTAAAAAAGAGCTCGAGCTCGAGCTTCACATATCAAGCTCGCGAGCCTAAACGAGCCTATATAAATATATATATTTGTTAAATAAATTAAAATAAAAGATTATATATATAATATATAAAAGATTATATAAATATTAATTATAAAATTAAAATATATAATAAACGAGTCGAGCCCGAGCTTGGAAAACTATTCACGAGCCGAGCTCGAGCTTTACTTACAGAGCTCGACACGAGCCGAGGTTGAGCTTAAACGGGCTCGGACTCGGTTCGTTTACACCCCTAATTTTAATCATAATTTGGACAATCATTGATGAACTTTTATTTAATATATATTAGTAATGCTTTGATATGTTTTGAATGAACTATCCCAATAATTTATACAATATGAAATTAATTACAAGGAATCAAATTTTATCACCATTACTTTTTAATAAAATAAAATAAATAAAATGTTTCTAAAACTTTTGGGGTAATCTCAATGTGCGGTTAAAATAGAAAATACTTCAAACTGTTATATTTTAACAGAATTCTTATATCAAGAAATCTTCAACACTTGCAAGTTTTGACATATATGTGATTTCTACTCTCATTCACTTCTCTAGCAAAACACCAATTCATCCCTTTTATAGATACAAAGTTAGAGACAAAAATTACTATACACATCACTCACATCTACTATTTGCATTTGCTTCTCAACTTGGTAAAAGACCAAGTAAAATTATGCATCCATATTTTGTCATTTTATAACACTCCCCCTTGGATGATAATTTTAGTAAGAGTTCAACCACGAAATGCTGCCTCATTAAAAACCTTGCTAAAGAAAAACCCAGTGGGAAAAAAACTTTAGTTAAGGGAAAAAGAGTACAGCGATTGGTTGACTCCCCCTCATATTGTCATCTGAAAGTCATCACATGTTTTGTACATGTCGCATTCCAATGTTGTGAACGTGTTTTCTGAAAATCGCTTTGGGAAGAGCCTTCGTGAAAAGATCAGCTGAGTTATTGCTAGATTGAACGTATTTCATTTCAATTTTATTGTCCTTTATAAGATCTTGTGTATAGGAGAAAAATCTTGGAGGGATATGTTTGGTCCTGTCACTTTTGATATACCCTTCTTTCATTTGTGACACGCAAGCTGCATTGTCTTCATAAATCAATGTAGGACTTTTGCCTTTCTCAAGTCCACAAGAAGACAAGATGAGTTGTGTCATTGATCTTAGCCATACACATTCTCTGCTGGCTTCATGTAGTGCAATAACTTCAACATGATTTGAGGATGTTGTAACAAGTGCTTGCTTCTGAGAACGCCAAGATATTGCAGTGCCTCCATTCAAAAATACGTATCCTGTTTGAGATCTTGCTTTGTGGGGATCAGACAAATAACATGCATCTGCATAACCAAATAAACCTTCTTTGGAATTGTTAGAATAAAATAGTCCCAGATCAGTAGTTCCTCGAAGGTATCGAAAAATATGTTTGACTCCCGTCCAGTGTCGTTGTGTAGGAGCTGAACTAAATCTTGCTAAAAGATTTACTGCAAAAGAAATGTCAGGTCTTGTACAGTTAGTAAGACACATTAAAGCTCCAATTGCACTAAGATATGATACTTCTGGACCAAACATATCCTCATTTTCTTCACAAGGATGATATGGATTTTATTCAACGTTTAAGCGATCTAACCACCATAGGTGTGCTTAAAGAATTCGCTTTGTCAATATTGAAACATTTTAAGACCTTTTGAGTATAATTTGATTGATGCACAATTATACCATTATGTATATGTTCAATTTGTAAACCAAGACAATATTTGGTTTTCCAAGGTCTTTCATTTCGAATTCTTTCTTTTGAAAACACAATTACTTCTTCAATTTCCTTTAGTTGTGTTTAGATCATCAACGTAGATTATTTCTAAAGATCTTTGAATACATTTCTTTGAGTTTTACTTTTAATGCTTCTGGCATTTTTAAATAAATCCTTCGAGGATTTTCATAAAATTGTATAGGTCAAGTTAGTCTTATAAATAGACCATAACTATATTCATGACATATTGTATAATTATGTAACATACTTCTGTCCTTTAGCAATGTAATCATAATACATGCTTATTGCATTGTAACTATGAGCTCATAGGATAAATCTCGAGACATGTTTCAAAAATTTTATATCCTTCAAGGAATCTCTGTATAAGTAGGACTTTTAGAATAAAATAATTTTAATAGACGCATATCAAATCTATCTTTTATTGATAGATTAATATATCTGTTATAACTGTATCCACCATAGGAGAATATTTCCTTAAGTATTTGTGTGCATTATATATGCACTAAATTAATCTCTATATATTTGTACAACTTTATGTGTACAGACTACTTTATGATATGTGTAAAAGTAGTAGAAATAGAAAGAAAATTTCATATTATTCGCACCATCATGGATACATCAATATATGTTATTTATACTACAAGTGAAGACCAAGTATAGTATGTTGGATATGTGTGGTCAAATCACTCAAATCATCTATACTATTTGCTTTACGTATAGATTTGGAGAATGTGGACTTTTATGAAATTTTCATCCACAACTTTATGTGTACATTCTACACATCTAGTAGTCTCCTTTTCTCTAAGAGAACATGTCTGCGGACTATTATTCATAATCATCGTTTTTAAATATAGCGCTAATAGATAAATATCATCGACGTCGATTTTATTTTGATCCCATATAGTTTTAGACATGATATAATTTTATCGAGATCTCCTTATTTTCATTCAGGCGCCTGAGGTTCTTCTAGAACCATCATGTCTAATTTTTTTTAGAATACTAATCTTTGGAATCGACTGCCTATCATGCTTCATGCATGTCTTAGGCTCATTAATCAATAATAATTTTCATTTCTGAAAATATCAATATTTACTGAAGCATTAATAACCAACATATGTGACTTGGTTACTTTCTTTAAATCAGTAAATGTATCTCGCAACAGATTTGCCAAAAATATCCAGTAGTTTTTATTACGAGGATCAATATGAGATAATGATAATTCATTACAGCTTATAAATTTGTTTATTTTCTCCCCCTGATGTTGGAAAAATTGCCCTTTTAAAATGGCAACTAGCACAATGTGCCATAATGACATCAACTGTTAGTGATTCATTTTATTTTATAATAAAGGGGATTTCATACCCAACATAATTTCCCAACATTCTCTTGAGTACCCATCTTTATGCGGTTTGGTGGAGCAATTTATAATATTTACTATTTAATAAAAAAAATAGATGTGATATATTTGATTTTTGACCAAATATCATTTTGTATGGGGAGAAAGTATGATAACTTGTTGGCTTAATGCGAATTAGTAATAAAATATCACAAATAAATATTAGAACCTTTTTATTCTATTTGGCGTACGAGATACGCTTAAGTTTATTCAAGCTAGTAGTATATAAGAAAGCTCGGCGTGAAAGAAATCAATACAACAAACCATCTAAACACATACACACATCCATGGAGCCAGGAAAACAACAAGAACAACGTTGAGAAGAGATCGACCTAAATCTTTCTATCGAGTCTTTAAATAATCGAGAGGAAAGAAGGCAGAAAAGACGACTAGATCAGCCGGATCTTAGAGAACTCATAATGGTACCACGACAGGAATGCACTTATGTTAGAAGTAATGATCGATTGGGGTTCTATCTGGACGATATTCATACCCATATGTTATATATTGATAGATTTATACGATGACAGTCTTTTCTTATAAGGACTGTAACCCATAGCTGGGGATTCGCGGTCCCTCCTCCACCACCTATGCCGCCATATCGTTATTGGATAGAAAGGAATGCAGTGCTAATGCAACCTCCTCAACCACCACAGCCTCAGGAGCCAGTGGAGTCCCAACAACCAGAAGTTAATTCTGCTCCCTCTCGAGATGTTTTTTTTGAAAAGGGTCAGTCATCTAAAACTGACAAATAATTTTCATTTGTGAGTTTTATTGTTTTATGTGTTGTGGTTATTAATACTATGTTGTGGTTATTAATGTTATCTTATTATTGAGTTTATATTATTATTTTACGAGGCTGAACGGGTCATCGGGGAGATCTGTAAAATTTGCTTCTTTCTCTTTCTCTTTCCCTTTAATATCTATATATATAAACCATATTTGTAGTTATGGTTAATAATTTTATTGAGAGCAAAATAACATGTAAAATCATTATATCAAGCTTTTAAATAATCTTCTGGTTATTCAATGATTACCCATATAAATTATTATTAGCATTTAACCGGGATGGTTCAACTGATCATGCTAAACTATAAAGTTATCATGGTACATAAACTTATGGTTTATGGATACGTATAGTTTGATTTGTTGGTAAATGTTTCATAAAGTTTTCTCAAAATAATAAGATATATACATAGAAACATTTTACCTTTTGAGGAATCTTCTGGTTGTTCGATGAATGTCTTATGTGTACATTCAATATCCTTTTGCATCATTGTTGTTACTGGATGGTCTAATCTGTTATGTCATAAACTCAATGTTCCAATATCATAATATTTCCTTTTGATTACCATGTGTGATTCAGTCACATTCATATATGTATAATATAAACAGAACCAAATGTTCGTAGATTTTCAAGTATATGTTTTACATTCATGATACACATAAAATTCTTATTCTCTATTACCATAGTTTGAGTTTTATACCAATTTTGGGGCATATCGTTAAAACTCAACATATTTCTTTGCTTTATAATATGTATGTGTAGCATCGCTATCTGGAAAACAGTTTTTTTTTTCATAATTTTCTTGATTCGATTCTTCGTTGAAATTTATTTTAGACTTTTCAAATAATGAGTGTATTAATAAAATACATTTATATAATAGAGAAAAATGTATTTCTTGATTCAAATGAATGAAATGTAACAACGAAGGAAAAACATATATTTAAGATGATTAAATTTTTTTTTAAAACATCAGGTAAAGAAATCTGAAGTATTTAGTTTAATTTATCAGAAAGATCAGTAAAGTTGACTTCCTTTATTTTTTTTAAGAGAATCCTGATACAGCTTAGAGAAATGAGGCGATGTGCGACAAGTTCTTGGCCAATGTCCAATCATTCTATATCTAAAACAAAGATCTTCAGGATCCTGGGAAGAACTAGCTTTACCTTCGTGGTACTGGAAAATTTTACATAGCGATTAAATCTATAGTATCATAAATTAGCTTTCTGTTAAGCAATTTTGTTTAATGTATCGATGTCCAAAAATCTATGTTTCTAGATACGATTATTTGTTTCATGAGCAATTTTCGCCTTTTGTCACATGTACATGTACATGCAATAAGCTTTTTAGAGATTTTTTCCCTTTTAAGGCTATATTTCTCTATGTCTTTCTTTATATCGACAATTCTTTTGTTGGTATCTCTAGCTGCTTTAGTGAGTGCTATGATGAATTTCATTTTTCTGAAATCAAGATTCAAAAAAATCAGAGATATAAAGAAATTTTACGTAATATTAGCTTTCCAATCCCTAAAGAGGGTCTACCCAACCATTTACGTCTAATGCAGCAAATAGTATCTTTTCAATATTTGCCATTGAGACTATCAAAAAGAATTTTTAAAACAACATAAAATCAATACTAATTTATTTCAATAAGAACTGCAATACAATAAAATGAGAGAATAAATGAAAACATAATCAGAAAAGGATACATCTCATCCCATGGTAGTTGGAACAAACAATAGAAGAGTGCCAAAATCAATACACTGATAAAAATTAAAAACGGGCTTAGCATCTTCATCCGCCTTTAACTAAGTAAAAAATTTTTTTTTTTAAGGAAGGTAGAAGAATGTGGTTTGTGAAATAATGAGGTCTAGTATCGGATATTTATAGGAAAAATTCGACCATTAAACGGTCGAAAATATAACCGTTCAACGGTTATAAATCCGTTGTGGATTTTATAAAAATGATTTGGAGGATAATGTCTCTTTAATATAAAAATGATGATTAAAAATGTAATTTAAGAAAAATGTTATTGACATAAAGGATGTGTATAAATAAGTTTAATGACGGATTAAATATAAGATATGTAAAAGAATCAATAATCATAATTGTTAGTATTCATAAATTAAATAAATGTCAGATTGTTAGATTGCGTAAATAAATGTTAGTAAACAGAAAATAAATGTTAGATTGCATAAATAAATGTTAGTTGCGGAAAGTAAATGTTAGTAACAATAAATAGATGTTAGTTAACATAAATAAGTAGGAGGCTTAGCCTTCCATAAATGTTAGTAATAAGAATAAGAATAAGAATAAATGTTAGTATATATAAATAAAAGTTTAGTAAACGTTAGTAGTCCTTGTATACAATATGTAGTCATTTAGTTGTTACTTATGGTCTTTAACCATATATTTTGTTTTCAGTTTATTTCATACCTTGAGTGAAGGGTGATTCTTGATTTGGTTGAGATATTGAGCTCCTCGTGCTGATAACGTGTTATAATTTAACAGAATTTTTATATCAAGAAATCTTCAACACTTGCAAGTTTTGACATATATGTGATTTCTACTCTCATTCACTTCTCTAGCAAAACACCAATTCATCCCTTTTATAGATACAAAGTTAGAGACAAAAACTACTATACACATCACTCAGATCTACTATTTGCATTTGCTTCTCAACTTGGTAAAAGACCAAGTAAAATTATGCATCCATATTTTGTCATTTTATAACACAAACCATTTAATAGGATTTTCTTTTTTGTGTTTTCACTGAAGTTAAAATAGGAAGTAATTAATTTTTTATTTTTAGTTATATTATTAATTTTTTTTTAGGGAAAACGAGATCTCGATGAGTTAAGAAATCGACATGTGATGTTAGATGTTTTCGTTAATCATAATATACATATTTGCAAATTAAATTATAAGGTTAATATTGAAAAAAATTAAGATTATCTATCAATGATCGATCGATTAAGTCCTAAAATTTTTTTTTTCAACAGTTTAAATCTCTAAACAATTTTTGTCTTATTCAAAAGGATATAATTTTAACCTACAACCGGATGATCCAGTCAAAAACAAAACTTTGGAGTAAAAAGTAGTACCTTCTCTCTCACTAGTTACTAGCACCGGCAACAAACTAAACCCCCACACCCATTGTCTTATCTAGGCTCTCACCTCACCCATGGATCCCCCTTCTCTAATCATGACCTTGATAGTGATTTACTTCCCTCGTCGTCTTTTATGTGTGGGTTCTTCTTAATAATTTTCTTTCTAGATATCTATTTCAACCAGATCAAGAAGACCCAAACATGTGTTGACTCTGACGATGACTCCCTCCTACAGTAATATTCCACTCCAGATTCCAGTTTCAACCATATCAAGAAGACCTAAAGACATGATGACTCCGATGATGACTCACCTTCTAGATTTCCGCTTCGACCATATCGAGAAGGCAACATCCTGTTTTGATGCTTGTTTCAAAAACCTTAATCAAAGCTGAGCACATCTCGTTTCCATTTCTATTTTGAAGACCCTAATCGGAAGGTAACCAAATTTGTATCGATCACTGTCACGAGAAGACCTGAACCATCGACATCTTGTGCCGACATCTTGTTTTGATAACTATTTCAAGAAGACCAGACACATCGTCGATATGGGTGAAAGCATAAAACATTTATGAATACTATGTTAATCGATGGGAACTGATTTTAGGTCTTCATTTACTCTTAGAGGTAATCATAATTTTGGTTTTGAGTGAGATCAATGACTTTTTGAATTTCAAATATTTGGATTTAGATAGATCTGTAATTGGAGTTGGATTTCAGTGATTTATGTTTACACTTTCAGTTTTTAGTATTTTGGACTTAGTTAACATTAACTTAGACACACAAATCAAATGCAAACTTGAGATTGGATTTTATTATTTCAGACAAATGTGATATATGCATTTATGCCACAACTTGTGCTAACCGGATCACTTAAACATGGTGATTGTGTGTTAAGTAGGTCGCATAATGTGTATCTGTCGGTTGTTCACCATGTAGTATCAAATCATTGATATCCATATTGAGTTAACAACAATTGGTGTTGAACATTTTTTCTGTATTAGGTTGCTTACCAAATTTACGGCTAAAAATGATAATTCCAGTGAAAAGTTAGTTTTTCGGTAAAATATTGTGTTTTCGGCCAGGTTACCTGTAGATTACTGGTTAAACAAGTAAAATATATACGTTGGAATAAGACAAATGTTGTTTAGAGATTTAAACATTTGGAAAAAAAGTTTAAGGACTTAATCAATAAATGTATGAAAGTTTATAGAGTTTTTTTTTATATTAACCCTTATTTATATTAGTATAATTAGATTACTTATCTATGTATTATATGGGTTAATTTAAAAAAATATATTTATATTCATATTATACTTATAACAGGAATAAAAAACAATATTTTATCTATTATATTACACTTATTAAATAATGATAATGATAATAATAATAATAATAATAATAATAATAATAATAATAATAATAATAAGAATAATAATAATAATAATAATAATAAATGTCAATATAAGTTAATTCCAAAATTTAAAGAATTCAGTTTTGAAATATGAAAGTTGTTATGAACTGTTGGGAATTCGTATTGTTTTTCATAAAAACATAAACTTTAATCACATTAAATGCACAACAGAAGCTTTTTTTAAAATCACGAATTCCATACACGGATCTTCAAGTATACATAAGATAAGTAAATGAGAAAACAATAAAAAATCGTACCTTTGTATTCGATGACAAGAATACACGAATGAGATGCTCTCGGTATCCACTGGTGATGACACGATCGAGCGGCGCCAGGTATGCAATCAAACACACGAAGAACGGGAAAACCAAACACACAATCGTATGAGTTTGGTACGACCGAGATGGCCACCACACACGCACCTTCAAGTGTGTGTGCGCCGTCCATCACCCTAGGTCACAGACTCATCCGCACACACACACACACACACACACACACACACACACACACACATATATATAAAATCAGGTTCATCATCGTACTTATGAGATTCCAGCGTACCCAGCGTACCCTAATGTGAATGATCATTCACATATATTTTTTTTGAATAGACATGTATAAGACAACATTATAATACTTTTTTTAAAAGGAGCAACATCATAAATATTGTGAATGGTAAAAAACGATCATGTGAATGGTCATTCACACCATTCACATGGTGTGAAATGACCATTCACATGGATGACCATTCACATAAATATGCATTGACCATTCACATAATTTTTAAGGGCACAGAAAGTGTGATTGTATGTGAAATTCATATATCATGTGTGTAACATTAATTTAAACATGGTTATGAGAAAAAAGTTTTAAAAAAAGTTTTTTAAGGTTGGTACCTTCGGGTGCACTTGATTTCGAGAGGTACTTTTTTGAACCTGACTCTCTCTCTCTCTCTGTATATATATATATATATATATATATATATATATATATATATATATATATATATATATATATATATATATATATATATATAAATTAAAACTTTAATATATTAATATAATATATTTCTTAATAATTATCTTTATTATTTAAACCTTATATAATTATCTCTATAATTATATATCTATTAAATAATATTTATCTTTTATATATTATCTAATAATATATAAATGAGTAGATAATTATTTATAATTATCTCTATTTATTTGTTTATGATTATCGTTCTAATTATCTAATAACTAGATGACAATATCAATTCAAATAAATAAATCTTTTATTTAATATCCAATAATAAATAAAAGACTAGATAACTATTTATTTAATTATCATCCAATGACAATTAAATCACTTACAATATCTTATATTGTACTTTTAGTCCCGTAGTTTGAGATATAATTAATCACACATTAACTTAATCTCAATGATCATTTCGTGTCATAAACAATATCCAATATCATTTATTCAATAGTTTAATTGCATCTGCTCAGTTGTGCTCATCAGTGTGACCCTCAAGTGTTTTATGAAATTAGCCATAATGCAGTATTAATGTCATCTTTACACACCATATACTAACATACTCCCACTTGTGTAAGACGACATACTGTCCTGCAACATGCGCTTAAAGGAGGTCATGGCTAGACACTTTAGGCAACCAATGTCATAAAAACTCTGACTCCCATTCGGGCATTTTTGTTGAAACAACCTTCCGAAAAGAAACTTAGGTTATATCCCATGCATCGCGATATTTCAATGTCATAGCTAGGCATGAATTAGAGCAACCGTAGCAGACACGATTATGTTTCTCGACTCCCTGATCTCATACTGAACTGTAACAGACAGAGTAGGACCCTCATCAGTTATGTCCGAGCATGGCCATGCATTTCGGTCATTATCGATCGTCGAGGGGCCCAGAAATATCTCTTCTTAGTTAAAAGAAGGTGCAAATCCCATATTGACTATCTAGGCCTCCAGCACGACTCCCACTGCAACCAACCTCGAACCGTTATGATCACCCAGTTACGGATAACGTTAGGTTAGGCCAAATGTACAGCAGCACCCGCACTAAAGTACGTAGACATCTCAGGTACTAAGGATTACCTTTTTGAGACGACTCGTGACTATGATCCACAAAGTGGTCTCAATCGGTGGGTCAATCCAATATTGTTCGCAACAAATACCTGTGAATTTGGTCCAACCTTTGCTATATTCATCACCCATGAATATCAACCAAAAACCACAGTAGCCTTTTAATACTCGTTGTGGTTCCCACGACAACAAGCAGCTATTATAATTTTATAATAACTTCAAATTTATTCTTGGATTTCTAAAACATGCAAAATAGAACGACATTAAAGATATCATGTTGATCTCCTTTATCTCAATAAACACAACATGACTTCCATCAATTTAATTCTACTGTTTCTTTATCAAATGTAACGGTAACACGATCTTTCGAAAAATTAATTTCAACCATGATCTTAGTGGGAGTGTTCTCTAGTTAACTGACTAAACATCCATTACCGTTTATCTTTGAAAAATTACACTAGTTATTTACTACAACTTCTTGTAATATTATTCAGACCCATTCTGAATCTCCTTACAAATTTATATCCATTATCTTTAGAGGAACTGGTAAATCACTCATAAAGACATCATGATTAAAATTTAGGAGCTCTAGCAATTCAAATTAATTGCTACTAGTGGTACGTTTAGATGTTTAGTCATGAATCTGTCAGTATGCGGTTTATCTATATCTTAACAAGATATCTTAACTTAATAACATTGTGTTCAAAATTTATGATATGTATCCATAACCACCAGAACCTGGTTATCTACAACATTTCGTTGTGGTGTTCCATCAAGTTTGCCGATGAGTGTTTAAACAAGTCAAAGGCTATTACTTGATTAACCATCACACAAGTTGTACGCATTTCACATGTAAAATTATAAAATGTGATTACTTCTTTTCTAAACAATCCTGACTAATCAAGTCTTTAATTGTTTCTGACAAGTTAAGTGAATTAACCTCCATGTAACTCATTTACATTTAATTTTGCATTTTATTAGTTTCATCTATATAATCACAGGTGACTATCCAACTCATATAATCTCTTGAACTAGCTTTCAAGATTTAACAAGTTCAATGAAACTGCATTTGAACACTTGAACAATTTACACAACAACATGGTAACCCTTTTTATCTGAATATGACTACTAGCTTGTCCAATCTCCATTGATAAGTTACTATTCAAGCTCCACTTGATCAATTGTCTATAATCATAGTTTAGTAATCTTAAACAATAGAAATTTCAAGCAATAAATTTTCAACTCCAAAAATTTCTTTGTTTATCCCAAAAATATTTGCAAGAAATTCAACTACAAAGTTGTTTACTACACCATAATAAACTATTGATGACATGAAAAATAGTGTCTAGCAGAGTATTCTCTAAGATGTCTCTATGCTCCCACTGAATCTGTCATCTCTTTTCACTTCATTTTAGTTATTGCAGACATTATGCATAAAACTTTGTTCAATTGGGTATCTGTTGGGAAATAGTTTAAGTACATTCAAGCTGTTAGTTAGACTTCTCAGACTGTTAGTAGATTTGTCATGTAAATACAAAGTTCATGCTGCTAGTTGAAGAAACTCGAGCTGCCAGTGTAAAAGTTCAAGCTGCCAGAGTAAAAGAACTCAAGCTGCTCAGTTCATGCTGTCAAGAGATTCAAGCTGCTCAACAGTTTCATAAACAGAAAGTGCTGATTTTCAGGAAAGATATCTACACGAAGATTCCAGCATATCTACTATCAGAGAAGTCATAGTCCTTCAAGGAAACAAGTCCAAAAAGCAATATAAATACAGAGAATAGGTCATTCTATTATATAGAAGTTTATAGAAGTTTTCTGCATATTTTTTAGTCTGTAATTGCTTTGTTGATTAAGTTTTCATAAGCCTCTAAGGTTGTAAAACCCTAAGAACAGTCTGTGTTCTTCGTCTAATCAAAACAAATTAGAGGTGATTGTAATCATTGAATTCAGCAATACAAACAGTCTTGATTACTTCTTATGTTTTATGCTTCATTGGTTCTGAAAGTTTTTGTTAAAATAATTAAGTGTTATTCCGCAAACTTCTTAATTAAACTTTGATTCAAAGCAAGATTATTGATTTATACTCTGATAAATTTCAAATCAGTTAATCTTGGTTATTCAGTTTTAGATCCTGTCAAGTGGTATCAGAGACACAGGTCGTTCTTTGTTTTTCAAAGTCGAAAACTTTCTTCAAAATTTTTATATCTTTTACAATGGAATTTGAAAATAGCAGCAGTGGATCTGGGCAAGGACTCAAAGTGCCTATGCTCAAGCCCACTGAGTTTGAGATGTGGAAACTCAGGATTCAACAGCATATTCAATTCATTGATTATGCCATATGGGAAGCTGTTGAATTCCCTCCTGTAGTTGATCCAGAACTTGATGATGAGGGAAAACCAGTCAAAACTCCTCCAAAAACTGAACTTGAAAGGAAGGCTAGAATGAATGAAGTGAAAGCACTCACACTATTACAAATAGCCATTCCTAATGCTTATCAACATCAGTTCAAAAAGTTTTATACTGCTCACTCTCTTTGGAATGCCTTAGAGAAGAGGTTTGCTGGTAATGCCAGTACCAAGAGAAATCAAAAAGACCTCTTGAAACAGCAGTATGAAAACTTTTCTGGTGGCAAGAATGAAAACCTCACTCAAATCTTTGACAGGTTCAACAAACTGATAAGTGAACTGGAAAGTGCAAAAGTCAATCTGGATCAAGATGAAGTCAACAGAAAGTTTCTCAGATCTCTTGGAGAAGAATGGACAGTCTATGCTGCACAATGGAGAACAAAAGACACACTTGATGAGATAGAATTGGATGATCTATATAACAGTTTAAGAGTGTTTGAGACTGAGATTGATGCTAAAAAGAAATCCTTTTCTTATAATCACAACACTGCTCTTCTGTCCTCTGAAAAATCTAATAACTGTGATTCTTTTTCAGGTGGTGATGGCAATTCTGCTGAAACTCATTATGAAGCTTTTGTTGCCAATGATGGATTATTTGCTCTAAATGTTGAAGACTTGGAACAAATTCATCCAGATGATCTTGAAGAGATGGATTTAAAGTGGCAACATGCAATGCTGACCATGAGAGCCAAAAGATTTCTGAAAAGAACTGGTAGGACCAACTTTCAAGCCAAAACAGAAGGAAAACCATCTTTTGATAAATCAAAAGTGGAATGCTATAAATGCCATAAGCTTGGTCACTTTGCCAGAGAATGTAGATCTCAAGGTCAACAGCCATCAAGGACTTCACAGCCCATCCAAGCTTCCTCATCAACAGCACTTGTCTCTCAAGAAGACAATGTGTTTGACTGGAGTGATCAGACAGAGGAAGAATTCCAAAATCAAGCACTTATGGCAGAAACATCAAATGTCTCCTCCACTGAACTACCATCTGAGGTAAATTCTAAACTCTGCTCTCAATCATGCAAAAATATGGTTAAAAAGTACAGAGATCATAATGAGAGCATGTGCAAAACTCTAGCTAAGATGGAAGAAAGGAGATATGAATATATGCAAGCCATAGAAGATCTGGAAAAACAGATCAATGATTATAAGGATAATGAGATTCAAATGGGGTATGATAGAAACTATCATGAATGGGAGAAAAAGGAACTCAATAAGAAAATAGAATCTCTGAATAAAAAGGTAGAAGAAACTGAACAGAAGGTGTTAGAGGCTAATGAGAAACTGGAATCTGTTAACATAGATCTAGGTAACTTCAAGTTAGCAAATCAAAAGCTAGAACACCTAATGGAAGTTCAATTCACAGATAGAGTCAAATCTCAGGTCAATCCCATAGAAGGAATAGGATACAGAGCTACTCCACCTCCATATAATAACAAGTACATTCATCCAATGAGTGAAGTTGCTGATAGACTTGTCAATGAACCACTAGATGAGTCTATGACTATTGTAGATCCTATCCTTGATAACAGTCCTGAATTAAAAGAAGATAAGAGTCAAAATAGAGACTGTGACACAAAGAGTGCACCCATAGAAGTCCAAGTTCCCAATAAGAAAGGAAAAGAGAAGATGAGTGTATGCAATGCTACTCCACAAGTTTCTGTACATTCTAACTGTAACACTGCATCTTCATCAAAAGGAACTAAAAGAGGTAAAACTGTTTCTATCTGCACATGCCAAAAGCATGGTGTTCAAAAGTTTCCTAAACAACAGCAGGTAAGAGGAAACCAGAGAAACAAGAACCAGAAATTGACAGAAAAGTCTGGTGTTCCAATTCAAACTGTCAAAAGATGCTTTCACTGTGGAAGGAAGAATCACTTAGCCAAGGATTGTTTTTACAAACCAGCTGTTGCAAAACAGACTGTGCATCACACAAAATCAAATCCTAATCAGGCAAAGCACTCAAAAGTGAAACCTTCCACAGCAGCTCCAAAGAAAACAGTTGATCACAGATTCTCAAAAGTTAATAAAAAACAGTCCACACATCAAAAACAAGTTTTGGCAAAGCCTAAATCAAGTTTTAAACAAATATGGTGTGTCAAGGACAAATCTGTTGCTCAAACTGCTAATGCAAAAGATCAGACTGCTAAGTCAAAATCTGATGCTGTTAGTGCAAAAACTGAAACTGTTAGCACTACAAACACAGCTCAAGCTGCTGGGCATCAAACTGGAGCTGCTAGTGAATCATCTGAGACTGTCAGAAGAAAAGATGATCAAAATAGTTGGATACCTCATATTATCACTAAATACTCTCCAAAGACTCCATCAGTAGATCTCACCAAATATAAGAAGTCAAAAACAGTTTTTAGTTATGTCAATGTACAAGGCCAACCCAAAACCAATTTGGTTTGGGTTTACTCCACTACTAACTAAGCTGTTATTTGTGCAGGGCAACCACAGGTCTCCTCATAGAACAAGATGGCATCTGGACAGTGGATGCTCTAGGCACAAGACAGGCAATTCTGAATGCTTGTCAAATTTCAAAGGTTTTGATGGAGGTTTTGTTGCATTTGGAGGCAACTCAAAAGGAGGTAAGGTTACAGGTAAAGGTACTGTTAATGCAGGCAACATGACATTCCATGATGTTCTGTATGTTGAATAGCTTAAGTACAATTTATTGAGTGTCTCTCAAATCTGTGACAAGCAAAACATTGTTCTGTTCACAGATTCTGAGTGCATTGTTCTTTCAAAGGATTTCAAAATTCCTGAAAATCTTGTTTTACTTAGAACACCAAGAAAGGACAATGTTTACTGCCTGGACACAGCTCTCTTGACTAAATCAAATACTTTAAACTGTTTAATATCCAAAGCATCATCAAATGAGTCTGCTCTTTGGCATAGAAGGATGTGTCACATGAACTTCAAGTCCATGAATGATTTAGTTAAAAAGAATCTGGTAAGAGGATTACCACAAAAGGAGTTCATTTGTGATGATCATTGTGTAGCATGTCTTAAAGGTAAGCAACACAAAACTTCTCATAAGGCCAAAGAAGTAAAGTCAATCTCATCTGTTCTTCAGTTGTTACATATGGATCTATTTGGTCCAACATCTGTTTTGAGTTTGAATAAAAGGGCATACTGTTTAGTCATTGTTGATGATTTCACCAGATTTACTTGGGTTTACGTTCTTAGGTCCAAAGATGAAACTGCTGAGCTAGTTAAGTCTTTTATCCTTAAGATAGAAAACCAATCCAATTCCAAAGTTAAGGTGATAAGATCAGACAATGGAACTGAATTTAAAAATCAAATTCGAAACAGTTTCTGTGAGTCCAAAGGCATTGCTAGACAATATAGTGCACCAAGAACACCACAGCAAAATGGTGTAGCTGAAAGAAAGAATAGAACATTAATTGAGGCTGCTAGAACAATGCTAGCTGATTCAAATCTGCCAATGACTTTCTGGGCAGAAGCTGTTAATACAGACTGTTATGTTCTAAATAGGGTTCAAGTTGTCCAATCTCAAGGAAAAACTCCCTATGAGTTATTCCATAACAGAAGTCCCCTAATAGCTTTCTTCAAGTCTTTTGGATGCCCATGTACTATTCTTCACACCAAGACTCACTTAGGGAAGTTTGAGAGTAAAGCTGAAGAAGGATTCTTTGTAGGATACTCAACTCAAAGCAAAGCCTATAGAGTATACAACAGTGTGTCTAAAACAATTGAAGAAAGTGCCAATGTTGAGTTTAATGAAAATACTGCTAATATCAAAGGCACTGGCCCTGAATGGTTGTTTGATTTAGATTCACTAACAAATTCTCTGAGCTTTGTTGAGTATACTGCAGAAGCTGATGCATACAGGGTTGAAGCTGCTAACACGAATTCTCATGCTGCCAATACAATTTCTCATGCTTTTGGCACAAAGTCTCAGACTGCTGCAGATTCAACAAGTTGGGATGATTTCACCACTCTACCACTTCTGTCTTGTGATCCTCCAGGGGTCCTGAATGATACAAATCCAGACACTGAAGTGCCACTCCAAAGTTCTGAAAGAACAGCTCCAACACAACAGGAAACAGTCCCAGATTCAAGTCAAGCTGTTTTAGAAACTGAACCACTCACTGGTTCTGATGGAGATGATACAAACCTTGGAACTTCTTTTCAAACAGAGAGAGAGCCCACACTAAGAGTTCACAAGTATCACCCTCTCAATCAAATACTGGGTGATCCAAGCACTCCTGTTCAAACAAGGAAAATGGTTCAAAATGAGACTGCTGCTGCTGAACTAGCAGTTCCTGAATTCAGTCTAGCTGCTTTTGAACATGCCTGTTTCATGTCTCAATTGGAACCTAAAAAGGCATCAGAAGCATTAAAAGATTCAACCTGGATTGAAGCTATGCAAGAAGAGCTTTTACAGTTCAAAATTCAGAATGTATGGACTCTGGTGGATCTTCCTAAAGGTAAGAGAGCAATAGGTACAAGATGGGTGTTCAGAAACAAGAAGGATGAGAGAGGAATAGTCATCAAGAACAAAGCAAGACTAGTAGCACAAGGGTACACTCAAGAAGAAGGAATAGATTATGATGATGTCTTTGCTCCAGTAGCAAGAATTGAAGCCATCAGACTGTTTCTAGCATATGCAAGTTACAAAGGATTTAAAGTGTATCAAATGGATGTTAAGTCTGCTTTCCTGTATGGGACAATTGAAGAGGAAGTGTATGTGTGTCAACCTCCTGGTTTTGAAGACTACAAGTATCCAGACAGGGTGTACAAGCTAGACAAAGCTCTCTATGGTCTTCACCAAGCCCCCAGAGCATGGTATGACACACTATCATCATATCTTCTACAGAATGGATTCAAGAGAGGCACTCTGGACAAAACACTTTTCACTAAATCCATCAAAGCTGAGATTCTACTTGTCCAAATCTATGTTGATGACATCATCTTTGGCTCAACTAATGATAGTTTGTGCAAAGAATTTGAGGCCCTAATGCACAAAAAGTTTCAAATGAGTTCAATGGGGGAACTCACATTCTTTCTAGGGCTGCAGGTTAAACAGAAGCCTACTGGTCTATTCATAAGTCAATCAAAGTATGTCAAAGACATATTGGAAAAGTTTGGCTATCAAGACACAAAGGTTGCAAGCACGCCAATGGATCCTCATAAACAGCTCCATACAGACAAAGATGGCATAGATGTGGATATTCATCTATACAGATCCCTTATAGGATCTCTCATGTATCTAACATCTTCAAGACCTGATATTATGTTTGCTGTCTGTGTGTGTGCTAGATTTCAATGCTCTCCAAAGGATTCTCACTTGGTTGCTGTTAAACGAATCTTTAGATATCTTAAAGGCCAACCACATTTAGGTCTATGGTATCCTAAAGACTCTCCTTTTGAACTAACTGCTTATTCTGACAGTGACTATGGTGGATGCAACATTGACAGAAAATCCACAACTGGTGGATGTCAATACTTAGGAGCAAGACTGGTCTCTTGGCAATGCAAAAAGCAAACAACTGTCTCCACATCATCCACTGAAGCAGTATACGTAGCAGCTGCAAGCTGCTGCTCCCAGGTAATGTGGATTCAAAATCAGCTAAGAGACTATGGTATGAATTTCTTATCCAATCCTATTTATATTGACAATTCAAGTGCAATTAGCATTGTGCAAAACCCAGTGAAATTCCCAAAAACCAAGCATATAGAAATCAGGTTTCACTTCATCAGAGATTGTAATGAAAAGAAATTAATCTAAGTTACCAAAATACATACCGATGATCAGCTAGCTGATCTATTTACAAAACCTTTTGATGTGGGAAGGTTCACTTTCCTAATATCAAATATTGGTATGGTAAACATGGATTAATTGGTTTTCGTTATTATCGACTCAGTATGCTAATTTAAGGGGGAGACACTGTTCCATTGAAAAGTTGCACAATTTTACACTAACAGCATGAGTCTTTTCTCATGCTGCTAGTTCATTTTCTCGGACTGCTAGTTATTTTCACTTGATCTGTCAAAGTGTGCAGGGTATTTGGGTAATTTTTCAAATGTGTGCGCGGGACCCAACCTTTTCGAAACCTTTAAAGGTCCCGGTTTCGTTCAGTTGTAACTACCAGTTACATATTTTTTCTTCCACGGCCTTCTACTTTCTCTCTGAACGAATCACACATTCTTCTTTCAAACCCTAAAACCATCGTTTGATCATCCATGGAGTTCGTAAAAGAACACAACTGCCTCCCATACACTCTGAAACATGCTGAACTCCAACTGTTCCATACAATGATGGATTTCCTCAGGCACTCCCATATCCATTATGCCCTAACCATAAACCCTACTATATACATCTCCCATATTGAACAGTTTTGGCATCATGCATCTACTCAAACCATCAATGGAGTGCCTACCCTTCTTTCCAAGATTGATGGAACTACTATCCATATCACTGAGGAATCAATCAGACGTCACTTGCATCTTCAAGATGCCTCAGGTATAACCGACCTATCCCTTCAAGCTTTACATTTTGGTCTTCAAAACATTGGTTATAGGGGTCCTGCTGATTCTTTTACTTTTCTTAAGGCACATTTTTCTCCTAAATGGAAATACCTTGTGCACATTATTCAGCAATGTTTAAGCCCCAAAAGAACTGGTTGGTCTGAGTTTTCTTCAAATATTGCCACTGCCTTAGTGTGTTTTTCTACTGGCCAACAGTTCAATTTT